>JASAUF010000160.1:11067500-11407195 GCA_030180095.1 Magnolia changhungtana
AGTTTGGTTTAATTTTTTTCGAAGTGCTCGACTGGTCGAGTGAGCAGTTCGATCGGTCAAGGACTCTGCTCGACTAGTCGAGGTTACGCAGATTTGAGTCCGGATTTTGTACAGACTGCGAAATTTGAGGCAATTTCGTAAGATGTGCAAAAGGGAGTTGCCTAAACTATAAATAGGGGTTCGTAAGGCTTTTCTAGGTAATGCAAGAGGGTTTTCTAAAGCTTTACAAGGTTTGGTTAAAGGGTTAAGGGCCATCAAAGGTGTGAGAGAAAGAGAGAAAGAGAGAGAGGAAGCTTGTGGAAGGGAGGTAATGCTCGTAAAGGTGATCTATTGTGCACTCAATATCTCAGCGCTTTTACGTCCTCGTGATCGTTGAGATCTCTCCGTTTTTCCTTTATTCTCTTATTATTTATCCACTTATGCGTTAGTAAGAAAGTTTGATCCAAGCGGTGTGTGCTTATGATTGGTTGTAACGTTCTACTTCATAGTGAATTGTTGCTCTGGACGAGGTCCCATGATCTTTTACCTCTTTGAGGGTTTTCCACGTAAAAATCTTTTGTGTCGTGTGGTTTGTGCTTTAATTTATTTAATTGCTTTATTATCCCATAATTCCGGTAGGAGGCTAGATCCTAAGGTTTTGTGCAATGGCCCTCCTAACAGTTTAAGTGTTATCATTATGCAGTTCTTTGCAGGTGTCATTTTATTTGCCCTTATTACTAATTTCATCCCAGAACCAGCTCTTGTGTTGAGGGTCAAATATTGCATATTATACCCCAGTTATTACCTGATTTTACGAACATGATACTATTTAACGCCCTATTTTAATCATGTTTGTGTTGCAAGGTGAATTTAGGAGCCTGGACTAAAAATTATATCTAGCCTGAGGACCCTAAATTAACCGTACACATTGAATTTCAGCCCTTGAATCCTTATAAAAGTGGCTCAACGGACAGATCAGCCCATAAATCATCAATCCGGGGGCCATCTGATCTTTGGAAATGCTTCAAGTTTGGTCTCAACCCTTTAAATCATATGGCAAAACGGATGAATAGAGCGGATTTCTCATGAACATCACGATGGACCCCACACCAGTGCGAACGTGCACACCCCATGTGCACGTTTGCAGCGCACCGGACTAGAGAAGTCCGGTCAATGCATGCTGACCCTTGCACTCTCGCATGGATTTGAATTCACGCCAGCAGATGGACGTGGGTCCCGCTGGGACATGTTGTAGGCCACCATCAGGGCCCACATGCATGATCCGGACCATTCATTGTGTCCAAAAGAGGGACCGACCGTACTCAAGGTGTCTTCTTGGACCCATGCATGTGTACACACGTGGATCACCGGAAAACGCTGGATGAACAGCGGGAAGATTTGATACAGTGGGCCTCACCAAACTCGACCAAAACCACTCCTTTTCGACCGAAATTTAGCTAGGAATCCAATGAACGGGGTGGATTTCTCTGAAAATATTACTGTGGGGCCCACCGAGAATCTCAGGGCAATAAATTTGGCACCATCGTACGCCTGAAAAATTCAAAAATTCTAAGTGGTTGTGGCCCACTATCCGTGATCGGATCAGTAATCTGGACTGTGAATCGTGTGGGCCATCCAAAAATGTCCTAGGGGATGTTGTTTTTTATTTAAGAAAGGAAGGAAGATAAACCAGGGATCTGCGGTTCAGGTGTTCACGCGGTTTTCATGCAAGGCTGCGCACGACACTGCTGAGTAACTTCCACCGATGTCCCAGGCCTGACCGACCTTGCCCCTACTGTCTATAAAAAGGAGAGAAGGGAGAGAGCAAATCAATCTGGGGGAAAGGAGAGAGAGAGAGAGAGAGAGAGAGAGAGAGAGAGAGAGAGAGAGAGAGAGAGGGCTAGACGGCTTTAAGTTTTCTTCCTTTTTCTTTGTTTTCTTTCTTTCTTTTCCTTTGATTTTGTTTAGAGATTTTTAGTTAATCATGATTTTGGTTAGCTAAACCTCTTAGCTAGGGCTAAGAGGTGAAGCTTGTAGCATGATGGAGATGTTAGCTTTTTTTTTTTTTTTTTTTGAGAAAATTGAAATTTCATTGATGACAACAAGCAAGATACAATAAGGATCAGGGATTCGGGCGCAAACAGGCAAACAAAAGGGAGCCCGAACCGCCTATCATGTGGCTATACAAAGAAAGGGAAAAACATGGAAAGGATTATGATTTCCTAAGAGCACCTATACCCACTTTGTCAAGAAAACAGAGGCCCCTAATCAGCCTAGGGAGGGCAGCCTTCGTGTTCGCCCAAAAGGGGGCCTGTTTGCTTTGTTTTGATTCATGTTTTATTGAACTCTCATAAATTCTAGTTTGATTATTAAGAAATATTTTTAGTATTTAATGGTTTATTGTGACTCAAATTACAATGGATCTGCGATTGCTTTGAATATCTTTTTTTTCCTGAATTGAGATTGTGAAATTAGGCAGCCCTATTGTTTACCATCGTCCCTTAGGCATGGTTGGGTGACGGAATCCTTCCTAACTTTCACAATTCTTATATGATTGGTTGTGGGTTTGGTAGTCTCCTAAGCATGGTTAGGTGACGGAATCACTTCCAATCTTCACCACTCTCATCTTTTGATGATTAGATCCATGAAAAGTTCAGATATCTGACAAATCTCTCCTTTCCAATTGAATAGGATAGGACTCTGATTCCAGTTGTGCCCTTGAAGCATGCAAGGTAACTTCCCGATTGCTACAAGTGGATCTTTGGCACCCTAGTTTCCCACCTTTGAATTTGACAAATTTTAGTTAATTAGTTCACCATTGTTCTCTTAAATTTACTTGGTTTAGATTACATCTTCATCTAGTTTTAGTTCGAGTTACTTTCAGATTACGTATAAGGTTCAGTCCATGTGGATTTGACCTCGGTCTTACCGAGATTATTACTACATCGCGACCTTATACTTGGGGTTGTGAACACCTTGTCCCCACCACAGGTTTAGTTGATGTTTTCTTCTATAGAATGCTTACCTGCATAACTGTTCACATTAGATACTTCCATTCTGGTCAAAATCTCTAAAGTTTTATTCACCTTCTATGCCCTTGTGAACAATAGAAACACCATGATGGATCAGGTAAAGATTTGATTAAAAAACACCATCGCCAAGTTCTGTTTAGTGGAATTATTACAGCAATCGGTAAGCATGTCTTCAAAAGGGTTTTTTTTCCCATTTATTTCCTTAATCTAATGGATAATTTATAAGAGCAATCTGGATTTAACAATGAATAATTTGTCTATTGTTCTATGTTTCTGAGTATTTAACTGGTTTTTATTTTATTTTGTGTTCAACTTCAATCTATCACAGCCAATTTGAGGAACTCTAATAAAAACTAGTCCATTTGGGACAATTCAAATGAGGCTGCCTGTAGATGTTAAATCGAATTGAATCACAATAGTTCCATTCCATTAGAGCCTATTTGGATTCTGGGAAAAGAAAAGAAGAGAAAACTATGGGGTTTTCCAATGTTTGGATGGCAAATGAAATAGTGGCGGGATTGGAAATAACAATCATTTTCCATAGTTAAATTCTCATGCAGAAGATTTGAGGTGACCATTGTGAGAGGAATATGAGATTTCCACATGCTATCCAAACAAGAACCCCAAAAAAGGAAGCTATGGGAATCCATATGTCAATGGCACTCATGGAGTCCACGGGTATCCATCATTGGATAATCATTACACTTTTCCTTTCTTTTCCCATGATACAAACATGTCGTAAAAGTAAATGAGTGTAATGGGGATAGCCCCACTCTATTCATAATGAGGGACTAGCCCCTAGTTGCAATTGCTTTCAAGTCCAACTTGAGTAACATGAATTGCAACTGGTGCGGTGATTGAAATGGTGCCACCCCCACCTTCTCTATGATGGATTGAAGGAATTACGACTTACATATCTGTTCAATTGAGCATCCAAACAAACCCTTAGTGTTGTTGTAGCCAGGAAATAAAGGGAATAGAATTTTCATGCAACCATGTTTTCTGTTTTCCGAAACCTTTCATGTATGCAATGCTATGTATCTTTTTTATGATTACTTTGCTCCCACTAGTTTGTATGAGTCATATAATTTCTCTTCTTGGTGATTACATTTCTCTTGCTCATTATTCCTAAATTAGTTTGTTGTTGAATTGTTAGTAAGTTGCTTGACAAACTGCACTGATAGCATTTAGATTTTTCCAACTACTTTCCTCGAAACATCTTTCCTTTTTAATTTTCAAATACTTTTTAGCATACCCAGATTCATTTTCTCCTTCCTATCTAGATAGAGATTGATGCTATTGATGTAGTACATTTTCCTTCTTTTGGTTAAAAGACATTAACCTTAAGCAGTGGCCTCTACATTAACAGAATGCTTTCTGTTCCAACTGTCCGTCGATATCCAGAATGAATTCTTGGGTGAATGGTTTCTTTCAAGCCTTATATTACATTCGTGAAACTTTGTATGTAACTTGGACATGGACATGTGTGTCTGTGTTGGATACAGACACCAGGTGCTGGACATTGGAACCTTGGAAAACCTGATATGCTGGCACACCTACAATGATATATAATGAAATTGAAAATATATTTCATAATATGAATAACGACAAAAAATCCTATAGACTTTAGTTTCATAATATGAATTCATGAAGCATCAGATATATGCGTTCCAAAATATCATGCTCTATCCACATCATCTGGCAGTGTTTTATTTTTTTGGGTATTTTTTTTTACTTTCCACTCTTAGTCCTTGTCCATACCTTATTTGGTTGTTTTATTGTTGATTCATTTCAATATTATAATCTTTATGTTTGATATCATCACTAGTTTTTTTTTTTTTTTTTTTTTTTTTTTTTTTTTTTTGGAAAACAACCATAGCATAGATATGATCAAACGGGAAACAATATCCTGGCCCACCCAGCTAGGGGCCACATACAAAATCCTCAAATGTAATAATTCCAAACAAACTATCAAGGAAATCTACTAGTTGAGGCCATAATATGCAGTTGCCTCTTGGTGCGGCTCTTCCTCGTAAGGCTCCTCATCTACTCCAACTTCAGCAGCTCCGAAGCCTGCTGCGTAATCTCCTGTCTCTACACCTGTGTCCTCATGAGTTTGGTCTGATTCGGAAACTCCCCATGAGGGCAATATGATCAGATGACCATCTGGGCGATGGAAGAGCCGTATCCTCTCTTAAAAGCGCCTCATCTAAAAGCTCTAGAAGACCATCCACCACCAATGTATCCTCAGAGACATGTTGTGGGAAAGCTTTGTTTGTTGAAACAAGCCAAAAGGATCATCTTTGCACTCTGGGCGATTTGGATGGACAGTCTTTGAAGCCACAAGTTCATGCACAGCACTCATATATAGAAATTCTGTCCTTCCTTTAGTCTCTAGGTTGGATCATCTGTGGAAGTTCAGAATTCCCCCCAAGTTTGTGGTGTTCAGCTGGTTGGTAAGCATCAGAGAGGTGTTGACAGTAGATAATCTTAGGGAAAGAGGTATGTGCATCCCCAACATGTCTTTGCTGCATGGGAGATGCTGAATCAGTGAACCACCTCTTCATTCACTGCCTGCTTATCCAGCAGATCTGGCCCGTCGTCTTCTCTTGGTTCAACACTGTTTGGGTCTATACTTATTCTTCTGAGTCTCTAGTCTCTTCTTGCCAAGGACAGACTTTGGGAAGCAGGAAAATGTTGTTTGGAGCATGTCTTTAGTGGCTGTGCGGTGGACGGTATGGGAAGAACGTAATGGGAGGTGCTTCAAAGGGGAATCCCATGAAGTGGGGTATCTGATAAAAGGAATTCATTTTCTTGTTGTGGAATGGGCATCCCTAGTGCTGCCTTCTTTTTTTCTTTCTTTTTTTTTTTTTTTAAAGACAACGTATCAATGTATTCATTAATCACCCCCAAAAAACCTATACACGAGGGAGCTCCTTCATAAAAACAGGAGATCCATCCGGAAAACAGAGGAAATAATTACAAAACCACCCAACGGGAATCAGCCCCTCCTAATCGCACCCAAACCCACTTTGTCGAGAAAAAAATTACCTCGTACCTGACGAGGAAGATCTGTGAGATTTGTGAAAAAAACCTGGGACTGAGACGCACTTCCCAAACGAGCCAAAGAGTCTGCCGGTATGTTCCCTTCTCTTTGGACGTGCACCACATTGACTGTGCCCTGCCTCATCAGCTGGCTAATTCTATATAGCCATGCCCTCCATTTCCAGCCTGGCCTCGCCAGCCCAACAATCAGATCCACAACCAGTCTCGAATCTGACTCGATGACGATATGATGGAAGCCCCTGCGAATACCGCAAAACAGGCCATCATGCACTGCTCGTAGCTCGGCTACCGTGTTAGTCCCAAAACCATAAGCATTTAAAAAGGCAAAAATGAAATCCCCCTTCTCCCCCCTGCATATTCCCCCTCCACCCGAAGGTCCAGGATTCCCCCTCGCAGATCCATCAACATTAATTTTTACCCAACCAGGCATTGGTTTACTCCACCTAACCACCTCCGGTCTACAGACAAGATTGACATTAGTAGAGAAGACTGTCGACGGCAGCCTAGGCACACCTCCAGGGGAGAAAACAGTCGACGGCAGCATAGGCGCACCTCCACCATTGTCAGTACCGGTAATCCAGGCATCCCACCATCTGATTTTTGCAACAACTCTATCAGGGGACACCGAACTACCCTAAAAAATAGCTGCATTGCGCACTTTCCACACTTCCCAGATTATAAAACAAGGGAGCAACATGACACTAACCGATCCTCGATGAATGGCCTTAGCCGCAGCCCACCTTGATATCATCACTAGTTGGAGATGCTTAGTTGTTTTAGATGATTACATTACCATACTCATGCTTCAATTGATTCTTTTATTAATCATTGCCACCACAAGCTTCATCATAGCCTTGTCTCTGCAATTTGGCATTTTATGAATCCTGTTCACCTATTATTCTTTTATTCAAGTAGTTATCACTGCTCTTTGACTTTGTTATGTTTAGGTATGTTTATTTCATTTAACCTCTTTTCTCGATGTATATGATTCGCATTGATTAGCTACGCATTGGGAAACATGTTTTATATGGAAATGGAGTTTTATATGGAAATGGAGTTATGTAAGAATCAACCTAGGGGTTTGTGTGGTACAGATCAGTCTGCTATATCACCATTGTAAAACCTGGCATCATGAAATCCAGTTCTCTCAGTTCAGGCAGATGAAAGTAGTGATAATCCATCTGCCTAGCTTTTAATAACCAGGTCTGCATGAAACCTGATTTTTTTTCCCTCTTTTCTATTTTTGTGTGTGGGTTAAGTGCCCGCTTTGAGTATAGCCAAGTAATTTGGTATTCTATATATAAGTAAGCATCCCATCTATTGTATAAAGTACTGTATTATTATTATTAATTATTATTTTTTCTATAACAAAAATTGTGTATGGAAGTCTGGTTAGCTCCATATCCTGTGCTTGTGCATTTTTTCTAACATGAAAGTGTCCATCTTGTCAATGACATTTGTTTTGACCCCCTAGAGCTAGATAGTTAGGTCAGGAGGACCTGTCAGTAAGAGTCTTGCGCTTGCTGTGTGTTTTTTTCGTGATTTCTTGAATGTACTTAAGTAGTTATGTGTGCTCAAGAGAACCGTCATTATCAAGTATTGTTTTGCAGACCATGATTCGAGGTCCAATGACATGCTAGGGATATTGTGACTGAAAACAGTGATATATTTTAAGATATGGTGACTGAAAACATTGATATATTTTAACTTTTTCGCCTTTATCAATTATAAAGACATGTTAATGATGCTTGTATATTTTTCTTGCGGGACATTTTGTTGTAGGGACTTCGGGTTGGTCTTCACTTGGCCTTGGCTATTGCGTTGCATAACATCCCAGAGGTATATATGCTCAATTGATGTCCGAGTCCATGATGTGCTCTTACAGCAGCTTGTTCAATAGTCCCATGACATTTCATTAATTTCTTTTCTCCATTAGATTATTCTGATTTACCTTTTTTTCTTGTGACATGCTACATACTGAAAAATCTGTTCTTAGAAAAGATGACAGCTCTAGAGTCTTCTGATTTGTGTTGTACCTGCTCTTAGCTCATCTCAATAAACATTGAACAAAAAATAAACCAGATGTGTGCATTTCCTACCTCTCTAATGTGGTTATCTAGTTTCATGTATGCTATAGTTCCATATTGGAAAATGGAAGGCACGCAGCATTGAGTATGCTACTGTTAATAGCCGCTTCATGGAAACCCATGAAAGTTGTGCTCATTTGCTAGGTCATTCACCAAATTAAAAGGGAAATGAGCCAATTGCAAGGCAGATCTAATTTTTATTTTCTTTTCTCACTTAATTCTAACTGAAAATGTTTCTTGTAAATTATTTTTTTTTTGAAGCTACTACTTCTAGGAAAATGCATTTCCTTGTGTGTGTTAGTAGTCCCGTTGTATCCTTGTTTCAAAAAAATTATAAGAGCTTCTTATAGGTCGAACATGTTCCCTTATAAGAACTCATGCTTGGGACCACCCTACATGAAAAACCCAAATCTCAAACGTGTGCCATGATTGCACATATGCCATGCAAATTCCCTTATAAGAACTCATCCTAAAATAGTAAATTCCAACAAAAACAAAAAGAATTCAACCAGGCTAGCTTGGGACAGTACTTTGTGTAAATGTTGTAAACCATCAAAAACTGTATATGACATATGACTGCATGTATGCATGTAATATGTATCTAGAATACATATTTAATATGGATCCTCAATTGTTTTTTGTTTGAAATATCACATTCTATACATTGAATAAGAATCATTTTACTGAAAATTTTAAGTAGATAACAAAGATAGCGGCAACTTACAGTTAATATATTGGAAATGCACATCCTACAATCAGCAGGTGTCAAAATAATTGTGATAATCAGGAAATGAATTTGCAGCATATTGAAATAAAAAATGGCCAAAGATCCAACAAAAATTAGAAAGATAAAAAAGAATATGGGCAGCATAGACATAGTTCTTGTACCTGAACAAGCTCTAAGTTTCTTCCCTGTCCAAGATGGAAGGATAGTCGGCACAAGAACTAAATCAGAATCAGCACATTTAAATGCCAAAACAACACCAACCATGAAAAGCTATAGTCAACGGAAAGACCAATCTAAGTTCACAGTACTGCTGGCAACCATCAACAACATTTCTACACTTACCAATGACCATTTGTTGATTATTTTGCTAAGGCTGCTGGTAATTGAGGGGCGTCCTGAAAAGTATTATGTGGGGCTCAGGCCAATGGATTGCATAGTGGACCCAGCTAAGGTTTGAGAATGGCTGAATTCAAAACCTGGAGAAAATGTGAATACCAAACAAGGACAACACTAATTTCTTTGTCTAATCTCTTGAAAAGCATACTAGAATCATACAAGAGACCATTTCAATCAACAAACACATATGCCATTTGCAAATTCTACACCATGGGATTGAAAAGCAGGCAGGAGACTCAAACATACGAAGAACAATCCATAGGTTGGAATTGGATAGATGTTGTTCTCGTTGCCATTTCTTATATTTTCCATTGGTTGTTGAGAAGAGGCTTGAATTAACTGCCACTTTCTCCATAGCATGTTTTCACATGTAGAAAGATATTCTCAGTAAAACTAGAAGGATATGAGTTGGAATGGATAATGTGGATTTTACACGGAAGCACATATATAAGCATGTTACAATTCATTGTTGTAAAATGAAAAAATAAAACCATAACATCCACATCATTGAACGGTTTTTTTAAAAAAATGCACATCATTGAAGCCTGTTAAGTTCAACATCAAAGTAAAAAAGAAGAAGAAGCTTTCAAGGACTATTCCTTGTTTCCATTCTTTCATAATGATTAGGACAAGACAAATCTCAAGGACCTGAGCTGCTGATTCTGCATCAGTTCAGCACTCCAGAATACATCAGAACACTATATGCTGAGTAGAAATATTCATCCTCTTACGAAGTCTGTAGCAACTGCCTCAGGAACCTTCCTAATAAAATTGATTCGAGCTTGCCTCTTTCTCTTGTCAGGAACTGTTAAAAAAGGAACTGGTAAAGATGGTTTCTCAATCAAATGGATCACCAGCCATGAAGAGAGGCTAAGAGGACAGACCTTTTGCCTTGCTGTGGTGGTTAGATGCAATTGCTGAAGACTTCCAATCCACGGAGAAATTTGATTTGCAATCTAAAAATGAATGAAGTTTGAAAATCACCCACTAAAAGCCTAATATAGCATTAGTACTTTGCAAACCGTCACAATTCATCTTCTAAAAAACTTTTCAGCATTCACTGTTACCACAACCCAAGCATTAGTTTGTAATTCTTTTTCTGTCGAGCCCACCGAAAAGTTTGTAATTCTCATTTGATCAATGAAACCCATGGCTAATTCCATTTTCAAAAAAAAAAAAGAAAAAAAACCCCAAGCATTAGTTTCAAGGAGACAATTCAATTCCTTGTCTTCTACAGAAGTTTCATAGTTTATAAAGGATGGGTTGCACCACCTTCAATGTGATAATGTTGGTCACAATTCTACTTATCTAAGGCACATGTTAGGTGAGATCCCATGCAAATTAACTCTATAGTCACATTCTTTGATGCACAAAAGCAGATATTGTTTAGTGTGTGACAGTACATAATGTGAGAGAGGGCCAGGGATATGTTTGTGCATAAATGCACATGCATGTATATCAGATCTTTCAAACTAGCATGAATAAATGCATCATCCATCTAGGGATAGTATAACATAGCAATCTTATAGGGGCATGCCGACCTCAAGTCCATCTTCATCGTCAATCAAGTCCTCAGATAGATCACCATCATCCTCATACTTCCTTTTGCCAGGTAATGCATCTAATAGTTCTGATTACCAATCCAAAAATTAGAAACCTATCTCAAAGGTATGCAAACCATTCATTTGTAATGAAAATGAGTTTACAGGAACAGGTGGGAAGTGCAGTGGAAGAATAGGGAGATTGGCCTGGTAAAATGTCAATAAAAACATGTACCTCAGTGTGCCCTTTCACAGCTTTCGGGTCTTTCTTTTCCTTTGTAATACCGAAAACATCAAAGCATAGGTCCTTCATAGAAGTTGAAACCTGCAACCATGATTCGGAAGTCCAATAAAAAAAATGCTACAATGTAAAAATAAAGAAAATGCTAACAGGAGCATGTCTTACACTAGTAAATTCGGATTCTGATGTGCCACAGAGCTCAATAAGCTTAATCTTGTCTACTTTAACCTGTAAAACAAGTAAACACTGAAGCGTAAGAAACATTTTAAAAGATCAAGCGGGTTGAAACGGAAAGAGAAGAAAGGATTTCAATGATTATCTACCTTGGGTCTTTTTGCACACAAGTAGAATGCAATGGCTGTGAAAACAGGCCGACTGAAGTCAGCACTTGCTCAACGAGGTGCTGGCAAAACAGCAAGAAATCGGTCCTTGTAGCTGAAAATCAACATTATTATTCAATTACATACAGAAGAAAGATTACACAAAATTGCATACATCCAAGCAAGCTGACAGGCAAGCATGAGTGATTTACGTTTGTTCACATCTTATATAAGGGTGAACTCACTCACATAAACAATGAGAACACCAAAAAAAAAATAAATAAATTTAATAAATAAATAAAACAAGGAGATATCCAAGAGGTGAATCATCACACATGTGCCAACATGACACATTTATGTGACATCCTTCATCAGGTGGATCCCACCAATAACATTCGAGGCACAAAATAATGCTGGTCTACTCATTGATGGGCCATGGAATCTAGACTGCTAGTCATTTTCTTTCAGATGGTCCATATTCACCACATGCATGTGGCTAACCACTAACCAGATAAGTGGATCAACATGGCTTTAGGCCAGGATATATCAGAATGTTCCCCACCTGGTGACTGGCACAAATCTTAAGGGCATATGCCCACATCACACATTCAACCATCCTAGCATTTCTCAATGAAAACACCTACAACAGGCACTTCTTACATAAAAAAAATTAATCAATTACTCAAAAAAATGAAAAAGAAATAAAAGAACATCACCAAATCAACTAGATTTGCTTAATACTAGGCTGATAGAAAAGCATTACTTAGTAAATAAAAACAATTCAAAAGAAATATATATAGTTTTTTAAAAAAAGACACTCAATGAGAAAGAGGATAGATGTCTTACAAAGATAGCCCCTTCTGCACAAAAGGGATGAGCCTAACACAAACGAACTGAATTCCCAATTCACGAATATCCAGCGTCGTCCTACAACACCATCAGTAGTTCTTAAAGGGCACAACTTCATTGCATTACAGGAAACAAATCAAAGCATCCTTTTTTTCAAAAACCCAATTTGAAATACATGTCAATATAACAATCCACTATCATTGGATGTTAGGCGATGTGTGTACGTTGTGCACTGGCCCTCAATGCATACCATACACACGAAAACCTCTCCTATATTAAAATGCAAATTCAACATATTCACACATTATACAAAAGGATGAAAGCTAAGTTTGGTTTCTCCAAATATCATGATTAGTTATAAAATATCATGATTTTAGTGCAACCAAACACAGTCAATAAGATCTAAATAAAAAATAAAAAAAATCTAAAATCTAAAATCTAAAAAGACAGAAAGGAAAAACTCACTTGAGGCCAATGTCGTTCTGCATTGCATTGAAAGATATGTTATAAGCCTTCTCCGACACGCCACTCAGCTTTATCGCACTCTGTTGGTCAAACAAAACCTGCAGTCTACACCGATCCGAACCAATCAAACATCCTAAATCAAAATTGAAAATTAAAAAAAAGGCATAGAAAACTAGGGTAATTACGGATCAACCACCCTAGATGAAAATGTAAATGGTACTTGTTTGCAGCAATCTCCAAACAGATGATTGCTTTACATACCTCCCCCTACATTCCACAGAGGGAAAAAAGAAAAAATAAAGGATGTCGTTAAAATTCGGAGATCGGAAATGAACGGTTGAACGACGGGCATGGATGGATGGAGGTTTACATGCCTATGATGGAGGAATTGAAATGGACATATGTGAGATCCGACCCTACTTCTCACGTGTGCATGTGTGTGTGAGTATGCATCTCGTTCATTTTGATCTTGCGGTCCTACCGGTCAAATTCCGGTGACTTGCGACCCTCGAATTGTGTTTACGATCATCCTTGGGTCCGATCACATAGACCTGACTCGGATCAACCCTAGACTTATGTCATCTCGTTCGTATCGTCATTGCAGTTCCATCGACACGTCTCGTGCGTTCATCCGACTTATAGATCAAAAGTTATGAGCATTTCATCATGTTGCCCACTTTTGTACAAAAAAAATATATGGATCACTTCCATGGCACAACTTCCCATTCACACCACCCACACACTACATAATTGCATGGAATTGTCACTACCCATTCTAGACACCATCCAAACCGAGCCTAAGTATAGCAACTTTGTTATTGTCACCATAGGCCATCATTTGCTTTCTTACAACATAATCATTACTTCCCTACAAATCCTCTCTCTCTTTCTTCTTATTTTCTCTTCCATTTACAAAATTTCAGGAACCTTCTCCTCATCTTCCCTCCATTTTTCAGCTCTTTTTCCTTAATCCCCTACCATCTAACCTTTGAAACCCCATCTACACCATTGATCCATTTTCCTTGGTGCTAGAGGATCTTAGTGTGGAAGTTTGGTGATCATCTTTGAGGTGGGTGAATATTCTTTTGCTGAATTCCTTTCTTTTCTTTAATCTCATTATTTCTTCATGGATGGATCACATGGGACCCACCAATCCATGGTGGGGATCCCATTTGATCTCATGGATGTGGCCCTTTAGCTCATCATACATGCATGTCATGATCCATGATGGGGCAATTCTCCATGGACCCCATCATGATGTATTTAATGATCTACTCCATCTCAACGTCATCTAGACCTTAAGAATCATGTTGGGACGGTATCTCAACCATCCATAGCAATTATAGATCATGCATGTAGTGATTTTATATTGCATGGACAATCAATGTAGTTGTATGGGTATGATTCATTCTTGGGAGGGCCCATTAGTGGCGGGGCCCTACCCCATGACCAAATTGTGTTTCTTCTCCATCTTTTCTTTCCTGCCTTTATAGTAAATCTGATGTATGTGTGGCCCACTTGATGTGCCTTGCAACTAGGCCCAAGTGGTTAGACGTCCGGGCCCACCTTATTGCCCCATATTGTTGGCATATTTTGGACAGCCTTTGGGCTTGATTTTATGGATGATCTTGTAAGGGGCTTGGGTCTGAGAGTTGTGTGACCCATCTAGGTGGATCCCACCCTAAGGAAATGGTGATTTATTTCCCCTTTAATTATCTTTTGGGGTGGTTTGGACAGCAACATATTGCTGTCCAAATCTGTCTAGACAGATTTTGGGACAACTTGAGGCCAGGATTTGGGGATTTTGGTGAAAAATTTTATGCCAAGTAAAATATGATTTTTGAATATGTATATCCCACCTATAAGCATGCCAAATTCCAGTTCCAATTGACCTCATTTGGGTCCCCAAAAGGGTGAGCCAATATGGGTACTTGCTGAAATTTCTACTATAATTCCAACAAGGTTGCAATTTGGAAATGTAAGATTATAAAATAGTTTCTGATCAGGTGGGCCACTTTGGTAGACCCTAACTTGTACTACATACATGTGGAGAAGTTTAAATTTAATTTTCCCAATTTTTGGACATCCAGGGCCCACCCCATTGGGTGTACACGATGGGACCAGCAACATTTCTTTTAGCAGCAGATTTTTTTAGGAATACCTTGCTGTCCATAAATTGCAAGAGTTAAATAAAATATTTTTATTATCCCAAAAATTCTAAATTTTTGCAGGGAGGTGTCCCACACATGGTAGGACCTATATACAAAATTTTAGGGCCAAGGGATCCCATTTGGGCATCCAAAGGGGTAGGCCAACATACTAGACTGCCAGAAATTTCTGCTGTACAGTCCAGCAGTATAGTTTAAAAAAAATAAAATTTTAAAAATACTTTCTAAGAAAGTGAGCCATATTTATGGGTCTTAGATTGTTGTAAACTTGATAAGGGACCTTGGGTCCAAATTTCATAAATTTTGAAGGTCCAGAACCCACCCATTTGGATGGCCCAAATTCAGAACAGTTATTTCCAGCAACATTCCACCCTGGATACATTGTAACTCCTGAATTTATTAAAATACTTTTGAGTATTTAAAAAATATGAAAAGTTACAGAGAGGTGTTCCACCCATTATGGGACCCATATACAAAATTTTGGGACCAATGGACTCCTGTGCACACCGTGGCTAAGGCCGGACTAGCCCAACACATTGGGATGTCTAGGTCGGTCTGATTTTCTAGATAGATTTTTTTTTAATTAATTAAAATACTTAGGAATATCCAAAAATTCTAAAATTTTGTGAGGCTGTCTCACCTATGTAAGTGTCACCTTACAAAATTTTAGACCCAACGGACATTCGAGCTAACCGTGGTGTGGTCTGTAAATTGGGTCAGTTTTGGGCCAAATACCCAGGCCTGTAGGACTACCCACCATAGAACGCCCCTACCTTGGGCTGTTGCTAGACTTGTATTCTAGCAGTATGGCCCACTAGATTTGAAGAGGATTTAATTCAGTTATTTTTTATCTTAATTTTATTTTTGAGCTTAATTAGTGCATGATTAAAGGCTCATTCCAATTGGATTCTTCTTGGGGCTAATCTTCTAGTTAATGGGCCTTATAGCCTTGGTTGGGCTAGAACTTTTGATAGGGCCATTATACCCTTGGGTCCTATACTTACCATGCCATTGTAATGGGTCTTATGGGCCAAATACTCAAGTAGTTGGGTACTTGCTTGCCCTCTATAATAAATCCATATTTGGGCCGAGATGTGAGGCCCAACTTACTTGTGTTAAATATAAGGATTTCTCATATGTTGGGATAATGGGCTGCCCATTAGGCCCACCACAATGAGTGAACCCATGACCCTTATTAGGCCCTAACCTTGCTTAAGGGCCCACAGGTTGCCTATGTATTAAGCTTAGTGTATGGCCCACTAGGCCATGAATTGATTGTGCCTTAGACCTTTCTTTACATACATAGCAGGCTACTTTTTGGGATCCAGTTGAGGTTAGATGTCCTCCTTGGTGGGCCTAAGGTAGGCCCATAAGGCCCTTATATGTGGTTGAAGGCCCACCATAGACCTTGTTAGGCCCATCTCCTCCTTGAGGCTTTATGATTATCCTAGCTTGTGGGTTATACCAAAGTATTGGGCCCCCACTAGAGGACTTCGCTTCTCCTTAATACCTATCTATAGATGAATACATTTTACAGGTAGCACACTTACATCATTGTGACCCATAAGTATCATCTATGTAAATTGATTGCATTGTATGGTGGTCATTGAGGGATGGAGTTCCTCCCCTCGTGTACATTGAGTGCCTGAAGCTTGTGCATGATCTGTATGTATGACTCATACATTGACATCGCATTTCATGATGATACCGCCCTTACTTCACCAGGGCCTTGCCTCTATCGGGACATTCGTGGATGGTCGTATGTGTGGACACCGAAAATGTTACTTGAGCATACAGGGTGCATAGGATGCCCATGGATGAAATTTCTAAAACTTCTATAGTACCAAGGATCTGCTCCAATGCCGTAACTGAGAGGAAACTATGAGCACACGAGGGCTTTATATCGTAAAGCCGCGACTCCCACTGTCGTGTAGTCGGTTGGATAGAGGTGTGGCCTTACCTGCCTGGTGTGAAGAGGCATTGCTAGGCTGAGTCTGACCAGCTCATAAATAGGTCTGCTACCTTCAGGCCTTGTTGGTGATTGGTTGTCCACAGGCGAGTAGTAAGGTCTCTTACGCTCGTCTGACTGTGCGGGGTCTGTAGAGCGGCAGTCATTCAGCAGTGTAATGGACCCCGGTGATTTCCTTATAAATGGAAATGTACTTGACATATGGTTTGGATATGAGCACTGACATTACTTGCATTATATTGCATTAGTTGTGTAAGCCTCTTCATGCATTGCCTTGATGTGGCTCCCAGTACTCATTGCATGGTATTCATGATAAGCCTTGGTAAGGATAATAATATTCTCATTGAGTATGTTCTTTTCTCGTACCTCTTGTTAGTCTTTTATGCACCATTGATACACACTTTCACCACCCTTTAAGCTTCTATAAGCTTATGCACGATTGATGCATGCAGGAGACTCTAGGCAGGCATCGCAGCAGCAAATCGTAGAGTAGAGTTGAGCACTAAGGACTCCAGTGTTGCTAATTTCTCTCTCTTTTCTTATTACCTTATGTATGTCCTTTTGGACCTAATGTAAGCTTGTAAAAGTTCAAATTCTTAGTGGATTTTGTGATGTATGCCCCTTGTTATTCTCAGATGTACTTGATGTAATCTTGGCTATGATCGTATTGGAATGATTATACTATTATGGAAATCCTCCTTATAGGATCCCAGGATCGGAACCTGTCTCAGGAGCCGAGAATGGGTACTACGGAGGCTGTTGCGGCTAGAACCGGCCATCAAGTTCCTTGTGAGTCCGGTTACCAAGTCTAGGACATGATAATATCGCTGAGGCAACCGAAATAGCCCTAATTAGGAAATCACTAAGGTTGAAATTGATGAAATCTAGACTCTTACTTGTTTCAGATCTTCATCATAATCACTAAGGTTGAAATTGATGTCTACATCGACTCCCTTGAACTTAATGTCGGCTCGATCGTAAACCCTGAAATTAGGGTGGTTTGCCTAAATGAAAATTTTGAAAAACCAATCCAAAAAAGTTCAACAAAGAATCATCAACAAACAATAGGGGCCTTCTTCCAAAATGACAATTACCGAGCTGCAGAGAGAGAAATAGAATTGAGGGTTGGTAGAAGGAGAGTCGTGGAGTTGCAGAGAGAGAGTCCGGGGTAGGAAGAAGGAAAGAGTCGTGCGGGTGCTGGGAACGAGATGAGGGTATTATATATACACACACACACACACACACACACACGGCCCTGTTTTACATAGCGCAGGTACAAGAGGCACCCAAAGTGCCAGTTTTACTAGTTTTTCTTGTAGTGAGCTACATCACTTTGGCATTCTTTTACGTGAAAAGCAAACAATCACTTCACAAAAATGGATAGTTTTCATGGTATTTATTATAATTTTTATTAGGTTTCCTCCTGCATGGTGTTGCAGTAGCACTTCCTTAATATTTTGCAATGGAAATGTAATAATGTTAAGCATAATATGAAAATATAGCAGCGGTCCACATTGAATAGCAAAAACTAAGAACCACTCTAACACTACACCAAAATCGTTTATCTGGTACGGTCAGGAGTTTGGTTCAGAAACGGCTTAGAGCCGTTTCTAATTTGAAACGGTAGTCAACCATCCTCGACTAGTTGCTTTATACGCTGTTGTTTCCATTATTTTGTTAGTGTGTCCTAATTGAGTGTTGGATGTGTGTATTTATTATTATTATGCTTTATTGTTTTATTTTGATACAGATGGACGAAATGGATTCTATTAGTAACTTTTGAGTGGACCCCACATGGCCCGAGAGCTACATTACTGTCAATTACCGCAGACTACCGAATGTTTTCTTCATTTCCTAACCCCAGAACGCCCTAAATCCTTATTTCCTTACGCCATCGCCGTCTGTATCTCCCTCTCCCTCTCCCTCTTCCTCTCTCAATCTCCCTCGATCTCCCTCTCCCGATCTCAACCCCTCTCAATCTCCCTCGATCTCCCTCCTATGATCTCCCTCTCCCGATCTTAACCCTCTCTCTTGATCTCCCTCTCCCGATCTCTCTGAAGCTACGAATCCACGGCAAAACCATCTTCTAATTTGTGAGTTCGATCGATCTTCTTCTAATCGATTTTCCATTTTCTTCTCCGATTGCAGGAATAAAATCACGCTTTTGATATTTTTGGCAGTCGTTCGGTTCCCAGATTCGCCGAACTCAACCGTTTCGCACTCTGCTGCGATTCATTTTTTCGTTCGTCATGAATTCGGCGAAATCAGGATGCGAAATACGGAACCCTAATTTCACCGCAGCTTGCAATTTCCATTCGATGCGAATTTCCATAAATTCGGTGAATGATCGACCACGAATATGCCAAAATTTAGAACTTGTTGGATTTGAGCAAAATCGAAGCTCCTTGACTGTTATCTCTCTTTCCACGGATGGAATTGATCAGTCATGTAAAATTGTTGTGTTTGGATGTACCTGTAACTGTCAACACCGGATGTCTATCTGTCTGTTGTATGCTTGGTTCGCGTAGGAACTGGAACTTTAGTAAGGGCCTGTTTGGGAGCTTGGGAAATATTTGTGCAGAAAATACTTTCTAAGAAACGAGATTTTTCCCCTTATTGGGAGTTCACTTTGAAAGAAAATGTTACTTTCACCTTTTATTTTCCAAGCTCCCAAACACCACCTAGTGGGATTGTGTTTCTCCACCTCAAATCAACATCTGTTATGTTTCAGGCCAGTATCTGACCATCCATCATCTGGAAAACAAAAGATATTGATTTGGGCACGGAAGGATTCTGTCTACCTCGCCTTCCTGTGGGCATCCAAATTCACCCCTTAACTATTTAGAAGGGCTATCGGTGAATCAAATTGTAGTATGGGCAGGTTTAGTCAGGCGTTTTAACACCTAGTATCTATAATACTATCAGTTGTAGATACTTAAGTCCGTATTGCAGGTCACTGGTATTAAAATGTCAGGTTTACTCATGTTTCCTATGTAAAACCATGGTCTGTGATACTGTGCTAGTGGGTTCTAGAATCCTGATATTATCAATCTCTTTGTACGTGGGTGATGTTCTTTCCATCCAAACGGACTATTATTTTTGTAATGGCCCTTTTCACCTTATGTTGTTTGATGTGTTAACTTTAAAGGCCTGAATGTTTGGTTTTTCAATGGCGCCCATGAGAGTTGGGCTGACTTGGATGGACTCACACTAATGTCAGCTTTGGATTTTGTAACTGAATATGTTTACTTGTTTTTGAGTCTTTCTCACAGGAATATATCCGAATTTGTGGTTAATTCACTTGCATTGGAGCTATTTGTAATACATGGTAAATGGACGTAACTGGACTTCTCACATCTTGAATATTCTCTTTTGTAGGAACTCAATGTTGATTGGCAAAGGCAAAGCGTAGGTCTTCTTGTTTCGATTGGTTCACATTTGCCTGATCTGGTAAGCTTTTCTAATGTCATGCATTGAATGATGGCCTTAGTTTCTTATTTGAGGGCCAATGACAAGTTGGTGGTTTTGTATCGAGGAAATGCTGCATACAGAAAAAAAGTGACAGGAAAGTATGAGTTTCATGAGAGATATATGTTTGCAATGCCTCAAGTTTTCTAGAAATAAGTCAAATTAAATTAATTATAAGAAAAATGTCACCAGTAGATCGCTACTATGATACCTTAGAAAGGCCTAAATTGGATACTCTCAGGGTACGTGAACTTTTTTTTTTTTTTTTTTTTTTTTTGCTTGTTGTTGTGCATTCAGTCTCTTAAGACTTGACCAGGTTGTTTGTGGTCTTCAATGATTACACTTTTAATTCATGCATGCCTGGGTGTGTCAATGATGGGAAAGCCTTGACTATCAGATGCCGCACTCACACCTTTTCACACATTGGTAAAATTGTGAGTTTTTATTTTATTTTTTTTGTTCGAGCTGCACTCCTGGTTTCCATTCTGCTATTTTTTCTGTTTCTTCCATTTCTTGATTTATTTTGTGGAAAGCAAGGTGTGGAGTTATATGCGAGTTTTTTGTTCTTTCTGAACTAGTTGCCTTACTGTCCGTCAGATGACTTCATTGGTTTACAGGTACCTCCTTATTTTGTTTCGTAATGCTCCAGTAGAAGTATGGGCTATGACAGAGTCTCGTGTTTAAGTGATCACTTATAATATTACCGCAAATCACAGGGAGTGTGCTTGGGGACATGATTTTCTCATGATGGGCTCCGGCTTATATATGAATTCCCTGAGTTTGGCACTTTGGCTTGATTCTTTGATTTGGCTTAAATTAATTAGAGATTGCTGGGAGGCGAGATCTGCCTCCCTTTTTGCCTGTTTTTCATAGTTGCGGCTGCCTTGTATTTTTTTTGTTGCATGCCTTGATCTCTTGGCAGTGGTTTAATAAAAATATTAATTCTTGTCATCTCTCTCTCAAACAAAAAAAAAAAAAAGATGTACTTAGTAAGCTCTATTCTGTTGTTATCAATTATCTCGTTAAAACAGGCAGTAGAAGGTCTTGACAACCTTGACCAGTCTGCAGAAATCTTGATCCATTTTCTCTGTGTTGTTCTTGGATGGGGTGAGAAAAATGTTTAGGTACTTCATCCTTTCATTTTGTCCTTTATTTTTAATATTTTATGTATAGCAGTGTAGTCAAATTCTCGTGAATGAATGCAAGTTCAACAACAGGTTATAGAGATCATTACTCATATAGCTTCTACAGTCCAAAAGTTCCTGAAAAGATGTGTGGTGCTCTGCATTCTAGGTGGATATTAGGTTATAGTTGTAAATGGTTTTTTTTTTCATTCTATAAAAGTTTTAAATGTGTTAGATATGTTTGATATGACCGTTATTTTCTGCAAGTTAACTAATATTATCACTATGCCTTCCGGAAAACTGAAAGAAGTTAAAATTTCAAGAGATGCCCGGTTTAGGTTCAGTTTTCTCAGAAAAGTCACTGCTAACCTGTTACTTATAAGTCAATTCGAGTGAATGCTAGTTGTTGATGAGTTCTTTCAGAGTTTTCTTTTGGTTTCCTGATCCTAGTTGATTTGGTCAGTTGTGAGCGATGCCTACGAGTTTTGAGCTTTAATTTGGAGCAGTTGTTGACGTTGCATTTATAGGACTCACCATATATAGGTTAATCTAGTGGCAATTTCTATTTTTAGGTATAAGTGAAGTATCTAACACTTTTTTAAAGTTCACCTTGTTGCTTATGTGTTATACCATGTTGTTGCTCACTAGTAGTTTTGATGAAATAAACAAAACATTTGCGCTTACTTTATTCCTTACTTCAGAATTTGATTGTCTTAATTTTGATATTATGTATTCTTTATATATCTAACTTGTTGATTGTAATCAACCTACATCAATAGACTATTAGATAGTGCTTGATTGAGAAAGTAAGGCATAAGTCCCGGCCAAAGAACTCGGAAAAAAAAAAAAAAAGGAGGTCGAAGTCATGATTTTTTAAAACCTTGGCTATGAGTATAGGTGGGGATGCAACTAGATGGGTAGCCCAAATGGGTTTTTAAGGTCCATCCATGTGAGGCCCTGCCTTGGGTTTCAAAGGTGAAGCCAAATGAGTCTTTAGAACTTCGATTTATTCTTGTGTCTGGCAAACAGTTATCTTCATGTAGTCCCAGAAATAGCTGTAATCTACAAATATTTATTATGAAACTCAAAATATTCAATTTTTCTCTTTTACCTTCCTACAATGATTGAGAGTGAACATACAGGTCAGGATATCATCTCGTGTTAAATGTACATCTGTAATTAAGATTGCAAAGAGGCCAGAAAAGGTTGGAAAGCTCATTATTGTAAGTTCTATTCTCTTATTTCTTCCATTATATATTATTTACTTCTATTGTGCTTTTCATGTCCTTGTCTTTTCCTTCAGAAATTTCACTTTAGACTTTCCAGGAAGACATTAATTCAAATAAGAATATTCTTCTTTCCCAATATTCTACTTCCGAGTAATATCTATTAACCATAATTGGAAAGTTGTCCTTTAACTTTCTTTTGTTGTATGTTTTGAATTGAGCTCTTTGGTTTTCTGCTGCTTAATTTGAACTACTAAACAGATTCAACTACAATATGATTTCTTTCATATTCCTCAGCTTGATTGTATGGAAAGGGCATTAATTATATTCTCTTTAACATTTATGCGGATTGTGTTGGTCTGCATTATACTACACCAAGCAAGGTATGCTCTCATTAGCTAGTGACATCAGTTTGCTTGTCTAGGCGACCATTTGCAAATAGAATTCTAACTGTCATAGTTTTGATTATTATTATTTTTCTTAAAGTATTTACTAGGTGAAATAAATAACAAGCAGATGGATTTGGCATCTGGGCACCCGTAAGTAGGCCATTACAGCATCTGTCATCTGTCATCTGTCATCTGTCATCAGTCAGTGTAACTCTTATCATTTGATAAGCCATATATATAGATTAAATGTTGACTATCCATTTCTTTAGCATACATTTAGCTCACCTAGTTTGACACCAACCTGATTCTTGGACCTGGGCATATTTTCTAGGTGAAGTTTGCTAAGCCCACACATGGGTAGAGCCTTCGCAACAACATACAACCGCATGTACCAATATAACATAAGGTGCGAGAAACGAGAACTTTCCATTCAAATATTGCACCAATTGCAAAAGTAGTGTTTTCCCAACATGAAATAAAAATAGATGCACAAGACATTGAACACATAAACTATCTTTTTTGTCCATTTGGTGCATTTGTTTGGCTTTTTCCAAATCTACCAATCTATGGGTCACACATTGTAATATCTTATTGATTGGATGTTTCGAGTGCCCAAAAATAGTTGGACTGACAAGTTTTAGAAAGGCCCACTCATTCAATGGTTGGGATCATAATGTGGGGTAATTTGAAGATAATTCTCATGTTTGAAATGTCCATGCCATATTTTGCATTTTACTCAGTGTTACAAACTTGAGATTTAAAACTTTCTGAAAGAAAGTTGATAATTGAATACTATCTTTTTGGAGGCTATGTATTCTTTGATTTTGTTTAGGCCATGATTGTCCAACAGTTTGAGGCACCTATGGATCTAAAGAAAGAGCAGAAAGATTAATATTTGAACAAAAGTATGGGGAAGCATTCACTTAGGCCATGAATTGTTGGATGTTTATTTGGTTTTTAGATAATGTAGATTTTGCTTAGTTTTTTGAGTTTATAATTGAGAAGATGAGCATGTGCTCTTGAAGTATTCTCTCTCTCTCTCTCTCTCTCTCTCTCTCTCTCTCTCTCTCTCTCTCTCTCTCTCTCTCTCTCTCTCTTTTATGACGTCTCATCCTTATCTTTTTGTGTATTTTTAGTTCTTCAATTTTGCTGCATAACGTTTCTGTATGATGATATTTGTTGTAGGAAGCTATTCGTTGGGGTACTGATTATCTTCTCAAAGCTACTGCTCATCCAAACACCATATATGTGCATGTTGCTTTTTCTTTTTCTCTAATTCTTTTTGGAGTTGGATTTGCTTTCTTTTTCTTTTTTCTCATGTGGGATCTCTGTTTCTTTTCAGAAAAAAGCTGTTTAATTTGTATTTTCCATTTGTTTGGTTTTTTTTTTTTGTGGATTTCTTTACTGGATTTTTCCAGCCGTTATTGGAATGTTGGTTTCTGGTTCTTATAACGTTTTGGAGTTTATTTTAGAAGAAAAGAGGAATAGGAGACAATAGGTCGCTTTTTTTTTTTTTTTTATTTTTATAAGTTGTTGAAGATTTTAAGCAATGAAAATGGTTTTTGGGATTTTTAGAGGGCTTGAAAGAAAGAGAAGCAAACTGCTGCTAATCATGCAAGTTTTAGAAAATTCTGATGCATAATGTTGGGTGTTATCCACTGCTAATCATACATTGGTGTTGGCTTTCTTTTCTTGCTCAAAGCGCAACCTATTTCGACGTCATGCGTGTCGGTTCGATTGACAAGGGTCGACCTTGGTATGTTCTGTCTTTTTATTACCCCCATTTAAATAAATGTCTTTTAGACTTATCTCATACAATCTTGATTTCAATTTTGATGACAATATTCTTTTTTATCATGCAAACCTCTGTATATTTTGTAACTTCAAATTATTATTTTTTTTTAAAATCTCATGCAGCCTTGATTTCCATTTGGATTATGTCATCAAAACATTATTCCTTTTTATCAAGCAAGCTTCTGTATATTATCTATCATCTGCCAAATCTGTCTTGATGAATACTTCCCCATGTTTTGTGTCCTGAGCATTTAGTCCAACTATGTTGTTTTAGTTTATTTGTTGATCCTCTTTGATTTCTCCACGATTTCAGTCCTCCCACAAGTCCTCCCCAGGATTTCCCCATGTTTTAGTTTCTACTACCGTCTCGAAAACTACAGCTGCTCCAATTGAGTGTGTGAAGCTCTTGATCCAGAATCAGGATGAAATGATCAAGGGCGGTCGGCTCTTAGAGCCCTACAAGGGAATCGGGGACTGCTTTGCCAGAATGATATTCAAGGCCTTGAACTTTGCTTTTAAAGATTACTTCAAGAAGCTTTTCATAAATAAAAATAAAAATAAAAACATTAAATAACTTTAACCATATTTTACAAAATTAAATGTTTAATATATTTTGTGACATGTTTTAATAGTTTTGTTCCATTGATCCATCATTACATACTGAATTTTATAACTCTTCCCAAAAGAAAAAAGAAACAACAAAAAAGGAGAAGATAAAAAGGGAGATGTTCAACAAGGTCTCCAGTTATCACCTGATAGGTTCTTTGTTCTTTACATGCATGATTTGTTTCTTTGTTAATTTTCTACTTCAAGGTATTTAATTTATTAAATGTATAATGTAATGATATCACCAAAACTCCACAACATAGCCTAACTGATCCCCTGCATGGGTAGAGGGTTGATGTCAGGCAGATGGTAGTTGAAGTTTTGCCTAGCAATATGGGAACTCATATAGCCAACGTCAATTAGCTAGGACAACGATACAATGATGATGATGATGATGATGATTATAGTTGTTTCCATCCTGGGTAGATTTTGTTTTTCATAGACCTTTGCGTGTGTTTTCTTCAGTTAATATGAACATGGCATTGCTGTTGGGGCAAATGGTTAGATAAAATTAGCATAATTCTAGGCATTCGACGAACAAAATTAGCATAATTCTGGGCATTCGACAAATGTGGATAGTTTGGAACATTTTGTATGATCGGATCGTTGGCTTACACTATCTAGTCTATGGAAGTGTATATACAGTTAAGATTTAAGAACAAGCAATATGGCCATATTTCTTATTTTGTTTGCTTGGATGGAGAACCCAAAACATGGACATGGAGAACCCATGTGGATTCCTTTGTTAATAGAGAAATGTAGAATCCAACAGAAAATTCCTTGTTTGGTTTGAATGGCTGTTTTCCTTGGAAATTTTAAGCGGTCAACAGCCGTAATCTTAGAAATCTTAGAAATTTGATTATCTCATTTGTTACAGAATGTCATCATTAAGTAACATGATAGATGTAATGCAGGTCTGTGACAAATGTGTTGATGGCTTCGATCATCACTGCATGGTAAGGAATTACATCACAGATAAAACACTTTACCGAAAGTAGACTATACCAGTTTTGATTTAGATTTAGAGTTTTAAGACAACTGCTAGTTTTGATGTAGATTTAGAGTTTTAACATTTCTATATCATGTAGGTTTTGTTGTTAGAATGACAGTTTAAGACGATTGTGTACAAAACTCGCATCAGTTCTCCTTGAAAACTGCTTTGTGGTCTAATGTTGAGAAAGGTCCTTTGAATCTGCCTCATTTTTTTACTCATGCCTAAAACTGAGCCGGAAAAATAGATGGCTGAGGTGGATAAAACACATACATCATGGCAGGGCCCATGAAATCAACAGACTTCTGGGTGTGCTTACCTTATAGATATAGAAACTCAACAGACTTCTGGGCGAATCTTGGATCAACAGACTTTTGGGCGTGCTTACCTTATAAATCAATAGACTTCTGGGCGAATCTTGGATCAAGCTCTTCGAGAGATTGCTCCTCTCAACATGGATTGTGGAACTGGTAGAAACTCAGATGGTGAAACCTCTGTTAATAATGTTGACATGAAAGGCTCTCAAGAAGTTACTACTGATGCTGTCAGCACTCGAGGCCTTGATTGCTCCTTTCAACATGAAAGGTCAGGACGCATTCGCTTTTGAATTTTACATGGCATTGGCATATGGCGGGCATCTCACTTTTAATAGCAAGATATTAGCTTATATTCTTGAACTGGCCATATCAGGTCGGTTGAGCCCGACCCAGTTATAATTAAATGGGTCAAGTCAGGTTGGGTCAGGGCTCTATAAATTTTAAGTTGGGTTGAATTAGGTCCTTGGGCAATCGGTTGCGGGTTGGGCTAGGGCTAGGGCCAGGTTTCTTCTCCCATTTGCTGATGGGTTGGGCTTGGACTGATACAATCAGGCATGAAAAGAGTATCAGTCATATATTTTTAATCACAATGCATGTCAGTTAAGAAGGAAATCATTTGTTGTATATAGTCTTCACTTAAAAAAGGAAATCTTGTGTGTATGCTAAGTAACTAGACAATTGCTGATTCCAGTTTTATCTGTTGTCTCCTATATCTTCAATGATTGTTGCTTTCTGCAATTTATCTCATGTTACAAGCACACATCGTTAACTATCAGGTGCTAATAACAATGATTGTGATCAAGTTACTTTTCGAAGAGCACATTTCACTATTGATTCAATAAATCAAGTTAAAGACACTTTCATCTCACTAAGAGGCTAGAATAAAGGGATTGCTTTTGTCAATGGTTTTTATATTGGAAGATTCTGGCTGGTAAAGTAGCAACTTATTTACTTTAGTAGTTGCATTTAAGGTTGCTTGTGGTTATTGTTTTCTCTCTGGATTCAAAATTAAATTTTGAACAATGTTGTTGGGTGACTTATTTGCAGCCAGTTGGACCGCAATGCAACCTTTATGTTCCTGCTCCTCTCCTTCAAAAGGGGGAAAATGCTTGGTATGATTAGTCTCGTCTTCTGTACCATTGGAGCTGTTTATTTCTGATAAATATCATCATTTTTACACATGCTTTATGATTTCTAAGCCCACATAGAGGCCACCCCATGTTGATGGCCTCACATGCCCACTATGTGTGGCCCACTAGATGGTGGGGCCCATCTGATTTCATTGGTGTGTTGTAGATTTCTCTTCAATCAGAACACATCGCCAGCTAGTTGTCAATGGTTATGTTGGAGCTCCTTTGTTGTAGTTGTCTAAGCATGCGTTATCATACTTTCACTTTTGTGTGCCACCATAGAAGACTTTATCCTTATTTAATGTAGAAAACATCAAATGGAAACTATGGAGTTGAAATTTTATAAAATATCAGAAAAGCTTGGTGAATCCCAGAGAAGTCAAAATATTGTTGATTAATGTCGTTTATTTATTAATATAATCATTAGATTGATTTTAGACTGGCATAAAACATTTTGACTTCTAAATAAGTAACTTTTTAACTTACATTAAGTAATTAAGTTATTTTCTTTATTTAAGTTTGGTGAGCATCGATGTAAAAGTAACTTATGTGCCAAAAGCTACCTGGTGTATTAAGTAAATTTTTTAACTTTTTAATTTATGACTTTTCTACTTCTCTCAGGATACATGTCAAAGGAAGCTTTGTCTCACGGTCATATATGCACATGAGGTAGCAGCAACCGGGATGATTGCAGTACCAGTGAAACACATCGAGTCTAGAACTTGTGGTAGGTCCCCAAGAAGCGAGAAGTCATGCAACCGGAGAAAGGAGTAGGCGCAAGAGATGGAGAGGGAGAGTTGAGAGGCTAAAAGTCACTCCGATTTTTCCTTTGTTGAAACCGTCCTTTACTGCGTGCCGTACCTCAATTGGGAGTGCGTGATCTCTCTTGGATGATGATAGGGATTCGAGCCCAAAATTCCAATAGTAGGAATCCAAAAAAAAAATCAAATGGTTAATGGTCCACGTAACTGTGCAGTAAAGTATAGAATGGCTCCTGTTGTATGATCAACTCAAACATGGGCCATCCATGACAAGGGCCCACAAGATAAATGGTCCTGATGGCTCTATTGCCTTTCATGGTATTCCATCCAAAAATACATACTAAATTAGATCTTTTTGCTTCATCTACACTAGATATTTATGAGTGATAAAAGTCGGTTCTATTTTATTTTATTTTTGTTGGAAATATATCTAATATAGAAAAAGCTTATTCTACAATGGTTGTATGTGATGCCTAACAGTGAGTGTTTGGCCCAACCTGAAAATTGGAGTTGGCTACCAAAGAAAAATCAGGCTATCCCAACCACTCAATGGGCCACCATGAGAATTTAAAAGTATTTGGGTAGTATTTTTGTGGATTTCTGTATCTTGAATCGTTGTGTTGAATCATGAAGAGAGATGGCTGCGTCGTTGGACAGTTTGCTCTTAATGCCGACATTAAAGCTTCATTGGCATTTTCACTGGTATGAGCATTGGTCAATGGCGGTTTTTACTCATTAATCAGGGTTTAAAATGGTTTCTAAAATTTCGTTCAAAAAATATGACCGTTGGCACGAGAACGGTTTAAAACCGTTCCTAAAATTCCGTCTCTGAAATCTGAAATGGTACCCAAAACGGTTCTCTGCGATGCCTTATTTAGGAACAGTTTTAAACCGTTCCTGAAGCATTTAGGAACGGTTTAAAACCGTTCTTAAATGACGATTTTGGTGTAATGTGTTCTAATTGTTTCTTTGTTTGGTAATCAGGTTGAACAAGGCGCGAAAGTAGATTTACCATTTTGGCTTGCTCATGAGTTATGCTTGAGACAAGCAGTGTCCATTAACATTCCCTACTGTTTTAATCAAAAGTAAAGCTCTTAGTTCCTTGATTGATTGCTCTAATGCACATGTTAGCCATTTTAAAAGGCACGATAATTGGAGCTGACAAGTTGCTGCAAAGGCAGAGTTATGACTATGTTTTCTATTTATTTTATGGTTTTCTTGATAATGCGAACAAGAAAGGAAATCCAGGCTGATGCAGCTTGTGTAGATCTCGGAGCCGATGCCCATTCTTTTATGAGTGGGATGCAAGGTTACACCTCTGTGAGTTTTTCTCTCCCCACTTTGTATTGTATATGTTTCAGGAACACCCCTTTTTTCTTAAAAAGGATATTCCATTTTTGACCCACATCTTGACACGACTATTAGGAAAACAATCTTAATTTATCATTTTTCTTCTTGCCCCTGGCATCATCTATGAACTGTATTATGTGATTTTATGGTGATGCTATATTTATACAATAATAGGGTGGCAAACCTTAGCCCAACCTGTTTACTAAATGGACAAGCTAGCCCAATGCATGACCCAAGATATGATGACCAGGCCTGAGTACCCATGATCAGATTCTGAGGCCCAGCTTCCACTCGACCCAATTGTATTAAAATAAACATTTGTAGGGTCTGAACTTAAAACCTTTTTTCAAGTTATTTTCTGATTTGAGCCCATCCTGAAAGGAAACAAATGTCATCTTTTTCAATTGTCAAGTGGTGTTGTTTTGGCTGCTCTACTTGGGTGCTTATTTGTTGTTTTGTTAGTGATTGTCCTTGTCTTTATCTGATTCTTTGGATAAACCGGAGAGGCCCATAATCGAGCCAATCGTGTCACCATTTGTTGCAAGCCTTAAGACACTGACCAGTTGAGCCTGTGCAAGTATGAGTCGGCTATCCCGACAGACTCCATGACCTTTTGTCGAGTATGTGAAGAAGACCATCGATGAAACTCCTTACTACGAGACGAGGTAGGAGGAGGTTTGATCCCAAGATACTTATTAGATGTGTACAACCTGCCTTCTTCCTGCATTTTTCCACTGCACTCGCGTGTGGAAGTGATCTCGATATAAGTTGTATATTTTGGTATGCTTCTCTTCTTCCATCTCTTCCTTTCAGTTTCTTTTAAATACCTTCTAAAAATAAAGTCGTGTCTATCTCTTTGTTGATGGAAGGAGTGATGCCAGCTTCCTCTCACAAGCTTGAAGATTTCCTGGGTGGTGCGAGCATGGGAGCCCACTAGTACAGATCCATTGACAGTGAAGCTATGTCTCTAAGCTTGGACAACATGTATTACCTGCACAACCTAGGCCATGGGAACTTATGGATGGATTTAAGCAATTTGCCAGAGTTGAAGAGCCCAGAGTTATCAGAGAGCAGCCTTTATAGGTAAAGCACACAAATCCAATTTCCCTATGGTTAGATATATGTCCATATGTGTTTTTGACACATTTAGTTTCCTTCAACAATTACATCCACCAATACATCCAATCATTGGAGAGGGATGCTAGGCTGGCCTTGATCACACCATTACCTGCTGAAAATGCAAGCGTTCAGGCTCCTTTAACCATAGCTGCTGGTTCAGATCCTGGCCTGCTGCTTTATGATGTCCTGAGCTTTGTTTTGGCTCCATGCTTTCAAGATTCATTCCCCATTGCCTCTAATCCTGTATCTCATGACCCTACTAAAATATAGCGTACTGTAATTTTATTAAAGAGAAGATTTAGAGTGTTGGACTTGTCAGTTGAACTGATATGTCGTGCTTTACAAAATCATTGTCATCGTCTCATTTCCAAGTTTGGAAGTGTTAAAAGAGCTGGAGAGGTTTCTTACAGCCCTAACTCTCACATTTGAAAGATGGATGGCCTTCCTTCAAAGTGACGGTTTGAGGTGAAAGTAGTAAATGGCTAAATATTTTGGCAAATGCGATTAAAATAAATAATAATAATAAATAAATAAATAATGAACCACTCATTATAATAATAAGGGCCATTACATGAACGGTCCTGATCTATACATTTCTCTACCACGTGTACTCTGTAAAGATGGTTCTACCGTAACATCTCCCAAGACCGAGATATACGATTTGTAATGATTTGTATGGTTGAGAGGTTATTAGAACCCAGCACCTACTGGACCCTACCATGGACGGGTTACATCCAAAATACAATGAATGAAAATACAATGTACGAAGGGGTTTTAAATTGTTCTTAAAATTCCGTCCTAAAATCTGACCGTTGGCAACATTAGTAAGCATTCAAAACCGTATCTAAAATTGTGCCGAAAACATGACCGTTGGCACCAGAATGGTTAAAAACTGTTCCTAAAATTCCATTGAAACGGTACCCAAAACAGTTCTAAACCGTTCCTAATTTTTTACGACGCCTCTTTTAGGAACGGTAATGAACCGTTCCTGAAGCATTTAGGAGCGGTTTAGAACCGTTCCTAAATGACGATTTTGGTGTAGTGTAATCCCTTGATTATCATTATTTTTGTTTTATTTTTTGAAATAGATATTTCCCTGTTCTTGCCCCTGAATCCGTGGTTGCCTTGGTTCATGTTTCATGCAATTGTACTTCTAAGTGATAATACATAAATGCTTTATTACTAGCCTCCCTTACTTCCATATCTACATATTTCTTTGAATCAGCTGGGATGATAATATTTTATTACTATCTTTTCCCCCTGACAGATAACATATCTATAGATAGTTTCTTGTTTGTTTGTTTGTTATTTATTTATTTATTTATTTAGGATGTAATTAAATATTTCTTTTAACTAATTTGTTTGTAGGTTTTAGGCAGGAATGAATGGGAGCTGAATCGATGGATTTTTTTTTTTTTAATTATTTTTTTAAAATGTATTTGGAACCATTCAACTTATTATTGTAAATATTATTTTAATATTCATTAATTTTTAGGGTTGACTAATGAATAGGCGATGATGGAGCTCAGGTTTGATGGACCTTTTCCTTTGAGGAACCCACAAATCCTCATTATAGGCTTATTTTATGACCATTATGGGTCATGATCGGACCTGAATTACAGACATTGCTAGGCTCTACTTCTGCAATTAATGAATAGACAAAAGTCTGCATGGCAAGCAAACTGCCTTCCATCATTAGTTTCTAGGAAGCACTCAACAGAATGGATCGGCAGAGCTAACATATTTTATGCACGTGCAGTTCCAGGAGTTAACAATCGTGACAATGTTGATTCGAGTGTGGCAACAAAGTTATTTCAGGTACATACGATGTACCATAATATTATCTTTTAAGTTTCAGATATGTAAACAAAATGCAGGTTTCGATCAAATATAAATAGTGGCCCGCACATATACCGGCACTTCGGTATACCTCTAATAGCACTTTTCAAGGATTCGTCGGGTTTCGGAAAGCGTCGGTAAAAGTGTACAAACCACCGGTAAATCTTACACGAAGCGCACGGCCAAAGACAATCTGGCAGGTAAAGGACGCTGACCGCCGGTAAATGTCTTATCGACAGTTTTTTCAGTCTTTACTGGCGGTAAAGGCCAATTTTGTTTTGTGTGTGTGTGTGTGTGTGTGTAGAGAGAGAGAGGTACAATGCGCTCGAGCTAATGATAAGCTCCCATGAGGTCGAGTTGTGTGGGCCCCACTGTGATGCGTGTCGACCATCAACACCGTGCATTTGATGGGTCCCCTTTAAATTATGGGATATCCCAAAAATCAGTCGTATACGGAACTCAGGTGGGCCATACCATCTAAAATTATGTGAAGACACTGTTAAAACATATAAAAGCACTTGGTGGGGCCCACCTAAGTTTTGCATGCGCCTGAAACTTGGTCTAAACCCTCATTCAAGTGGGACACACGTAATGGATGGGCTGGATTTAAAAACCACATCTCGGTGGGCCCTCAAAAATGGTTATGAATGTTTTAATGGTGCACAACCCTCTCCACTTTTGTATGTGGTGTGGCCCACACAAGTCACGGATTGACTTGATTTTTGATACCTAGGCCCACGATAGAATGGTGCATCTGACTGATGGGGTAGATGTTCGAAACGCATCACGGTGGGGCCCACACAGCTCGACCTCTGGGACGGACTTGTGAGGTCGAGTGCATAGTACCTTTTCCCATATATATATATATATATATAGGGAAAAGGTACAATGCGCTCGAGCTGACGATAAGCTCCCGTGAGGTCAAGCTGTGTGGGCCCCACCATGATGCGTGTCGACCATCAACACCATGCATTTGATGGGTCCCCTTTAAATTATGGGATATGCTAAAACTCAGCCCTATACGGAACTCAGGTGGGCCATACCATCTAAAATTATGTGAAGACACCGTTAAAACATATAAAAGCACTTGGTGGGGCCCACCTGAGTTTTGCATGCACCTGAAACTTGGTCTGAATCCTCATTCAAGTGGGACACACATAATGGATTGGCTGGATTTGCAAACCACATCTCGATGGGCCATTTTGCACAGCCCCTCTCCACTTCTGTATGTGGTGTGGCCCACCCAAGTCGCGGATTGACTTGATTTTTGAGACCTAGGCCCACGATGGAATGGTGCATCTGATTGATGGGGTAGATGTTCGAAACGCATTACGGTGGGGCCCACAGAGCTCGATCTCATGGGACGGACTCGTGAGGTCGAGCGCATAGTACCTTTTCCCATATATATATATATATATATATATATATATATATATATATATATATAGTTCCGTGCGGTCGAGCTCATGTGAACTTCCCATGAGGTCGAGCTGTGTGGGCCCCATTGTGATGCGTGTTGAACATCAACACCGTGCATTTGATGGGTCCCCTTTAAATTATGGGATATCCCAAAAATCAGTCGTATACGGAATTCAGGTGGGTCATACCATCTAAAATCATGTGAAGACATGCCTAAAACATATAAAAAACACTTAGTGGACCCCACCTGAAATTTGGATGCGTCTAAAACTTGGTTTGACCGCTCATCCAAGTGGTATACACATAATGGATGAGCTAGATTTGTGAACCACATCTCGGTAGGCCCAACAATTGATTATGAATGTTTTAATGAAGGGTAGCCCTCTCAACTTTTGTATGTGGTGTGGCCTACACAAGTTACGGATTGACTTGATTTTTAAGTCCCAGACACACCATGGAATGGTGCATCTAACTGATGGGGTAGATGGTCGACAGGCATCACGGTGGGTCCCACACAGCTCGACCTCATGGGAAGTTTTCATGAGCTCGACCACATAGAACCCCACCCCCCAACACACACATATATATTATACCAATCTGATTTTGGGACTCGCTAAACGAGAGAGTTGGTTGCACTTCCACACTTTAAGTCGGATTAGCCTGATTAGGGTCCAGCTCCATGGCTGTGGTTAGAGCTGTACACGAGTCGAGTCGAGTCGAGTAGGGCGATACTCGTACTCGGCTCTTAACGCCTGAGTGCTGCTCGTACTCGGCTCTACTCAGCCAACGAGCAGGGACTCCCTGCTTGTACTCTACTCGCTCGAGTACGAGCCGAGTACAAGTAGTAAACGAGTATATAAAACAATGGTCTGATCATCCAATTTTTATACTTTGTAAACCACCTCCACGGCTCCACCTCAGGAAAACGGTCTAAAGTTTAGGCCTAAAGATCTAGATAGTGGGTCCCACTTGATGGAAAGCTAGGATCTTGCACGAGCATGCCACATGGCATGTTTTTTTGGTAGTGAGTGACCGACGTTTCACACATGTGTGGGCTGCTTAGCAACCCTCATATGTAACAACGTATCTACGGATGGACAGGGGCACCGAACACAAAATGGTGGGCCCAACAAATAGATTCCGTAATCCATCAAAATCAAAACGAAATTCTTACCTGATGGACAGACAGGGGCACCGGGCAGGGGTGGGACGAGCTGCGGACAGGGGCGTCGGGCAGGCCAGGGACGAGCTGCAGCAGGGACAGGGGCACCGAGGAGGGTAAGGACGAGCTGCGGAGTGCGGACATGGCAGTGGCCGACGAGCGGAGGAGAGAGAGAGAGAGAGAGAGATAGAGAGAGAGAGAGAGAGAGAGAGAGAGAGAATGGTCGAATGGGTAGGGTCCGTAGGGACGGCGTTGGCCAATGGGAGGGAGGGAAGGAAAGGGGAGGGTTTATTTTTTTGATTTGGGTGGGCGGGCGGGCGAAAGCTGAAAGCGACTGGGACTAGGGCTTCAAATGTATATATATGGCCCTGGTCGAGCAACGAGTCGAGTAACGAGTCGAGCAATGAGTCGAGTAACGAGTCGAGCAACGAGTCGAGTACTACGATGCTCGTACTCTACTCGAACTCAAAACGAGTAGGAAAAAACTGCTCGTACTCGGCTCTAACTCAGACGAGTCAAGTATCGAGTCGAGTCGAACGAGTACCCGAGCTTAGCCTGCTCGTGTACAGCTCTAGCTGTGTGGTAGACATTCTATTTCAACACCGAGATCATGGATCGAGTACCGACATCGGGTGAGTGTGTTTAAAACAAAAACAAAATATCATAGTGCCTGAGTACGAGGCATCGTACTCTCCTAAAGTATCAAATGACTCCACGCGTATACCAGCCAGAGACCTTTTGATCGGCCGACAAAGCTCGTGATCGCATTATTGAACGACTATACGGTCCTGCTCATCAGCAAAAGTTGAACCTGCAAATGGGCAGAATTTGGTGGATTTATATTCCGTGTTTTAGCTATCTCAACCACTGATCCAGTCGGCCCCATCAACAATGGGAGATTCCTCCCCGATGTCCCAGGATGAGAGATCCTAAACAAAGCTATCTGGTTTTATCTGGAAAGATGTATTTTTCTCTTAACCATATATTTGTAGGCTAGTATATCCAATGGTTGGGATCTCTTAATCTGGAACATTTTAGGGAAGCCCCAAACACAGGAGGGCTCGTTGGCCCAACAGATTGGATCACTAAGCTGTGGGCCCCACATGCACTGTCAGCAATTTTTTCTTTTTCTTATGATCAGATCCCTAAAACTCCCCTTTATCACTGGGCTTTCCGCTCCCAAAAGCAGGTCAATCTCATCCACGCGATTGGATACAATCTCCATAAGCAACCCGAGAGGAATTATACGATCCATGAGTTTTCACCATGGTCTAGCGATCTGTACCATTGGTCTGTTGGGCCCCACAAAAGATGGACCATGACCGAAAAATATCCTAGGTGGGAAAATCCGGTGGCTAATCTTTAACCTTTTCAGTTGAATGTGGACTGTAGTCGTATTTCTCTCTTTTAAGTCTCTTTCCATGTCAAAAATGAAAAAGGTTAGGATTAAATAAGTATAGTCCATCTATGGTTGGTCCAAACAGACAAATGGTCAAGATCACTTGAGCTATGGGTTCCATTTGCATAAACTGAAAGCCGGAGTACATTGTGAATAATGGACACGGATTGTTCAATGAGTAACTGTAATGAGTAAACCGTGGGGCCCACCGTGATGTGTATGTCTTATCCATGCCGTCCATCCGTTATAATAGATCATTTTAGATTGAATTCTTAAAATCGAAGCATATCTAAAGCTCAAGTAGACCATACCATATGAAACAGTGGAAATTGAAACTATTGAAAACTTCTTGGAGTTGCAGAAGTTTGGATCAAGCTGATATTTATTTTGTCCCTCCATCCATGTCCGTGTGACCTTATGAACAGGTTGGATGACAAATAAACATCACCGTGGGCCATGGGAAGGTTTCAACGGGGAATGTCATTATCCCTGGTCTTTCCTATGGTGTGGTCCACTTGAGCTTCGTATGCTTCGATTTTGGTTATTTTCCTGAAAATGAGCTGATAAAACGGATGGACGGCGTGGATAAGACATAAAACAAGGTAGGCCCAACAGAGTTTAGTCAGAACTTAATTCGCTCTCGTGAATAATAACCTTGGTTATCCTTGGTTCAATAGTCATGGAATTGAAAAGTCGCAGTGCCTATTTAGAAGGGTAGGTGAATAGCTTGTTTAATGCCGAAGAGAAGTGGCAAGCGTTGCTCACTGGTTTCTCTGTTTTTCATTTCGATTTCATTTTCAGCTCTCAATCTTTCTTCTCAGGAGTGAAAGCATCTCGGTATGTGATCTCATTTCAAACTTTGATTTCATCTTGTTATATCATGCATCTCTTTCATTAAGGTTTATGGAGCGTTTGGTTGCATAAAATAAAAAAATAAATAAAAACCCACCTTATGACAATTTAATATTTCATGCTTTTGACGCCTTGTATTCTCACAAGGCTTATTATCACACAACCCTTACTGCACACGATTGAGTATGATCACGTGCCAGATGTGTATATGAACTGGAGTCTTGACAGATCATCAACACCTCCCCACTGGCCCAAGAATGAGGTCAACCACGGGGATGGATCCGCTGCTAGGCTTTTGTAGGTTAAGGTTAGCTTCTATTCTGCACACGATTGAGTATGATCACGTGCCAGATGTGTATATGAACTGGAGTCTTGACAGATCATCAACACCTCCCCACTGGCCCAAGAATGAGGTCAACCACGGGGCTGGATCCGCTCCTAGGCTTTTGTAGGTTAAGGTTAGCTTCTATTGCCCCATTGTAATGTGTGCAGGATGCCCCCTCAACTTCTCCTTGGCACCCAAAAGTCAGGACTACCCAAAACTCAAGCGGGCCACACCACAAGAAGCAGTTGGAATGTGGACGCTGACCATTAAGAACCTTTTAGATTGTAGGTGGGACTATGTTGGACTCACATTGTTTTGTATATACATATCCAATCCATTTAGAAGATGCGATCCAACAGGATGAGTGGACAGCCCGGAAATCCAGCCATTCTAAATCTCAGGTGTTCTGCGTCATGTGATTTTACAGGTTTCAGACATGGTTTTACATGTTGTGACCTACTTAAATTTTGGATGAGCGTAATTATTTAGTGCCAAAGACAATATTATTGTTGATGTCTTAAATATGTCAATAACAGGGGTCTATCGATGCCATCGAGAGACCACTCGATGACATCGAGTAGATGTCGATGCCATCGATAGATGCTCGATCCCATCGAAAAAATCTAGAAAATTCGTGTTATTGTTCGATGACATTGAAAGAGTTTGATGCCATCGACAAATCCTTGATTGGGTGTTGATGCCATCGAATGTCCCATCGAACTCCCCGCACAGAGTTGCATAAGTGTGGGATTTGTTTTATATTCCAGTTGTGATAGTATATATATTGGGTGTAATTGGGATTAGGGAATGGAGAGGGTGTATCATGGCCTTCTAAATCATTCCTAAGGGATAGATAGTGCTTGTAAAGTAGACTCGAGTCCTGTTTGAATATGTAAGACTCTATCTCTTGTAATTTCTACTTTTATAGTGCATTACTCGTTGCTTTGTGTCGTGGTTTATTTTTATTTTTTCACGTAAAATTCGGATTGTTTTTGTTTGGATTTGGTTGTGCGATTCCATGTACTTTACTTGATTAGTCTAAGTGTGCTTCCGCAGTTCCCCAACTAGTATGAGGTAACGTACATGATGGGTAGATTGATGTTGTGCACACATCATGATGTAACATATTCAAATTGAATCAAATAAACTATTAAAACCGAAAATAAAAAAGAAAAGAAAAAATTGAGATATAAGAGTTATAGAATTGAGTGGAGGTGTGATGATACAACCCAGGGATTGCATAACCCCAAATACAGGGTTGCGAAGTAATATATTTGTGGTGAGACCGAGTTCGATCCACAGGCACTGTGAAACACAATTAGAATTATTCTAAAACTAAATAGATTGTCTGGGTTTTTAATCCAGCGAATAAATAGAGGTAAAAACAATTAATAAAAATGACAAAGGATCCTGGGATCCACTTCTAGCAATTATAATGTATAATTCATTTATTCACCTTTTATAACTCACGTAGAACCAAATTTCAATTCATTCTAATTGAAAGATCAAATAGTTAAACCAATCTTAACATCCAACAAGGTTTGATTTCAATTGAATGATTCTCTCATAAAGCACTCAAACTGAAATTGCGGTTTAGACCGCTTTAGTAGAAGTATGGAATTAATAGTTCAAGAGTCCTAGAGGGGGATTAATAGTACTTTTCAATGATTATGCCAATTTAAAAAACTTTATTGCCTAACTTAAACTAATTTTCAATTAAATTAAGCATGACAATATAACTCAAAAGGCTTCCAAGCCAATAGAGGGTCCAATCACATAGGCTACTCAAGATATGCAAATAAAGCAACTAGCCTATAACATTGTGAACACGTGTGTATGGAATATGCTACCTATTAATCCAAGGCATTCATCTGATCATGCATATAGAATTAAGCATTAAGACACAAGCATAATTAAACAGATGTGTAAATGACAATTCCAAACATAGTGGTTCGGCTACGTGCCTACTCCACTCCCGACAGACGCACTCTCTCCTAGAGTGTGCCGGATTTCACTATCAATGGTTTTAAATCAGGTTCACCATAAACCTTTACACTTTACATAAAGGACTCTACAATTTATACCCTACACAAGAGCAAAGGTCATACACTAAGAATTTACATTTAGGCTACACCGGCCAAGGTCCCACACTAGGCACATACGTTTAGGCCACACAGGCCAAGGTCCCACACAAGGCACCTACGTTTAGGCCACACAGGCCAAGGTCCCACACAAGGCACGTACGTTTAGGCCACATAGGCCAAGGTCCCACATAAGGCACCTAGACGAGTTTGTGGATAGCAAACTCTTAGCCTCGATCCTACACGAGGATAGAGACTAACTTATGGACTCTTAACACTGACACTTGTCGGATTGAGTCCCTTTTTATAGTTCTTCTTAGGTTGTTTAATCTTTGCTCTCTCGTGCTTCAATCAGCTCCTCGATGCTCCCCCCGATCATGTTGTTATGATTTTTCTGTTGTTTCAGCTTCACGATCAAATACCTTGCATATGTTCCTATTAGGGTAACCAAGGTAATGAGAGTGGGTTGAATCTCCTATGAAAGATGGTGAATGAATTTCCTAAGGGATTCAATTGATGGATGCTCTAGAGTATCATGGAGACTAAGGATTTGCCAATAGGTTTGGTCTCAATACTCTAGAAAAGGCTTGCGATCATGTTCTTCATTAATAGGAGCTTTGAATGCTTGTTGAAGTGAGTAATCATAATGAAAAGAACATGAATCTCGTGTGGATATAGTTTAGGATGAGTGGGTTGAGCTTGGGATGCATTAGGGACTCTAGAATGCCTTAATTCAAACTTTTCATAAAGTTCTAGGTGCTCCTTTTATAGAGAAAAAGTTTCAATGGATCTATGATGGCTACCTTTCAGTCCATTGAGGGAACCTTCGGTCGCATCGAACTGTCGTCGGTGGGACCGAATTATCTCTCGGTGGCACCGAATTAAGTCATGAAATTGTTAGATGAATTTAGTCACTTTCGGTGGCACCGATAGTTGTCTTCGGTGGGAATCGGTTGGACCGAAATTCATGTCGGTGGGACCAAATTAATTCCAGATGTTGCGGGACTATTTTGGTTACTTTTGGTGGCACCTACTCCAACTGAAGATTAGACAAAATTTTCTGTTTTAAGTTTTTATCCTGCAATTCTTTCAACAACTTTGAACTTTCTAAAGCCAAATCCAGAAGGATAGAAAATATGAACTTAAAAAGGCTTTGGATAGATCTAAGTAGGGTTTCCTATTCGGGTCAGGATCATCTACAAATATGATCAGGATCATAGGAGCTTCTCTTTACTTTGTGAATGTTGCTTGATGCTTCTGCTCCTATTGCGTCGTCGGCCTTCATTTTCAAAGGAATCATCTAACTACTTGACACAACGAGTCACATGATTGACAAACAAGTGTGCAAGATAAGTGCACTAACAATCTCCCCCTTTGTCAATTACGTGACAAAACAAACTAACCTATGACATTGTCATGGTCTATACCAATGACATACCAAATCAATAAAGGATTACATATCAATATACCAATTTACAACTCAAAAGAAATTTAGACATGTAACACAATAATGTTGCTCCCCCTGAGTTTCTTCCATGATCAACTTGCAACAAAGGAAGAACAATCTCTACAGAAGAAAGTGGGTTGTTTTGGTGGGTAGGTTTTTCTCCCTTTTTGTCAGTCATTAGCAAAGGATATTCCATGAAGTAAGCCAATAACAATTTTTTATAAAACTCAGTTTAAAGAGAGAGAATAGACAAATCCCATAACGACATAATGTAGAAGCAGAAAGAGGTAAACATTATGTGAAAATCTCATGTCAAATAAGAAGAATATAACCATGAAAGAGAATAGCTGAGATGAACATAAAAGATATCAGCATTTAAACCTTAAAAGTTTCATCAAAATAGCTACCCCAAGCTTGGGTAGAATCATCAGCATCCAAAAAGATGTGAAGCCCTTAGGGGCATAAGGATCCAAAATACAGAGTATCATAAGATTAATGCAAAGCTGAAGGGAGCAACAAAATCTCAAGCTTTAGATGTTAGTTTAGTCTATAAACCACTGCATCACCTAAGACAAAAGGTGTTGGGGTGAAGACCAAAAATATCCAAACAGAAATCACCAGTACACATTCATAGATAACAGTAGACTAGAAGGGGTTGGGCGGCCTAGTATCCACAGAATCATCCTTGTGACATGACAAATGAGCAGCAATCCGCTACACAGTCCGCTGTATAGAATGAACTATTCTCTCCAACCCGAACTGTCGCTTAATTATCTGCCCTTGTTGTTCTCTGATGGAGGTGAGAATGTCGTCTGAAGACGCCATAGGTGCAGGAGGTGAAGGTTGTGGAGTTGCAGCACCTTCAATAGGGTCAGGAGCATCTTCGCGGGGTTATTCATCTTCAGCTTGGTCGTCAGACCCATGCCCAGATGAAAGTTTCATCTTCTTAAGGCTGTTGGCTGTGAATCGAGGTGCGGTGATTGTTTCGCCCTTGTTTCCCTTCAGGCCAAACTGGTTGGCTAACCAACGGAGCAACCGTCCGAATGGTATTCCAGAGGTATTTGATTCGAAAGCGGAAACGATTTGATGAAAGATCATTGTTGGAAGACACATGGGCTCCCTCGTTCCAAGTTTATAGAGAATCTCAACCATGAACGGGGTGAGTTCAATGTAGTTGCCCGAGCAGGGATAGACATTTGAGACAAATACGAGGTGAAGAATGCAATAGTCATTGGACATTGTTGTTGCTCAGAGAGCATTGCCTTTGCTCTACTTAATGTTCTGACCATTGCAAAGAAATTTAGTCCAAATAAATCGTTTGGCAGCGGCGAACCAATTGAGTTCAATGGATTGTTCCAAGCAGACAAAGACTTTAATTAGGGAAGCAATCCTGGAAGGGGTGACATGGAAAACTCTCCCACGATATTTAACTTCGAAGGCAAGCGTGTCATGATCCTCAGGTTGGGTGCGATGAGACAAGAAAGATTTAACAAGGTTTACATCCACTTCTCCTCTAAGAGACAAAATTGGGTCCCAACCACGGTGATGAAGAATATCATAGACATTATAGTCTTCAAGACATGAAGAATCGATATTCCTTTCACAAATAATTTTTCTAGTAGCGAATTGAGCCGCTATAGGACTTGGAGGAGGAGAGGGAATGTCATGGGAACCGGAGGGTCGAGGATTTTGGCAAATAGTTTGACCTCTCTTTGGGGCACATAGTTTGGACTTGGTCCCCGAGGATTCGCCTCTATCATGTTTCTTCTTGGTACGGCCCTCTCGAGGAGGAGTATATTCCTGATCCTCCATCTGAGAAGAGAGGAGTTAAAAGGACGAGCTAAGCAAAAGAAGAACAAACTATTAAGAAATGTGAAGAGGAGAAAAATACCAAAAGAATACCTTGGAAATAGTGGATTTCGGTAGGAAACCCTCCAGCCGACGTTTGGGGAAAACAGACAAAAGTTAGGGCAAGTGAATTTGGATTTGAGAATCGTTTTAAATAGTCAACCCCACACGATTTCGGTCAGACCGAAGGTCCTTAAAAAAATTTTCCAAGAATTTTCAAATGATGTACAAGTATATATCTCAAGTAAGTATTTTGTACATCTAAAAGACATCGAAATAGATAACGACTATAAACATCAACAATCAAAATTAAATATACATATATTCAAAAGAATGTTGAGGTTATACATCCTCAAATATGACAATTAAAACAAGTGGACCACTAAGTAATGTTAAATCGTACATACTCCAACAAATTTTTGGAGATCTCCAAATCTGTTGGCATTCAGTGGTTTTGTTAATATATCGGCGAGTCGTTGCTCAGTAGGCACATGTTCTAGCATGATGATGTTTTCTTCGACAAGTTAACGTATGAAGTGATGTTGGATGTCAATGTGCTTTGTTATAGAATGTTGGACAGGATTTTTTGAAATATTAATGACACTTGTATTGTCACAAAATAGTGTCATTGTAGATTGCTTAATACCATAATCCAGCAATATTTGCTTCATCCACAAAAGCTGTACGCAACAACTACCGACTACAATGTATTCGGCTTCAGTAGTAGATAATGCGATTGAGTTTTGCTTTTTGTTATGCCATGATACAAGACAATTTTCGATATAAAAACAACCTCCACTGGTGGACTTATGATCATCAATGTTCCAGGCCCAATTGACATCTGAATACCCAACAATGATGGTAGATGTGTCAAATGGGTACCATAAGCCGAAGTCAATAGTCCCACCCACAAATCGTATAATTCTCTTTACCACAGATAGGCGTGATTCTTTAGGATCAACCTGAAATCTAGCACATGCACCAACGCTAAATGCAATGTCCGGCCAACTCGCGGTTAGGTAGAGTAAGTTGCCTATCATACTATGATACAAGTGCTGATCCACACTCTTCCCATCGACATCTTTAGAAAATTTTGAGAGTGGTGCTCATGAGAGTATTATGAGTGTGGCTAGATTCAAGTCCAAATCTTTTTATCAAATCTTTTGCATATTTGGACTAACATACAAATATTCCATTTACAATTTGTTTCACTTGTAGTCCCAGAAAGAAATTCAACTCACTAACCAAGCCCATCTCGAATTTAGATTTCATCAATTCGGCGAATTCATGATCAACATCTTCACAAGTGGATCCAAAGACTATATCATCCATGTAAATCTGGGCAATGAGCAAGATATTCTCAGTCTTTTGCGTAAAGAGTGTTTTATCAACACTCACCCTACAAAAATGGTGGTCTAGCAAAAATTGCGTCAAGCGCTCATACCATGCTCGGGGTGCTTGCTTTAGACCATAAAGCGCTTTGCTCAATTTTTATACGTGTTGAGGATACTTTGGATCCAGAAATCCTTTTGGTTGTTCTACGTATACTTCTTCTTCACGTACATCATTGACAAAGGCGCTTTTTACATCCATTTAAAATAATTTAAATTTTAAAGCACATGCAATAGACATGAGAATTCTTATAGACTCAAGGCGAGCTATGGGGGCAAATGTCTCATCAAAATCAATGCCCTCAATTTGTGAGTAGCCTTGTGCCACAAGTCTTGCCTTATTCCTTACTACATTCCCAGATTCATCAGACTTGTTCTTGAAGACCCATTTGGTTCCGATGATATTTGTTTCAAGTGGCCTGGGAACTAGCTGCCACACCTCATTCCTTTTAAACTGTCGGAGCTCATCTTGCATAACTGCAATCCAAAATTCATCTTGGAGAGCTTCTATAACATTCTTGGGCTCAATTTTTGAGGTGAAGCACATATGACTAGAAATACCTTCAAGCTGACGTCGAGTTTTTACATTGTCATTAGGATCTCCAATGATTTGATTGATGGGATGATCCTTAATGAATGGCAAGTTGTTCAACGGTTGAGGTTCATGAGGTGAGTTGGATTTGTTATCAGATTTCCCTATGATACTTGAGTCCACATCATCCTCTATATAAATTTCAGGACTATTTTCATCAACAAACAACCACATTGACAGATTCTTGAATAGTTAGTGTCCTTAAATTATACATTCTATAAGCGCGACTATTTGTAGAATATCCTATAAAAATACCTTCATCGATTTTAGAGTCAAATTTCCATAGTTGTTCTCTATCTTTAAGAATATAACATTTACTACCAAAGACACGGAAATATTTTACACTGGGCTGTTTTCCACACCATAGTTCATATGGAGTCTTATTCAATCCTACTCTAAGATATACCCTATTAATTATGTAGCAAGCGGTATTTACGGCTTCGGCCTAAAAACATTTAACCATGTTTTTACTATTTAGCATAACTGAACCCATTTCCTGCAATACCCGGTTCTTTCTTTCAACCACTCCATTTTGTTGCGGTGTTTTTGGTGCTGAGAATTCATCTTGGATTCCATTTGTATCACAATACTCTTATAATCGATCATTCTCAAACTCCCCACCATGATCACTCCCAATACGACTTATGCAGTATCCTTTTTTGTTTTAAAGTCGTTTTGCCATCTTCTGAAATTCATCAAATGCATCGGATTTTTTCTAAAGAAAGGCAACCCAAGTAAATCTTGAGTAATCATCCACTACTACCAGAAAATATCTCTTTTTCCCATGGCTCTCAACTTTGGTAGGTCCCACTAGATCCATATGCAATAAGGCAAGTGGTTTGGAAGTTGCTACGGTGGTTGGAAAATTCCAACAGTTTCTTAATTTATGTTCGAGGGATCCATCAAAACCCACTTGATGGCATCGACCTTCATTCAATGGGATCGACAGATTTTGTATTTCTTCTGTTTACAAATCCTCTTCGAATCTTCTGTTTTTCATCCTTCTTCACTTGGTTTCTTCAATCCTTTGGACTTCAAATCTTCCTTGAATCTTCAATTATTCATTTCATTCTTTCGGGTCTTATTTCATCACTTTAAGCACAGTTTCATCCTTGGTTTAGAAATCACATTGCATGCATAGAGCATATGTTAATATATCAATTAAGCACTTAAATTCATTAGAAACTAGTGCAATTGAGAGGATAAATATGCAATATTTATGCTTGATCACGTGACATGAGTCACTTGGCTTAAAATCAAAACTTGCTCCCCTTGGACAACGTCCCAAGTGAAATAGGTTTCCAGAGTAATCGACTTAAGGATACAATGACTATGACCTGGTCTCAGCGGTGCTCTCATTATAGGTGGGTTCACACCACTTCCAGTTTAACTCGAAAGTGTTGAGTTGACTCAACAATGAAGTCGGTAACCAAAACACTTGAAACAACAACACGACGGATTTTAAGGAAGAAGAATATTTTTGTTGTATAGTAAAACGGATGGCAGAAGTCTTTATATAGACTCCAAAATGGTGCCTTAAGCACTGTTTTTAAAAGGGTTGGTCTGTTGGGTTTAAACCCAATAGGTGTGACCAATCGACTAGGCGTCTCTTTGTTTTTTAAAAAAATGTTCCGTGAGTACTCACACACACACACACACACCCTCACTCAAGTACACTAGCACACGCACTCGCTAGGGGTGCACATCGAAAAGGTAGAACCGTGTAACCGGACCGGAACCGTTGGATCGATCTGGTTCTAGACAGGACCAGTTCCGGTTCCAAAGTTCAAGAACCGTTGGATACGGATCGGTTCCGATTTAGGGCCCTGTAGAACCGAACCGAACCGTTAAGCCGAACTGTGACCCTAATCGTTGATCTGAACCTTTACCTTAAAGTTTATTTCTTCTTTTAATGGTATATTAGAAAGATAATCCATAACATTTCTTTCTTTCTGTCGAAAGATAATCCATAACATCAACTTATTTCTTTTGAAATTGAAGCTCAGAGACAACCATGTAAAGAGCCATCTTTTATTACCTGAAATAGATCTTCCAGCTCATTTTGATTGTATTGCATCGAATTCCTCATTCTTCTTCCTTTTATGCCATCATTTTTATCTGGTCATGGGTAGGCCAAGTTGATCTGTAATATAAGTTACATAGCAATGCTAATAGTAAACAGAGCTGGATAGTTGTAATGCGTCATTGATCTCCTCTTTACTAGTATCATAGTTGTGAGGATTTTTATTGTTTGATCAGTAAGATGAACATGATGCTTTGTTTTGCTTTGCTATATGCAAGAAAATATTAACTTTCTATTTTGACTTCATGACAAGGATGACTGTGCAATTATAATCTTACAGCCTTGCTTACATGGCTAATGCAAATCTTAGCTCCATAGTTGTTTGACATGTGTGAAATGTAAGCCACTCATCTGGTGTGTCTCACCATGTAGATCCCTTAGCCGGGAAATCTAGCCATCTGCTCATTGGGTATCTAACACAACACATGGACAATTAGAAAAACTGACCAATAGTCATTCAACACAGACGTGGGGACCACTGAATTGAGTGAACCAACTTGATATTTGTGCCAGAGCTTGCAATGCATGACCTGTGCATCTGTGGCCACCAGGTGGGGCTTGCATATTGAGTCTCTAGGATCTTGCATGTTTGGCAACAACTGCACTGGCAATGACCCACTCCCTTTTCTCATTGTCTTTCTAATGCTTGATCCTTGTTATACAATGGTTGGTAGGTTTTTCATTCAGCTTTCAAAGCATCCCAGTGAAGAAAATGGGGGCAAGAGCTCCAACTGATTGGATAACCCAAAAAGGAAAAACAATCAGAATATTATCTAACTGGGCTAGATTTTTAAAAGTCCAGAACCGTGGAACCGATCCGGAACTGAACCATTTTTCACGGTCCGGTTCCGGTTCGGTTCTAAGGTGCTAATGGTCCAGTTCCGGTTCTAATATTTGAAGAACCGTTAGGAACGGTTCAGTTCTGGTTTCACCCCAGAACCGAACCGAACCGACCTGTGTGCACCCCTAGCACCCGTGACCATGGCTCATCTTGTCCCGATGTATCACACAAGCGCACACGCACGAGAACATGAGCTCGGCTTGGCTCGGCTCAGTGTGCACACATGCGTGTGGTCTAAGTCATATATTAGAGTTAATGGCATAGCCCCCCCGCATGACCAAATTCACATGCCCCCTGAAAGATGCTCAAGCCCCTAGGATAAAAGCCTATCTTATATATAAGAAAAAGTTTATTGGGAAGATCCGATGTGGGACTAAACACACAACACAAAGGCAACACGAATTTTAATTTTGGAGGGAAACCGGAATATTCGATTTTTTTTTTTATATTGAAACAAAATACAACATAGAAGACTTGCTTTGTTGCTATTTTGTTGGTATTCAACGGCAAAGTTTGCGGATTGCACATGCGAAAGCCTCTCGTAGGCACTTCCTACGACAAGAAGTTAAGTGAGGCCCACCGTGATGTTTGTGAGTGATTGAACCTAAGGATTGACAACCCCGAGTACAGGGCTGTGATATAGTAATAACTCGGTGAGACTGAAGTCGATCCATAAGGAATGTGAGAACATACTTAAAACTACTCTAAAGTAAGGTCTAAGATTTAAGAAAATCCAGTGAATGAGGTTAGGTATTAAAAACAATAATAAAAGCAATTAAGGATCCAGGGATCCACTTCCAGCAATCATGATGTATAGTTCATTGATTCATCTTCTATAACTCAACTAGAATCGAATTCCAATTCATTCTAATAAGAAGATCAAACAGTTAAACCAATTGTAAACATCCAACAATATATGATTTCAATTGAACAATTCTTTGAAGCACTCAGACATTAATCACAGGGAATTCATAGCATCTATTATAAACGGAGTCTACTATAGATCAATGAATTTATAGATTGATTCCTTCTCTAATCAAGCTAAACAATTGCACTTTAAAGCATCCAATGTACTCAAAGTTTACAACAAATCCAGAAATAAACAATCCAAAAGCTTTAAAGTAAAATCCAAACCAATTTCAATTAACTGTCATCATTCAATCCAAAGTATGAATTAAAATGAACTAAAACATTGTAATAAACTACAAGCTTCTGTAACACCCAGAAAATCGGGGGTCGAGTAGAAACCCAACTCCCGAGTTCCAACACATCACTTATGCAACATATTTAATGATGATTGTATGTTGTCTATATTAGTGCATAAAACATGAATGAGATTAAGCAAAATCAGCAAAACATAATCCAGGGATAGTTGTAATATGCAATCGAAAGACTGAAACGAATATATATAATTTTATAAACCAGTATAGGTCCCCAAAGTATGTATGCGTTACCAGGTCAATAATTACAAGTATTGTTTTAAAATATAAAATGTCAAAAAAAAATGTGATAGTCCACTACAAGTATAACCCTGAAGCCCCGTCGATCAGAACGGTCTATATAAACCCTCCTGAATACTGCATATATGAGAAAGCATCCTCATCATCTGCGAAGTTTGACTCTGCCTCATCAGTCGAGTCTCCATCTGCAACTAAGATAGAGTCTGGTTGGTGTTTAAAATACCATCGCAGAACATGGGAGTGAGTGATCAACTCAATGGAGCAATAAAGCAAAGGTTAACATGTTATCAATTCAGTCAAGCAGTAATGAAAAACAATACAATCAAACATCCCTAAGTACTCTGATTAATGTAGGAATGGTATGTATAAATGATGCATGCATGCCCTCGCCTATACTCCCTCTGTGATCTTCATCTAATGGTCGCGCATGTCAGTTACTTCCTAAGTGCTCTCTACTCAACGCCAAACGACACATGCAGTGCGGTGCATGAGCGTGATTACCAAGTTCTTATTAGTCCTTTTCATACACCAGGATAAGGAAACTAAGGTACCTCCCTTATATCAATACCCAAACAATGATCCATTCTAGGGTCGTCAGTCCTAGTAAATCTCATACGAAGTTGCGGTTCTAGGTCACTGCAAAGGGCACGCCACCTGATCAATGCAGGCCTAGTTTATACTTTAGTTGCTACGAAAAGGCTCGTCGCCTCATCGCAGTTTCAGAGTATGCTCGAGGTTACTACGAAGGGCTCATCACCTGATCAGTGTAGGCCGACAGCTCGAATAGAGCGTCCCATACCACCGTATTCGGCTCACGAGCTTATGTTGCTCACTGGTCACTACGGGTGGACTCGTCGCACCGGCGTAGGCCGGCAGATTGACCACGGTGTCCCATATCACCATGTCCGGCTCATGAGTCTCAGCGGATCGAGGTACCCAGGTTAACGGGGTTTCCACTAGTGAGTTTGGTACCCTAGGTTCAAGCAGTAGCGTCCAAATATGGTGAACATACATCGAGCCAATCAGGTTACTTGACAAGCTCGACTAGCACGAGCGCACGTTGAGTTGATCGACATGAAGTGCGTAAGCACTCCATCTGGCCTAACCATTGTCGACATCCCAAGTACGGCTCAGATTCATCGACCACGTCCTGTGTGGCGAGACAACCTCAGCCACCAATTCGAGGTTCGTTACCGATTGCCTGGACTATATAATAGTCCCAACCACATTCAATTATAACAAAAAATCATATGAGATAATAGAGCAGTAATGGATCAATAATTCCAATCATACAAGCATTTGAGCATTTTATGGATTACAACTTAAATATGAATTCACACATATGCATTTCATACCTAAACAGACACTATAATATAAAATACATGGAGGAAATCATACACATAGTTAAGGTAGTTGAGAATCATATCTCAACACTCATACAAAGTACAAATTACTAACTACTAGTTCATTCAGACATTTTTACAAACACTTAGTCTACGCATTCCAACATACATGACGTATGTTGCTTATAATATGAATTAGGGCAAATCCTTTTGTCAAGGAGTCGTCGCCTACACGACAATCATATACCCACGACTAGTCATGGCGAGCACGAAGAAGTGAGAATAATCCCTACGGATACACGCAATCACCCACAACCACGTGTATTAGGTAAAGCGAAGGAGGGGAATTGAACCCTCACCTATAGGGAGCAAACCTATGTTGAAGACCATTCGCCCAAACCTCGTTGGGTTTTCATGCTCCATTCTTTCAATTCTTCATTTTATACTCTTCTTGGGCTTTAATTCCTCTTTTTAAGCACAAATTCAGCTTTAGATCCAAATCACCTCGCATGTAGAAAACATATCTAATTAGATTGATTAAACACTTAAATGGAAGGAAAATTATTGCTTATGAGAGGATAAATATGCAATATTTAGGTGTTATCTCACCCCCAAATAACATTTTGACAATCCCAAGCAAAACATGCGAAAGATTTTTTTCAAATCCAAAAGTTCATTATGTAAATTCATGTGATCCTTCAATTATCTAAATAATAAAATTCCAACACACACTAATTATCTAAACAATAAAATTCATGTGAACCTATATTCCAACACTTAGTTAACAATCGAATTGAATTGAATGCATTAATCACTCAGTTGAAAAATCTCAAACATTGAGTTCCATGGTGCACAGTGATATCTAGACTTAACACATCTAGAATTTCAACTGTCTACATTCATGTCGTCATTAATAATTACATAGAATGGTCAGATCAACCAATGCCTAAACCAAAACTTACCTTATAGTTCAATGAGGATTTTTCAGTTTTCAATTTTTTTCCATTAATGACTTTCACTCAGTTTCATTCTTCTTCTTCTTTTTCCCCTTTCTTCTTCTTATATTCACTTTCCAAAATTGCAATCATATTTTCATCCAATTTGTTGCACCTTTCTATGTTCACTGTTTTTTTCTCAATTGGATCTTTAAAAACTTTTCTCTTTTTAATTTCTTTTAATTGAATATGATGGATAAATTCCCTAGGCTTGGTTCCTAGCACTCTTGATAATCATCAATTCACATTAAAATATCAAACTTCATCTCTAAAAGTGTAAGCTAGTTGTAAACTGTGAAAATTCATGACTCGATCGATGTTTAAAACTTTCTAATTAGAAAATTAATGAAACAAATGCAATGCTGAACGCTACAAAGTAACTAATTTCCAAATTTCAATAATTCTCATCACTAAGTGCCCTAATATTCAGACTACTCTCCAAATCATTTAAATTCACAGAATTTAACTTCCTGTTTTTATCTTCTTATATTTAGCCCCCAAAACAACAAATTTTATGTACAATTGAAGAATTTTTCAAAGGAAACCTCACCCCCAACCTAAATAATACATTGTCCTCAATGTTAAAAGATATACAATAATAACAACATGAGAGCAATCATGAATAAAGATGAATAGGTGAAAAAGTACCTGAGAGATGACAAAAACGTAAATTCTTAAAATTTTAAGTTGGTGTGATCAAAACAGAATTACTAACTAATAAAAGAAAACTAATCCTAAGAAAGCAAGTAAACTACCCTAGGAAAGCAAAGGGAAAAAGCTTCTAATTCTTTATAGATGTTTTTCTCTGGCCAGTATCGCAATAAATTTCTCACCAAGCTTCTCAAGAAGATCATCCAAATGGTCATTTTACAGTAGGGTTGGATATTCTAGATCATCAATGTCTACTGAAATTTATAAACCTCAGCAAAAAATTCCCTCTTATAATTCTAGACACTCATTTTTGTAGCACTCCCACCAGAAACCTATGAATCAATCATGTATAAATAATATTAAAATTAAATAATTACATAATAAACTAAATAACCAAGAAACAACTAAAAACCAAAACATACATTTATGATTTAACTATTTAAAGAAATCAAACAAGCAAAATAATTAAAAATTACCTAGTTGTTTTGTCGTTCTTGTTGATTTTGCAGTTTCTTTTCCAAATAAACCATAGGATCTTTTGAACTTCTCCATTTGTTCATTAATGATGACACATCCAGATTCATTCTTTCAATATAGTTATATAGGCTATTTTTTATTTCTGAATTCAGATGGAAATTCTCATCATACCAAAATCTCCTATTTAAAATGTAAGCTGCTGCATATAAGGGCCAATGTAGTTAAAAGATTGCATCGCTGATCTATGATTTCCTATATAGTTGAATACTGCATTTTTACCTATCCCGAATTTTTTACGATTGCCTTTTTTGCTCGGTTCATCATCTCATAAATATATCTTATGGCCGGCTTCTCATCTGAATCAATGGACCGTAAAACCTTGACCAATGGAAGAGTTATATTTAAGCAGAACTTGATAAATTACCAAAAATCTACATTGCTCAACACTACATCTCGAGCATCCTTTGCGATCTTGGAGAAACTGCTACCTTTTCATTCCTTTAAAGTAAACATCGACCTCAAGCCAATCCTATTCTCATGGATATTTTTCAATTTTAAGTAAGATGTAGCAAATTGTGTTACAATTAGTCTTGTTAATTCTTCCTTTATATGCTTTCTCATTATTTTAAGAACCAACAGTGCTTATAAATGTAGATTGTTATAGACTTGCCTTCGTCATGGTCTCAAAATGAACTTGCAACTTTCCAATGTTTGCAAGCATAAGGCCCATATAGTTGGACACACATGAAGACCAAAACAACTTCTTACTCTTCTCCATTAATATTTAACCTGCCTTAACATAAGCGAATGTGTTATTCATAACAACTTGAACTATATTCTCTTCATCCACCTCATCAACAATGGACTCAAGTAAATCTAACAAATTGTCAACATTCTTTGAAATATCAAACATATCAACGGATCTTTTAAAAAAAAAAATTACCACTCAGGGTATTACTAAAAAATTTGTAATAGACTAATTTACTCCATCAATTCACCCATCTAACATTATCATGCATCCAATCTTGTCACATTCCTCCATGAAAATTTCAATGTACTTTTCTATCAATTCAACCTCCAACTTAAAATATACTTAAAAAAAAAAAAAAAAAAAAACTTTATGATATGATGAAAGCTTCAACCCTAGCTCAAATGCAACAAATTCTTCTATCATAAGTATGAAGAAATGGCTCTTCACAAGATTAAAAGGTGGAGAGTTCATATACGAGAAGTGAAAAATAGAAAGACATACATTATTTCTCTCTTTTCTTCCAAATTTTGTTTAGAGTGGATAGTTGTTGTTGTTTTTTTTTTTGGCCAATTCTTTCCTCTGGCAAATTCATCCATAGTCCTTTTCCTTTTTCCTCCTCCCAATTCTTCCACATCATCAATAGTTGGAACTCTTCCCACATTGTATTCCCATTCTTCGTATTGCTCCTTTTTACACTTATTACCATCCAAATTCTTGAATTTATCTCTAACATTGTCACCCACTTGGAAACATGCTACTGCATTTTTCTTAGTTCGAGAAAGGTAATGTTTCATTCAAAATACACCTCCTTAATAAGCCTTCTTTCAAAAATTACATTTTTGGTGAAGGTTATTGTTGTCATCCACCTTTGAATAGTAATCCCATGTAGGTCATTGTCCTTGTCCTTGGACTTCTTCCCCATCTTCAAGACTTCAATGAGAGTTGATACCCAACCCTACTTATTGAGAAAAAAAAAAAAATTGTTTATGTTAAAACAGACATATAAAATTATAAATTATTAAGAAAATGGCAAGAATCTTGAAATAAATGAAAAAAGAAAAGATATAAAACAATGTATATTTTACCCTAAAAAGGAAAGGAAAAAGAAGAGACTAAAAAAGGATTTTATATTTATTTGTCCCTATTTTATATAGAAATCCAATGAAATAAGTGGTTTTCGATTCCATTGATTGATGAAAAAGATACGAGAATTTCTTTTTCCCCCAATTTCCAAACTCTCCACTCTCTCTCAAAAGAACAAAAAGAGGTGATATTCTAATGTGGTTGGCCCTAAAAAGGTTTCAAAACAAAAGCACAACAAAAAATGTAACAAAACTGAAAAAAAATGATATATATATATATATATATATATATATATATATATATATATATCAAAATTTCAATGGAATTTTCTAGTTATTTATATAGATTATCGAATCGTACTATTCGATCATGATAAAATCATATGATTTGATCTGAATCGTACAATTCAGATTTGAATCATATGATTAAGTCTAGATTACGATTCAAGTGTGGGATTCAAAACGTACATGGGTTCGATACGATGCAAATTGTAAATGGTACAATAAGGACAACATTGTTGGGTAAGTCAAGATCTCAAGCTAGATTGTTGAACGATTCTAACATTTTATTTGTTGACACTTGTTTGTTGAAGTAGGGCCATTGGATTTTTATTTCAATCTTAATTGTCCAATAAGTTTCCATCCATTTGATGGTCAGATGATGAAATAAGCATAATTTTTAGATCTGAACTACTACTGTGTTCACAATATTTAGGTAATTTCTAAGTGCCTTTTTATCATCCACCACATTGTCAAAGTATCAATTTTTTTCTCATTTAGAAGCTAAACTTCCATGTTAGTTTAACACCATATAAAAATGGCGATGACTCTTCATTCATACACGGCACAATTGTACTATAATGTAGATTCTCCATGTCACCAACCCAGCTATTAATGGAGCATAACCCAAAAGATACATTGCAAAGATAATCTTAACCATCTAATTTGCACATTAAAATTGAGGCCACCGCTCTTTAAAAAAACATAAAAATAAAAATTGAGGCCACCGCTCTTTAAAAAAACATAAAAATAAAAATTGAGGCCGCTCACCATTCTAGGTCTAACCATTCATTTAATAGCCATTAATTGGTCGGTTTTACTAAATCCATGTAATTTTAGAGATATGTCCCATCCATGATGGGCTTAACAATTTGGATGGTCTAGATACATGGACATCAATTCCCCCATGTCAGGAGGATATGAATTGGATGCCTTAACCTTTTATTACTTGCTTGTAGAAATAGTGGTGTTGGATGTTTTTCATTTTTGACCACCAAATAAATGTCCACTAATAAGTAATTAAACAATTAAATAAGCATAGTTTTTTTTTTTTTTTTTTTTTTTTTTTTTGTCATCATACATCTAAATTGGGACCCATAATTTGAATAGTTCAATCTAAATTGGTTGTAGGATAGTTGAATGATATCAACTCATTTTGTATAAACCAGTGTTTGAAATATCAATATCGTGTTATGTATCGCATTCTTGGGATAAAGATACATATCGGTTATCACACAGGATATATCGTTTGTATTGAGTAATTTATCACACTTTTTGTAAAACATGGAGAAACATTCGGGAAATGGTTGAGTTTTTCAATGAAACTTCAGGGATAGTCAAAATATACCTTAATACACACTTTTAAATCATAACATCTCAAAAAATAAGTGTACATAATAGGTTTCCTTTGTATAGGGTCCTAAGCTATGTGCTATCTGAATGAACTAATTTAACTATATTCAAATAAAATGCATACCATTTAGAGTGTATGTGATGATCATTTCTCCAATTTTTTCCAAATTGGATCGCCTACACTCAACTTTTAAAATTAGAGTGTATGTGATGATCATTTCATCAAATATTCTTAAATACTTTGAAATTAGTCTCAATTGATAGCTAGTTGAAGGAAAGTTTTCAAAAAAAATAAAATGGAAAACATAAACCAATGAATATCGAAATCAAAGCTTAAGCTCCATGATTTTTCATGCAAAACATGAAGAACCAATGAATTTATAATCATTTGACACTGATTTAACATAATTTCAACAAAAAAAAAAAAGGATCGAAAATTAAAAATGTTCATCGAATCGAATTTGTGGGATATATCTACAATACTTATGTGTTTCGTATCGCACAAGTGGGATACAAGATATATCGTGGGATATATCGGCTGATATCATTGATATTTAAAACATTGGTATAAACTACACTCTTATGAAAAAGGGCATGGTTTAGGCCCACCATAAGTTTAAGCCCCTATCCAATGAAAACTTATTATGCATGATTGTTTTTGTAATGTTTTCAGTTCTATGTGTGTAATAACGTCTCTTTTAACATCTCATGAAGTTTCATTGAAAAATTCCATCATCCTCCCAATACATGAGTTACTTCCCTTATCATACCAATATGTTTCCATATGCCAACAGTGCGATACATGCATCAATATTGATACTATGAATACTGGTTTATATAAAGATGGTGTTTAAATAGTGACATATTTCTATTTATGCAGCTATTAATTTTTTCCATTGTGTTAAAATTTGCAATAGGGATGGATTTCCTCACGCCCTTGATAGTAGTCATGAAATGCTTATGGGAACCTATAGTACGTTGGTTTGGCTACATCAAAAACCTTGATAGGAATTTTGAAAAGCTCAATAAGGAAGCACGGGATTTGTACAATAGAAGGGAGGATGTGACTCTAGAGATCGATAGAAGTACAATGGAGAAGATTACCACGAATGAATGCAAAGGTTGGCTTGACGAGGTTGAGAAGATTGAAAATCAGTTGAATGACATGGGAGAAGAATACAAAGAGGACAAGAAATGTCTGAGAGGGTGTTGCCCTGATGTTTACTCACGCATGAAGCTCGGTGAACGTGTACAGAACATGATCGGCAATGTTATTGATCTTAAGGAGAAATCAAAGTTTGAGGGAGGAACAGTGGTGGATGCACCACCGGAGGTAGCTGGGATGATGCTAGCACCAACAATAGAAATAGAAACATCATCCGATCGCACTCTACAAAATATACTACGATGCATCAGAGACGTGGGAATCAAAAAGATTGGTATTTGGGGTATGGGTGGGGTTGGGAAAACGACGGTGATGAAAAATTTGAACTGGCACCCAGAAATGGCTCAAATGTTTGAAATTGTAATTTGGGTAACCGTCTCAAAAGAATGGAGCACAAGGAAAATACAAAACCAAATTACCCAAAGGGTGGGTTTGAAGGTGAATGATTTTGAGCCCGACCATTTAGTTGCACAGAGGCTATTCAAATATTTAAAGACTGAGAAGTTCTTGCTGCTTCTAGATGACGTTTGGGATATAGTAGATTTGGACTCCGTGGGAATCCCCTCTCCTTCCGTGGGCAACGATTGCAAGGTTGTTCTAACAACTAGATACCGAAATGTGTGTCATAAGATGAGAACTGATGTAGAGGTCAAGGTGCAAGTTTTGTCACAGGAAGAATCATGGCAATTGTTTCGTAAAGAAGTTGGTGACGTGGCTGATCATCCAAGCATTGCACCATTGGCGAAACACATTGTTCAGGAATGTGGTGGTCTGCCACTCGCAATCATCGTAGTGGGAGGGGCCTTGAGAAAGGAGGACGATGTTCACGTGTGGAGTAATGCACTAACAGAGCTGAGATCTCCGGAAACATCTTGGATAGAAGAAATGGAGGAAGAAGTGTTTAGGCGCTTAAAATTTAGTTATGACCGATTAAAGGATGACAACACGAAAAAATGCTTTTTGTATGTTGCATTGTATCCTGAAGACCATCCAATTGAGGTGAAAGAATTAATTGAATATTGGAGGGCGGAAGGGTTCCTCGACGGTGCACAAAACTTGGCCCAAGCATGCGATAAAGGACATTCTATATTGAAAAAACTAATAGATTCATCTCTGTTGAGTGGGTATCCGAATGCGGAATTTGTCAGGGTGCATGATGTGATTCGAGACATGGCACTGAGACTTACATCCACAAAGGGAGAAGAATGCAGATTCTTGGCAAGAGCTGGTGTTGGAATGGAGGAACCCCCAATTGAGGACGAATGGAAAGAAGTGAAGAGGATCTCGTTGATGAATAATCAATTACTTGGTTTACCGGAGAAGCCAGAATGCTCTATGCTCTCAGCATTGTTATTACAGCGAAATTCATCGTTGATAGCAATCCCAGATTCGTTCTTCAAGCACATGTGTATCTTGAGAGTGTTGGATCTCAGCAGCACCTGTATAAAGTCATTACCGCCATCTCTTGGAAATTTGGTCAATCTTCATGGGCTCTATCTAAATGACTGCAGAGATCTGTCTGGTCTCCCATCCCAAGTAGGAGCACTCAAGAGACTTGAAGTGCTTCATCTTCGCTGCACTAGCATTGAAGATGAGGGCCTCCTTCGCTGCCCTACAAGAGGGATCAAATTCTTGCCTGCTGAGATCGGGGAATTGACTTGCCTTAGGTGTTTGGAAGTGTCGTTTTCTAGATACAATGTCGTGAATGACATTCCCATCGAGGACTTGACGATGGCAATGACTCCTGATGGGATATTCTCAAGACCTTGGATCAGAGAGGATGATGGTAGCTTGTGGATGTTGGATAATATTGATAAGGACAAGCCGCAGATGATTCCTGGTGGTGTGTTATCGAAGCTCTCCCTACTAGAAGAGCTGAGGATCGACGTGCATCTGAGAGAGGAGCGGTGGAACTTGAGTGTAGCAGAAGCACTGATGGCGGTGTGCAGCCTGAAAGAATTGACTACTCTTGATTTCCAATTTCCAAGAGTGGAGTATCTCGAGCATTTCATCCAAAGCAGTCGATCATGGAAAAGAGGATTAAAGGCATTCCGGTTTTCAGTGGGTCATCATGTTGCGCTGGGCTACTTCTCAGATGATTCTGCAGGCACCTATGAACATGAAAGATGTAACAGATGCTTGATTTATCAAGGCGGTGGAAGTGTGTCCCATGCAGTTGCGGAGGTACTTAATTATGCTGATGGGTTTCACATAGAGGGCAATAACAACATTCCAGAGTTATCAGAATTCGGCGTGGAAAACATGAACAGGCTGACATTGTGCTTCATTAGAGAATGCAATGAAATGACATCCATCATAAATGGCACTGGCATCCAAGAGGTTGCATTGCCAAACTTAGAGAAGCTCTTTATCTGGCATTTGCCCAAGTTGAGAAGCTTTTGGGAGGGGCCAGTGCAGGTCGGCAGCCTTGCGAGTCTTAGGGTTTTGCACTTGACAGGATGTCCCATGTTGCAGAAGGCTTTCTCGATGGACATGGTTCGACAGCTCTCCAACTTGCAAGACCTCTTCCTCAGAGATTGTTCCACAATAGAGGAAATATTCGACGACAGGGAAGTAGAGATGGCCATTGATTACGAAGATCTACTGCCGAAACTGTGGAATTTAGATCTCCGAGACTTGCCTCAACTGGCTAGAATCAGCAAACCAACTTCATTGTCTTGGCAATCGTTACCGACAATTACGATTGAAGACTGTCCGAATCTAAAGAATCTCCCATTTGACGGACAGAATGCTGAACGACTGTCCATTATCCAGGGTGAAAGAGAATGGTGGGACGCACTTGAGTGGGAAGATGAGGACACCAAGCTACTTCTGCAGCCTAAATTTTACATATTGAGTTATATGTGATTGCGGTAGTGAACAATGCCTGTTAGGCAGTGTAGCTTGAGGTAACAGCATCCGAACCAAGTCCCTTTAATATCTTCTCTTCCATTCTCTTCAATACTATCATGTTCTTGAATTGTGCTTTCTAGGATTCCTTTACCTTGGCCCATCCATGTGGAGGCCTATATGACTTCATGACCAAATTATCTGGATGGTCTACTACCCCTTATATGTGATGGGCAGGTATACAAGGACGGACGGACCGCAGAATTCTAACAAAAAATGACTTGTCCATATTAACAGGGCTATTGGGAGATCTAAGGTCTAGTTGCAACAATGCCAATTTTTATTGAAGAATCAGCCTAACTTGCGCGAGTCAAGGGGTTATTCATCCAGATGACTCATTGTATCAGACTGAATCGGGTCCCACCGAGTCGGAGATGAATTGTCCAAATCTCTAAACCATGCTCCTTGCGCGTTTTGCTTTGGGTTGCTCACTAGAAAGTGGCTCATTTGACGGAGGATTCAACAACCAATCTAATGTTTAAGTTACACATTCACTCCGGATTGGTGAGATGAAAGGTGCAGATCATTTGTCTACGTAGCCATGTGGAATTGCACAAACAATGGACCCTCAAGATTGATGGATGACGGTTGAGCCTTGGTTAGATCGTCCTCTTTGTGATCTTTTCCCTCCAAGCAGTCCGATTTCTTGGCCATGGCCTCAAATGGAGCAGTTAGGATCATCATCTTAGACACGGCCTGAATAAGTCCCAGGTGGCAGCTAGTATGGTGTGTAGGTGTGTATATTAATAAAAATAAATAAATTTAAAAAATTAAAAATTTTAAAATTTTATATATAAAAAAAAAAAGAGTAGTAGCTAACATGGACATGTAGTGGTAGATTTGCTTGATCTTGCTATATTTTAAGATTCTGAAATGTTGTTGTCTTTGGATTACCAACTCGTCTCTTGGACCCTTAATGTATTTAATTCCTAATGAACAAGAGAAAATAAATGTTATGTTCTTTCAAAATTTTGCCCTTAGCACAAGGAGGAATGTCCCCATCAAGGAGTCGTCGATCCACTAGGTACGAGAGAGAGAGAGAGAGAGAGAGAGAGAGAGAGAGAGAGAGAGAGAGAGAGAGAGAGCCAATTATGCGGCCGGGTAGAGGTGGCAATGGGCGGGGCAGCCTGGCCTGGCCCTGTAGGGCCAGAGCGTGATTTACTGCGACCTCGAACCAGTGATATTGGTGAGACCGTGACCATAGGTGCCCACCGCAATGTATGCATTGTATATCCACACCGTGTATTTAATTTTTCTCCTTATTTTGGGATACAGTCACAAAAATGAAGCAGATAAAAATTTCAGGTGGACCACACCACAGGAAGCAGTGGTCATTGAACGCCTACCATTTAAACTTCCTAGCCACCGTAATGTTTGTTTTACCATCCAATCTGTTGATAAGGTCACACAGATGAAAGTAAAAGAACAAATATCAGCTTGAAACTTTTGGCTCACAAAAGCTTTTTAATAGTCATTAACCACTGTTTCCTGTGATATGGTCCACCTGAAATTTGAATCTTCTTCAGGTTTGAACCATGGCCTAAAATAAAGCTGGAAAAGCAGATGCATGGCATGGATATGCAATGCATACATCAACCCGGGGGGGGGGGGGGGAGGTACAGTCAAGGTCTCACCCACATTGTTTGTTCCGGGGTTGCAGCTGGGCCTAGGGCCCCTAAACCTAACCCAAAGGTAAGGTCAGGGCTTGAAATGAGGCCCGATGTCTAGGCTAAGCCTGGGCTTGAAACCTAAGGCCAGTGTCTAGATTAGGCTGGGCCCAACATCATGTTGAATGGTCCGTTGGCTAAGTCCAATCATTAAGTAGGCCACCATTGAGCAAAAAACAGAAATGGACAATCGAAAGCCACTTCTAAGTGGTTCCGACTCACTACATGTTGAATATTAGATATTGTATATTTCCCCAGTTAATATCTTGGTTTTATGAACATGATAATGCTTAATGAGTATATTTTATATATGTTTGTATTGCAATGTGACTATAGAGCTTGGATTGAAAAGAATGTTAAAGACATAAATTTGATGCTCACGAATCACCAAGGCAAGAGATGGATCTTAGGAGACAAAGATTGAAGATTTCAAGATCTCAAGATTCAATGAAACCAAGTGGAAAAGGAAGTCGAAAGTGAAAAATGCAAAAATTCACATAATCTAAGCTTTACTGTTTATGTCAATGACCACCGGTCGATGACATCGAAGCTAGTGTTCGATGACATCAAAAAATTACATAAAAATTGAGTTTGGTCGCTGGACAAATTGTATGCATTTCTCGATGACATCGAAGGCAATTCGATGACTTTGAGATTTTTGTGAATTTTTTGAGCAACTTGCTGGAACACTCTGGACATATTTTTAATTGATCGAACACCCTTCGATGACATCGAAGGATTGTTCGATGATATAGAAGGAAAGTTCGATGACATAAAAGTTACGTAGTCCGAAAGGTGTTACGCAATGCGAAAATGTGTGACTTCCGAATTCACTTACGTTCGATGACATCGAAGGCGTTACGCAGAGTGCGTAAATTTGATACGGTTTTCAAAGACGGTTAGACTAAAGCTATAAATATGGGTTCTTTGAGGAGTTTTAAAGATGAATTAGGTTTCTAGGAGCAGAGCCAAAGGATGGAGTAGCCTCCCAAGAGTTTTTTTTTTTTTTCTTTCCTTATTTATTTTTAATGCTTTCTTTAAGGGTTTTAGTTTCAATCATGTCTATAGTTAACTAAACCTCTTAGATAAGGCTAAGAGGTGAAGCTTGTAGTGTATTGGGATGATTGTCTTGCTTTGATTCACTCATTGATTTGTAGTTTGAATTTAAGGAATATTTTCAGTTTTCTATAATTTATTATAACTCAAATTATAATAAATACAGTGATAGCTTTGAATATCTTCTTTTCCTATTATGAGATTGTGAGATTAGTAAAACTTATGATTCACCATCGTCTCCTAGGCATGGTGGATGCATGAATTCCCTTTCAATCATCACAATACTCCTTCATGTATGGACTAGATCCATGAGAAGTTCAGAGATTTAATTTTTCAATTGGATAGGATAAGTCTTCAATTCCAATTAGGTTTCTTGAATCAAGTAATGTAGCATCTTGATAGCTACAAGTGGATCATTGATGCTCTATTTTCTTTTTTTTATTATTGATACTTTATTCACATTTACTCTCAACTATTCTAAATTTCAATTTAAATCTTGTTCTAGTTCTAGTTCTATTTATTTTCAGAGTACATATTAAAAGTTTAGTCTGTGTGAAAACAACCTCGGTCTCACCAAGTTATTACTACATCGCGACCCTACACTTAGTATTGTGAACACTACACGTGTTAGTTTAAAGACATCGGATCTAGGTAATGCATCAATGATCTAAGCCTTTTCATGATTTAAATCTCTTCCTTGCAGGGCTGCCCCATAGGGACAGTGTTTTTCAGCCAAGCTAACCACAAGGCAGGGCCAGGGCCAAGGCTTAGGGGACCATGGGCAGGCCACCTGCAACTGCGATCCTGCCCGGCCCCGCTACATTGCCACAACCTAGATAGGTAGATTGCTTATTCCACATGCATGTAGATGGGTTGGCTATGCGTGCCCCCCATCTCATGCAAATCACGTGGATGGGCTACACACATGCCACACCTTCACATGTGGAAAGTATCCACACCACAGCTTCGCATGTGGTAAGGATTCAGTTGGTTTCAATCCCAAAGGCCAACGTCACTTCTACAGTATTAGAGTAAAGCCCTGTTCGCTTACCAAAAGAAAGAAAGAAAAAACCAACATATGTTAAGCATGTGGCCAGCAGCAAGTTGATTCCTAAATCAGGCCAGTTGATCTTAGTTACCCAATTACAAGATCGTAAAGTAGTAAATATTCGATAAGATAAAGATAGATTCATGGGAATTTTTTGTAAGATCACTGCTAAAAAACTAATAGAATCTGAATTTTCCAGTTAAGGTAATTTGAAAATAGTGTAGAAATAATCAATAAAAGTAAACTAATGATCTAATGATCCTCTTTTAATCAATTCTTACTGTGATTCATCATTTCAATATTGATAGCTCAATTAGAATCGAATAATAATTCCTTTTAATCGGAATATAAAATAGTTAAACCAATAATTATTCCCAACAAAAGTTATGGATCTCAAGTGAACGGTCTCTCATGATGAAATAAGTAGTTGATCGTAGGGAATTCTAAGTATCTATTGCATCTGGAGTTAACATTAGATCAAGATATTTTATAGATCAATACTTTCACCAATACTCATAATTCAATGAAAACAATATCAATTCATCAATCAAATCACTATTATTAAATTAAAAATAAATTAACAATAAAAATTCATTAAAAAGTTTACTCTTTAACCTTAGCTAAGAGATTAGCCAACCATAACTAACTAAACCAATAACAAAAGAAATAAAAATAGAAACTCAGAAGTAGATAACCGAATAGAGAAATAGAGAAGAAGAACTCAATGAAGCCACTTCACCAACTCAATGAGGAAGTCAATAAAGCCACTTCACCCTCTCTCTCTCTCTCTCTCTCTCTCTCTCTCTCTCTCTCTCTCTCTCTCTCTCTCTCTCTCCCCCTGTTCGTGTCTCTGAAATACCTAATTGATGTATAGGATGTCCTTATATAGCACGCTTCCATCTACTTTGCAAATTCTCAAACTTTTCATTGACTTTGAAAGATCCAAACGCTTCTACAAAACTAAATTTATGCCCATTCGGTTGACCAAACTGATTTCCCGATTGATTGAGAACATCACAACAACATTTAGTCGACCGAACACTTCCTTAGTCGACTGGAGTGGTCTGTCAAGCACTCTGAATGACAAGTTGCTTGTATGTCCAAGGTCGAGCGAACCTATCTGACTTGATTTCTTCCTTTCTTTAGCATATGTCAGGTCTTGATCTATTTTGGACTCTTAGACTTCACAATTAGCTCGAATCATTTTGGTTTTCAATTATCTTTCACACAATGAAAAATTCCTCTAATTATAGCCAATTAACTATTAATATGCATGTAAAGGACGTGAAATTGATGATAATTATATAATATTAAACACTTATCACACCCCCAACTGGCATTTTTCTAGTACCGAGTGAAAGAATCAAAAAAATAAAATAAAATAAAATAAAAAATAAAAAATCCAAGAATAAAATTCGTTTTAGAAGTCTATCTCTGTATACTTATGTAATCTTTAGGCAACCCAAAGAACTAAATTCTTAGGCATAGGCACAAAGTTTTTATGAATAACATAAACCTAGATTCCAGCACACTCAATAGACAATCACATTTCGAGTTCAAATTATTAATCATCTAATGGAAAAATTCCAAACATTGAGAATCAGAGTGCTCAATGAATTCTAAACTTAACACTAATAGGAGATCATCTTTCTACCATAACGATAACACCAATAACTACTCAAAGTGATCAGATCAACCAAAGGTATAGAGTCAAAACTTCACTAGCTATCCAGTAGAAATTCTACTCACAATTTTTTCCACATCGACGGCTTTCACACTATTCATTCTTCTTTTTATTCTTTTTTCAATACTTATTTTTTGTAACGTCCTGAAATTTTGACTACATAAATAACACGATGGGCCGAATTTTCTTGGGTGTTAACCTAAATATATTGAGGATGTCATCCCCATATTTATTTCATTTACATCATATATTTTTTGAAGGCAGTCATAACATAATCGACGGAATAAAATCTTATTCTATTAATGGTTCTAAACTAAGCATCAACATAAAGTCCATAAACAACTAAATATAAGCATAATGGTTGTCCTCCCATTGAGGCATTATTACATCTTATCAAGAAAAAATCAAACTAAATCCTAGAAAGAAAAAAAAAATAGATATCTCTTATGCAGCTTTTGTAAGGCCTGTATTCTAGTTTGTACCGTTTCGTAGACTCCCGAGATCCTCACCATCGAATTTCGGCAACTCGCGGTCTATAGGCAGCAATTGTGCACGATTCTAAGTCGCATCCCGTAGTTTTGAGTTAGCTCAACCCGAGACTTGTACCCTAGCGATCGCGCCGTCGCTGCGGTTCCAATGCCGCGTCTTGCGCATCAATGCGATACCTAGGCCAGGAGTTGTGGGCTCGTGGTTATTTTGAGGAAAATGCCGTGCATCGTAAATTCCCGAAGAATCTCTACAACCCAATCAATCAATCACAAGTTAAGTACACAACTCATCCCTCTCTTACACAAACCATCTCCAAAGTTAACTCTCTCTCTCTCTCTCTCTCTCTCTCTCTCTCTCTCTCTCTCTCCACCCATCCATTTTCTTACACACACCCATCCATTTTCTTACACACACCAATCCCTCTTACAAAACCCTCTCCCCTCTCATTCTCTTTACCATTTCCCAAGCTTCTATGAGAGAAAAGTTTTAAGGAGAGAATATCTAAGTGTGGCCCACTTCCTACCCCCTCATCTCACCATCCAACCCTTCAAACTTCATCATCCGCCCTTAAAGAAGAAGCTTTGGAGCTAAGGAGTATAAGGAGCTAAAGAAGAAAACAATGGGTGAGTGTTTTTATAGGATTAGATTGTATTTTGATGATGGGCCAAGTGGGGCCTACCGATCGATGGTATGGATCTCACTTTGGACCCTAAGTGTGGCCTATGGCCCACCGTGATTCATAAGATCATCCCATAATGGGGCTTGTGATGTTTATTTTCCCATTGTGAATGGTCATCTCGACCTTGCATTTTATGGTGGAAAGGGATCTCCACCGTTGATTTTGATTGTTGGGCCCACATGTAATGGGACCCACTTGAAGTATGTTTTGTAATGCATGGAAGGGAGGGCACATAGTGCTAGGGTCCCTCCCATCACACGCGTCTCTCTCTCTCTCTCTCTCTCTCTCTCTCTCTCTCTCTCTCTCTCTCTCTCTCTCTCTCTCTTTCCCATGTGTTGTGGACCCCACTTGATGTATGATACACGTCATTTGTCTGATGGGCCACGCCGTGATATATGTATTTTATTTATGTTGCATAGCAGCACGTGTGGCCCACTGGACATGGTGCCCACCTTGATGACATGCTGTATCCAGCACATGGACCCCACCTTTGTGATGTCTGTGTCCAGGCCGTCCAGCATGCTGGACACTGTTTTTTTTTTTAAATAAAAATAATATATATATATGTGAATGATATATACATATATGTATATCTAGTCGGCCCCACGTGGGACCCACCTACCGTGGAAGCGGATTGGTTGGTCTACCGCACACTAGCTACATAGCTGATGTATCACGTCGACAAGTTCTGTGGGCCACCATGATATACGTGTTTCTCCAAGCCGTCCATCTGTTTGGATGTGGGGCCCACCCCACATGTGTGGCACGTGTGGGCAGATGGGACCCACCTTGATGTATATGTCTATATCCACACCGTCCATCTGGACGGGTGGTGTGGGACGCACCATGATGTATGTGTTTCTCCAGCTGTCCATTTATTTTGAGGTGTGGGCCACATGTGGGCAGGTGGGACCCACCTTGATTTATGTATTTTGTATCCACACCATCCATCTAGACGGTGTGCTGAGTGGGGTGAGCATGATGTATGTGTTTCATTCCTGCTGTGTGGTGCACACCATGATGCATGTGTTTTTCACCCACTCCGTCCATTCGTTGGACAGGTGGGGTCCACCTTGATTTATGTATTTTATATACACGTTGTCCGTCCACGGTCCACCATGATATATGTGTTAAATCCACACCGTGCATCCGCGAGGCCCACATGATGTATATCCATACTGTCCACATGGGACGTAAGCCCCACATGATGTACGTGTTTGATCCAAACTACCCATAGGTGAGGCCCAATCTAATGTGTGAGGCCCATATGTGAGGCCCAAGCTGATGTGTATCAGGCCCATATGTAAGGCCCGTATCCTAGTATGTACTGTTCCATCAAGTCTCGCGATCCTTCCCGTCGAATTTCGGCAACCTTCGGCCTATAATCAACATTTTCGCACGACCCTAAGTCGTATCCCATAGATTTGAGTCCGCTTAATCCGAGACTTGTACCATTGTGACTGCACCATCACCGCAGTTCCAACGCCGCGTCTTGTATACCGATCCGATACCCTAGCGAGGAGATGTGGGCCCGCGTTCAGTTCGAGAAAAACACCGCGCGTTTGCAATCCCAAGAGAATCTCTACACCATGTCTCATCAATCAATCACTCAAATCAATTAATCAATCACCTTATGTCAAGTACAAGATCAACCCATGCTTTCTTTCTTCATAAGTTAAGCAACCTACCCCAAAAGTCAACAAGTCACTCACCTCACATCCATCACCCATCACTCTCTCTCCTTACAACCCTCTCTCCCTTTCTCATTTCTCTTCACATTTTCAAGCAACCAAAGGTGGTGCACGTCCAAGCTCTCCCAAGTGAGAAAAGTCAGTTGTGTGTGGCCCACTTCCTCTCATAAAATCCTTCATCCTAACCCTTCATCTCTCATCATCTTCCATCAAAGAGGGACACAAGGAGATCGGCGTTCCATCGGACCAAGAGATCAAATAGTGGGTGCTTTATAGGCTAGATTTTCATGTTTTGATGATGGGCCAAGTGAGGCCTACCTATTGATGGTATGGATCTCACTTTGGACCATAGGTGTGGCCGATGGCCCACCTAAATCCTCATGATCATTCCATGATGAGGTCATTCTCCATGGACCCCACCATGATGTTTATTCTCCTTGCATAAATAGGGTCATCTAGACCTTGCATTTTGGTGGAGAAAGGATCTCCACCGTTGATTTTTGATTTTATAGGCCATGTGTAATGGGACCCACTTGATGTATGATTGAATGCAAGGGAGGGCTCATAGTGGCGGAGCCCTCCATCACACGTGTCCCTCTTTCTTTCTCTCTCTCTTTCTCTCTCTCTCTCTTTCATTTTTTTCTATTGTGTGATGATGTGGCCGTGTGGCCCACCTGGATGGACCCCACCATGAAGTATGTATTTTATTCAAGCTATCTAGTAGGTGGGCCCCACCTCAAAATTGTGTTGTATGCAAAGTCATGTAGGCCCCACCTTGATGTACGAATGTAATCCAAGCCGTCCATTCCATTCTCCAGCTCATTTTAGGCGTTGAGCCAAAAAATGAAGTTAGTCCGATGTTCTGGCGGGCCATGACACAAAAAATGGTGATTTTTACTATTAAAATTTGTTAAGGGCCACTTTAATTTCTCTACACGCCAAAACATATCGCATATTGGGCTTGTTTGGTCTGTATTCAGCCATGGAATCCAATGGCTGGGTTGGATCCACCTGATGCGGGCCCCACATGAGAAAAACTGCAGAAAATCCATTAAAAAAAGAGGCAGTAGGTGCTGCTACTAGCGCCAGAGGACGCTGCGCAGCGTCCTGCTGCGCTCCTGCATTTGACGGACAAACAAGCAGGGACCCACGGTCCCAGCCGTGGGCCCCACCTTGATGGGTGTTGATCATCAACACCGTGCATTTGTTGAGTCCCCTCTGACCAGTGGGCCACCCCAAAAATCAGTTGTATGTGGGACTTAGGTGGCCCACACGGCAGGAAACAGTGTGATTGAATGTCTGCCATTGAAACCCTTTTGGGTGTCACAGAAGTTTTAGATTATTATGAAATTTGTTATTCCTTTTCATCTAGGTCCGTGTGACCTTATCAACAATTGGATGTCAGCTAAACATTATGATGGGCCCCACGTGGGACCCAATGATGTATGTGTTCTATCCACACCGTCCACTGACAACGGGACGGTGGGACCCCCCCCCCCCCATGTGTGGGGCTGCACCTGGTATGTATATTTATGTATATTATATATATATATAATATAATATTATATTATATAACATATAGACGAGGGTGGGCCCTTTGAGGGACTCACCTCTGCCTTTCTAGTGCAGCAAGTTGCATGTACAGCAGCTATATTGCTACTCCTTTTGATGGTAGCAAGCCCGTAGGCCCCACATTGACGTATGTATTTGTACATTGTCTACTGTTTAGCCGGAGGGGCCCACCATGATGCATGTGCTGCATCTAAACCATCCAACCATTTTGACAGATAATTTTAAGCCTTGAGATTAAAATAAGACAGATCTAAGATCAGGTAGACCACATTATAGAAAATAGTAGGTTTGAACGTCCACCATTAAACCCTTGGGAATTTTTATGGTAGAAATCCTTATCACCACTTATATTTGGGTGTGGCCCATTTGATATACATATGGCCCATGTGATGTGGCCCACTTGCCATATTTACGACCCATTGTTAAGGCCCACCTTGATGTGTATGAGGCCCGTTGTTGAGGCCCACCTTGATGTGTATGAGGCCCGTTGTTGAGGCCCACCTTGATGTGTATGAGGCCGTTGTTGAGGCCCACCTTAATATATATGAGGCCCATGTTATGAGGCCCATTGTGATGTATGCGAGGCCCATGGGTTATGGCCCAATGTACGTAGGGCCCAATTGGTGCGGCCTATTAGATATATATATGAGGCCCATGTGATTAGGCCCATCTTGATGTATTTGTGGCCCGTCCATTGAGGCCCACCTGTTATATATATTTGAGGCCCATGTGTAGGGCCCACTTATTGTGTATTTAAAGCCCATGGGTTGTGGCCATAGTGATGTATATTAGGCCCATGTGATGTAGCCCATAGTGATGTGTATTAGGCCCAGGTATGTGGCCCACCTATGAAGTATATTCGAGGCCCAATGTGATGTATTCGAGGCTCAAGGGCAAGGCCTGATGTGATATATATGTGGCTCATTGAGATTGTATAAGGCCCATGGGACGTGGCCCATTGCGATATATCTAAAGCCCATGGGCGCGGCCCATCGAGATGTATCTGAGGCCCATGGGCGTGGCCCATTACAACACGTTTGAGGCTCTTGTAGGAAGCCCAACGTGATATATGAGAGGCCCATGAATGAGGCCCAATGTGATGTTTGTGTGGCCGTTACGTTGTGTATAACTCCCTTATGTATGTCACTCCTTGGAAGCAATGTTGGTTGGATGTCCACATTGATGTGTAATGATGGTTAGATGCCCTCATTGTGACCTTTTCGTAGGCTTTGTTAGGCCCATTCGCGCTATTCTCTAAGTAAGTCAACCCAAATAAGTGGACCCCATTCGCCATAGACGGATGGCTCTTGCCATCAGATTTGATATAACAATGGCCGTGGGCCCATCTTTATATTGTGGTTGATCAGCTGTTCATCTATGGACCCCGCCTTATTTATAAGCTGATTGTCAGTGCCAATTATCAATGCTCATTATCGGTGCCGATTGTTGAGGTCGATTCTGATTGCCAAGGCCCATTGTGATGTATTCAAGGCCCATGGGACGTGGCCCATTGTAATATATTTCCAGCCCTTATAATGAGGCCCGACTTGATGTATATTAAGCCCGTGTAAGCGGACCATTGCGATGTATATTAGACTCGTGAGATGCGACCCACTTAACGTATATGTGGCCCATGAGTGAGGCCCTTCGTGATGTGTATTAAGCTCTTGAGTGAGGCCCATGGTGTTGTGTGAGGCCATGAGTCCACTGTATGTTAAGATCTATATGGGCCATTCCTTGGCGGCAATGTTGGTTAAATGTCCACGTTGTCGAGGTTGATTGTCGATACCAGTTATTGATAACGATTATGAGTATGTAACCGCATAACATCATGTTACATGCCCATACACATCATCTGCATGTTTGTTATGAGATGTGGTTGACCATTACATGTGCCATTGGACAAGTTGTTATGAGACTCCCTAATAGGCAGAGGTCATGTCACATGAGTGCACGGTATGCACAGGATTGACGCACGACTAGATTGTATGATTCATGCATATTTCATTGTGTTGTGATTACTGTACGCCCTAGCGACATTAGGGCTGTAGCCTCCACAGGCATATCGTGGGTGTTCAGATGGGACACCGAAAATGTTTGGTTCTAGCATCGGGCTGCCATAGATGTCCCTGGGTGAAAATCCCTAAAACCCTCTTGGTAACAGAGGACGCCCCAATGTCGAGACCGAGTCGATATACATGAGCGCTCGAGTGCTGAATACCAGGAGGCTGCGTCTCCCACTGTGTCGTGGTGTGTTGGGAGGGGGTGTGGCCTTACCCGCCCGAGGTAGTGGCATAGATAGACTAAGTTTGACCAGTTCGAGGAATGGGTCCGTTATCGACGAGTCGGGTAGGTATTGGCAGACTACTAGCCAAGCAGATAGTGAGGTCTCTTCGAGTTACCCAGTTGTGCGCTTGATAGGACGGCAAGTGGCGTGGAGTGTACTAGACCCAGTGATGATCCCAGAGATGTACAGCACTGATATGTGGACTCAGTGAGCAGGAGTTGCATACTCATTCATTCATTCATTCACTATCCACTTGGGCTGGTGGTGGCAACTATTTGTTACGTGTACCTTCGCAATGGCCAGGATTTCGGTTGGGGTGCGCGACTAACCTGAGATCAGGAGTTTACCATATTGAGCCTGACTATCTAAATTTAGGTATGGGACTGGTTTGGATAGAAGTCCCTTGTGGTGGACCCTGTAGCCTGCGATACTGCGTACTATCATCCCAACTTCATACTCCAGCTTGGTCATTTCATTCGCATCGCATATTGTATTACATCCGCAGGCATGTGGCATTTTGTGTTGTTATGTTTCTACACTTATATGGCCTAGATGGACTCAGCAGGATTTACATATTGCATTGTACCCTCGGCATCTGATATTTGGCTCTTTATGACTCCTCATTTGCATAGCTGATCTGTATTGCATACTCTGACATTGTATGACTCATGGACTTGTCAGTATTTTCGCTTACTCTAATATCGTATGATTCATAATCTTGCCAGTATTTCTGATAGTCTATGATTATGACATTGTATTGAATACTTGACACTTATCTTGTGCACACACTTACACCACCCTCTAAGATTTCTATAAGCTTATGCACGATAGATGCGTGCAGATGGCGTTAGGTTGCAACCGCGTTGAGCTTGTAGCATGCAGCTGTCTTATGGAGTTTTGATTTCGATATATGTATTTTCCTTTCAGCATTGTATTCAAATGATTATATTAGTGGATATGTGATGATGATGTTGCCTTTATGATTTGGTTATACTTATGGTTATGCTTCTTATGAGACAAATGTATGTTGGAAAATCCTCGTAGAATCCCAGGATTGGAACCTGGCATATGGACGCTGGGAGCTGAGAGTGGGGTACTATGGAGGCTGTCGGCACCGGTTCGTCAATCGAGACTCCTGTGAATCCCATTTTTAGGTTTGGAGCGTGTCAGAAGTTGGTATCAGAGCATAACTTGGGAATACCTGAGGATTATATCACATATCTGCTGATAACTACACTACACTGTTTGATTGTTGAGAACTTAGAATGGTTAGACCCCCCGAGTTTGAATAACTTAGAAACTTCCTGATATTGCTCCCTATCATGTGTGCATTCGAGGGCGCCCAAGGATAATAGGCCCTTGTTCCTTCTTGTAAGACACGACACCTAAGAGAGTGAACCGAGCTACTCTCATTTTCTCGCCTGAGATTCCTGTTCCCCCACCTGAGACTTCTGCACCCCCATCCGAGTTAAGCGCAACACCGACCGTGTCCATAAGTGCAGACCAGCTACAGCAGATGTTGCAAGCAATGATTGCCATTCTTCAGAGAGGAGACCGGAAGAGGAAGGCCCCCTCCAGTAGCTCCCAGCTGCAGCGATGTCGATGGCCACAGAGGTATAACAACCGTCCGTCCTTTCGAGCATTTGCACCACCTAAACGTCAGCCTTCAAGTGTTTTCTTTAGATGTGATGAGGTAGGGCACCGCTTCTGGCAGTGCCCCCACCCTCGGTAGCCCCCGCTAACCAGACTATTCTCTGGTGCTTGCTTTGGGTGCGGTGGGATAGGGCATCGTAGGAGCGAGTGTCCCCGTCCTCAGCAGTAGCAGTAGCAGCGACGACAATATCTACCACCGAGACCCCATCAACGGCACCAGCAGCAGCAGGATCTTCAGACATTAGGAGGAGTCGTCGATGATTTGTGTGACTTGGCCCCTACACCGTCTTCCTAGATTGTTCATGAACGAGGCGTCTTGGGAGTTAGAGCTTGAGATTTATGGGCATTATCCCCATCTCTTAGATGTTTGATTATGTTGGTATGTTGTGTTCTGATTATATATATATAGTGGTGTGGTTTTCCTCCCTTGGTAAGCTCTGTATTGGTTATGTTGTGGTTTAAATTTTGAGGACGAAATTTTTATTAGGTGGGGAGAGTTGTAAGGCCAGTATCCTAGTCCGTACTGTTCCGTCAACTCCTGCGATCCTTCCTGTCGAATTCCGGCAACCTGAGACTTATAATCGACGTTTGTGCATGACCCTAAGTCGTATCTCGTAGATTTGAGTCGGCTTAATCTGAGACTTGTACCATTACGACTGCACCGTCGCCGCGGTTCCAACGCCGCGTCTTGTATACTGATCTGATACCCTGGCTAAGAGATGTAGGCCCGCATTCAGTTCGAGAAAAATACCGCGCATTTGCAATCTCAAGAGAATCTCTACAACATATCCCATCAATCAATCACTCAAATCAATCAATCAATCATCTCATGTTAAGTACAAGATCAACCCATGCTTTCTTTCTTCATAAGTCAAGCAACCTACCCCAAAAGTCAACAAGTCACTCACCTCACATCCATCACCCATCACTCTCTCCTTACAACCCTCTCTCTCTCTCTCATTTCTCTTCACATTTTCAAGTAACCAAAGGTGGTGCACGTCCAAGATGTCCCAAGTGAGAAAAATGAGTTGTGTGTGGCCCACCTCCTCTCCCAAAATCCTTCATCCTAACCCTTCATCTCTCATCATCTTCCATCAAAGAGGGACACAAGGAGATTGGCGTTCCATCGAACCAAGAAGATCAAACGGTGGGTGCTTTATAGGCTAGATTTTCATGTTTTGATAATGGACCAAGTGAGGCCTACCGATTGATGGTATGGATCTCACTTTGGACCCTAGGTGTGGCCGATGGCCCACGTTGATCCTCATGATCATTCCATGATGGGGCCATTCTCCATGGACTCCATCATGATGTTTATTCTCCTTGCATGAATAGGGTCATCTAGACCTTACATTTTGGTGGAGAAAGGATCTCTACCGTTGATTTTCGATTTGATGGGTCCACGTGTAATGGGACCCACTTGATGTATGATTAAATGCAAGGGATGTCTCATAGTGGTGGAGGCCTCCATCACATGTGTCCCTCTTTCTTTCTCTCTCTCTCTCATTTTTTTTCTATTGTGTGTGATGAAGTGGCCATGTGGCCCACCTGGATGGACCCCACCATGAAGCATGTATTTTATTCAAGCCATCTAGTAGGTGGGGCCCACCTCGAAATTATGTTATATGCAAACCGTCCAGCGTCCAAGGACGTTGGACGTTGCTATGGCAGTTAAGTGTGAACTGACCATGCAATGTGACGAAAACAAAAATATCAGTTTGAGTTGAAACTTAGGGTGGGTTGCTCATGTAGGCCCCACCTTGATGTATGAATGTAATCCACGCCGTCCATTCCATTCTCCACCTCAGTTTAGGCGTTGAGCAGAAAAATGAAGTTAGTCCGATGTTCTAGCGGGCCATAGCACAGAAAATGCTGATTTTTACCATTAAAATTTGTTAAGGGCCACTTTAATTTCTCTACACACCAAAACATACCGCATATTGGGCTTGTTTGGTCTGTATTAAGCCATGGAATCCAATGGCTAGGTTGGGTCCACCTGATGCGGGCCCCACATGGGAAAAATTGTAAAAAATCCATTTTTTTTAAAAAAAAAGAGAGGCAAGCGGTGTCTTGTCAAGCTTAGCCGCCAGAGTACACTACGCAATGCCCCGTCTGTTTGTGCTCTCTGTGTTTGACGGACGGATAGGCAAGGACCCACGGTCCTAACCGTGGGCCCCACCATGATGGGTGTTGATCATCAACACCGTTCATTTGTTGGGTCCCCTCAACCAGTGGACCAGCCCAAAAATCAACTGTATGTGGGACTTAAGTGGCCCACATGGCAGGAAATAGTGTGATTGAATGTCTGCCATTGAAACCCTTTTGGGTGTCACAAAAGTTTTAGATTATTATGAAATTTGTTATTCCTTTTCATCTAGGTCCGTGTGACCTTATCAATAGTTGGATGGCAGGTAAACGTTATGATGGGCCCCACGTGGGACCCAATGATGTATGTATTCTATCCACACCATCCACGGCACTGGACGGTAGGACCCACCCCCCCACGTGTGGGGCTGCACCTGGTATGTATATTTATGTATATATTATATTATATTATTTTATATTATATTATATTATATTATAAATGAGGGTGGGCCCTTCGAGGGACCCACCTCTGCCTTTCTAGTGCAGCAAGTTGCACGTACAACAGCTATATTGCTACTCCTTTTGATGGTAGCAAGCCCGTAGGCCCCACATTGACGTATGTATTTGTACGTCATCTACTGTTTGGATGGAGGGGCCCACCATGATGCATGTGCTGCATCTAAACCGTCCAACCATTTTGACAGATAATTGTAAGGCTTGAGATTAAAATAAGATAGATCTAGGATCAGGTGGACCACATTATAGAAAACAGTGGGTTTGAACGTCCACATTAAACCCTTGGGAATTTTTATGGTGGAAATCCTTATCACCACTTATATTTGGGTGTGGCCCATTTGATATACATATGGCCCATGTAATGTGGCCCACTTGCCATATTTATGACCCATTGTTGAGGCCCACCTTGATGTGTATGAAGCCCGTTGTTGAGGCCCACCTTAATATATATGAGGCCCATGTTATGAGGCCCATTGTGATATATGCAAGGCCCATGGGTTATGGCCCATTGCAATATATGTAAGACCCAATTGGTGCGGCCTATTCGATATATATATGAGGCCCATGTGATTAGGCCCATCTTGATGTCTTTGTGGCCTATCCATTGAGGCCCACCTATTATATATATTTGAGGCCCATGTGTAGGGCCCACTTATTGTGTATTTAAAGCCCATGGGTTGTGGCCATAGTGATGTATATTAGGCCCATGTGATGTAGCCCACATGATGTGTATTAGGCCCAGGTTTGTGGCCCACCTGTGAAGCCAATGTGATGTATTCGAGGCCTAGGGGCAATGTGATATATATGTGGCTCATTGAGATTGTATGAGGCCCATGGGACGTGGCCCATTACGATATATCCAAGGCCCATGGGCGCGGCCCATTGAGATGTATCTGAGGCCCATGGGTGTGGCCCATTCTGATACGTTTGAGGCCCTTGTAGGAAGCCCAACGTGATATATGAGAGGCCCATGAATGAGGCCCAATGTGATGTATGTGTGGCCGTTACGTTGTGTATAACTCCCTTATGTAGGTCACTCCTTGGGAGCAATATTGGTTAGATGTCTACATTGATGTGCAATGATGGTTAAATGTCCTCATTGTGACCTTTCCATAGGCTTTATTAGGCCCATTCGTGCCATTCTCTAAGTGGGTTAACCTAAATAAGTGGGCCCCATTTGCCATAGACGGATGGCTCCATGCCATCAAATTTGATATAACCACGGTAGTCGGCCGATCTTTATATTATGGTTGATCAACTGTCCATCTATGGACTCCGCCTCATTTATAAATTGATTGTCGGTGCTGATTATTTATGCTGATTATCGGTGCTAATTGTCGAGGTTGATTGTTGAGGCCGATTCCGATTGCTGAGCCCATTGCGATGTATTCGAGGCACATGGGACGTGGCCCATTATGATATATTTTCGGCCCATATGATGAGGCCCGACTTGATGTATATTAGGCCCATGTGAGCAGCCCATTGCGATGTATATTAGACCCGTGAGATGTGACCCACTTGATGTATATGTGGCTCATGAGTGAGGCCCATCGTGATGTATATTAAGCTCTTGAGTATGGCCCATGGTGTTGTATATTTGGCTCTTGTGTGAGGCCATGAGTCCACTGTAAGTTAGGCTCTATATGGGCCATTCCTTGGGGGCAATATTGGTTAAATGTCCACATTGTCGAGGTTGATTGTCGATAATGGTTATTAATACTGATTATGAGTATGTGACCGCATAGCATCATGATACATGCCCATACACATCATCTGCTTATTCGTTATGAGTTGTGGTTGACCATTGTATGTGTCATTGGGCAGGTTGTTATGAGACTCCCTGATAAGCGAAGGTCATCTCACATGAGCACACGGTACGTGCAGGATTGACGCATGACTGGATTGTATGATTCATGCATCTTGAATTGTGTGTTGTGATTACTGTACTCCCTAGCGACATCAGGGTTGTAGCCTCCACAGGCATATCGTGGGTGGCCAGATGGGACGTCAAAAATGTTTGGTTCAAGCATTGGGCTGCCATAAATGGTCTTATGTGAAAATCTCTAAAACCCTCTTAGTACCAGAGGGTGCCTCAACGTCGAGACCAAGTAGATATACATGAGTGCCTGAGTGCCGGATACTACGAGGCCGCGTCTCCCACTGTGTCGTGGTCGGTTGGGTGGGGGTGTGGCCTTACCTACCCGAGGTAGTAGGCATAGATAGGCTGAGTTTGACCAACTCGAGGAATGGGTCCGCTATCGACGGGCTGGGTAGGTATTGGCAAACTACTGGTCAGGCGGATAGTGATGTCTCTTCCACTTACCCAGTTGTGCGCTTGATGAGGCGGAAGGTGACGTGGAGTGTACTAGACCCCGGTGCTGATCCCAGAGATGTACAGTACTGATACATGGACTTAGTGAGTAGGAGCTGCATACTCATTCATTCATTCATTTACTATCCACTTGGGCTGGTGGTGCGCAACTATTTGTATGTGTACCTTTGCAATGGCCAGGATTTCGGTTGGGGTGCGCGACTGACCTGAGATCAGGAGTTTACCACATTGAACCTGACTATCCAAATTTTGGTAAGGGACTGGTTTAGATAGAAGTCCCTTGTGGTGGACCCCGTAGCCTGCGATACTACGTACTATTATCCCGACTTCACACTCCAGCTTGGTCATTTCATTCGCATCGCATATTGTATTACATCCGCAGGGATGTGGCATTTTGTGTTATTATATTTCTACTCTTATATGGCCTAGACGGACAAAACAGGATTTACATATTGCATTATACAATCGACATCTGATATTTAGCTCTTTATGACTCCTCATTTGCATAGCTGATTTGTATTGCATACTCTGATATTGTTTGACTCATGGACTTGTTAGCATTTCCGCTTACTCTGATATCATATGATTCATGATTTTGTCAGTATTTCCGATAGTGTATGATTATGGTATTGTATTGAATACTCGACACTTTTCTTGTGCATACACTTACACCACCCTCTAAGCTTTTTATAAGCTTATGCACGATAGATGCGTGCAGGTGGCGTTAGGTTGCAGCAGCGTTGAGCTTGGAGCGTGTAGCTGTCTTCTGGTGCTTTATTTCGATATATGTATTTTCCTTTCAGCATTATATTCAAATGATTATATTAGTGAATATGTGATGATGATGTTGCCTTTATGATTTGGGTATACTTGTGGTTATGCTTCTTATGAGACAAATGTACGTTGGAAAATTCTCCTTGTAGAATCCCAGGATTGGAACCTAGCGTATGGATATGGGGAGCAAAAATGGGGTACTACGGAGGCTGTCGACACTGGGTTTGGCAATCGGGATTCCTGTGAATCCAATTTCTGGGTTTGGGGCGTGACACCATATATTAGGCCCAATCTGATGTATATGAGGCCCATATGTGAGGCCCAAGCTTGTGTGTATGAAGCCCATATGTGAGGCCCAATCTGATGTGTATGAGGCCCATATGTTAAACCCAATCTGATGTGTATGAGGCTCGATGTGCAGTATATAAAACCCTTATAATGAGGCCCGATGTGATGTATGAGGCCCATATGATGAGGCCCGAGGTAAGGTATATATGGTCCATGTGATAAGACCTATTATGATGTATATGAGGCCCATGAGTGAGGCCCAATGTGATGCATATGTGGCCCATGAGTGAGGCCCATCGTGATGTGTATTAGGCCCTTTGTGTAAGGCCCATTATGTACTATATGAGGCCCTTGTTTGAGGCCATGGGCCCACTATATGTTAGGCTCTACGTGGGCCACTCCTTAGAAGCAATGTTGGTTAAATGTCCACATTGATGGGTAATGATGGTTAGATGTCCACATTGTGACCTTCCCTTAGGCCTTGTTAGGCCCATTCTCATCCTTCTCTAAGTAAGTTGACCCAAATTGTTGGGCCCCATTGATATTGCATGATCCATCTATTCTTCTTGGGCTAACCCAAAATGTTAGGCCTCCATTATTTGCTAATAGGGTTGTTTTAATCTTAGAGTCCATCTAGGACTTATTTGAGCCCCCTAGGGCATCTAGCGGGCCATATGATAGTATGGTGAAGGAAGCCCGTTCCTGATCCTTAGGATTATAGGTAGGCCACCTAAGCTCAACCTTGATATGAGGAGAGTTCATCATCACTGTAGACGGAAGGATCCGTGCTATTAGATTTGGTATATACACAGTTGAGGACTGACCCTCATGTTATGGATTTGTTGTCCATCTATGGACCTCGCCTTGTGTATAGGCTGATTATCAATGCCGACTATGAGTATGAGCTGGTATAACATCATGATACAAGGTATGAGGCTCATCGTGATTGTATTAGGCTCATTCTCATTTCCCCTTAGTAGGCTAACCCAAATTGATGGGCCCCTATTATTATTAGTATGATCCATCTCGCCTTATTGGGCTATCCCAATTCTTTGTGTCCCCATTGATGCTAGTAGAAATACCCAAACCTGGAAGCCCACTCTTAGGCCCATGAATAGGCCATCTAGACCCATCCTTATTATGAGGAGAATCCATCGTCACCTCTGGCCATAGGTAGAAGAATCTGTGGTATTAGATTTGGTATATCCACTGTTGAAGACCGATCCTCATGTTATGGATTAGACCTGCTGTCCTTCTATGGACCCCGGTATATATAGGTCGATTATTGATTACGACTATGTTAGTATACACACTAAGTACGTGTTAATATAACATTATGATTGTATAAGGTCATTGTAAGGTTAATTGTGATCGTATGAGGCCCATTGTGACTATGTGAGGCCCGTTGTGATTATATGAAGCCTATTGTGATTGTATGAGACTTATTATGAGTGTATGAGATCCATTGTAATGATACGAGGCCCGTTGTGATTGTATAAGGCCCATTGTGATTGTATAAGGCCCATTGTGATTGTAATAGAAGAGGCCCATTGTAATGTCCCGAATTTCGAGGGTCGAGCAGAGCTCAACTCTCGAGATCCGTCGCATCACTTATGCAACATAGGTAATGGTGTTTAAATGTTGTCCATATTAGTGCATTAAACATGAATGAGATTACCCTAAATCAACATATCATACTCCAGAGATAATTAAGTTAAACAAGCAGAAGACTAAGATAGGTATACAAAGTATATAAGTGTTTCTCAATCCCTAGAGCATGAGTATGATACCAGGCTGAATACGTATATGTATTGTTCCAAAATTTACAAAATATTAAGTGTAAATGTCCAACTAAACCATAGTCCTGTAATCCCAGCGACTCAACTCTAGGTTTACATAGACCCGCCTGAGAGTTGTACGTAGGAGAACTCCTTCTCGTCAAAGAAATCTGGCTCCATCGCGTAAGCCTCATCCTCATCTGCAGCTAAAACAGAGTTTGGTTGGTGTTTTAAAACACTGTCCCAACGTGAGAGTGAGTGATCAACTCAGTGGTACTATAAGACAAAGGTTAACATGTTATCAATTCAGTCAAACAGTAATGATAAACTAATACAACAATCATATCTTGAGTACTCTTATTAATGCAGGGATGTTATGCTATAATGATGCATGCCCTCTCTTGCACTCCCACAGTGACTTCATCTCACAGTCACGCATGAAAAACTCCCTAAAGGTGTGCTTCCTCGCCAAAGCACATGCAATGCGGTGCATAATCATGTTAGCCAATACTTAATTATGCTTATTCATATAGCAGATTCGGGAAGCTAAGGTACCTCTCTTTATATCATTAACCTAAACAGAAATCCATCTGGAGTCGTCAATCCTAGTTAATCACATACGATAGGCAAGTTGTAGGGCGTTACCCCTAACGAAAGCAGTGGATAAGTAAGTTTAATTGATTATACTCGAGGTCACTACAGGAGGCTCGTCACCTGAACGTAGAACGACAGCTCGAATACAGTGTCCCATACACCACCATATTCGACTCACGAGTTTGGGTCACTCACTGGTCACTACTGGAAGGCTCGTCACCCCAGCGTAGGCCGAAAACTCGACCACGATGTCCCATACACCACCATGCCTGGCTCATGAATCTTAGCGGATCTTGGTACCATAGTTGAAACGAGTTGTTACATCGGTAAGCGATACCTTAGATTTAAGCAGTAACGTTTATATATGGCAAACACACAATCAATCGGGTTATTTGACAAGTTTGATTGATACGGTCGCACGTTGAATTAGTCGACATGGAGCGCGTGAGCACTCCTCGTGGCCTAACTACTGTCGACAATTACCATATGGATCGAATTCACCGAACGTAACCATTGTGGTGAGACTAGTTCAGCCACTCGATTGGAAATCATTACCGATTGCCAGGACTACATCGTAGTCCCAATCATACTCAAAGACAATAGATAGTCACATGTGATAATCATAATAGCGTTTAATCAAACAATTCAAGCGCGAATCTCATTTGAGCATTCTACTAAACACATAAAACATGTTATTATACATATGCATTTTCTACGTAAATCACGTATTTGAAATCAAAGTTACATGAAGGAATTTATACATATAGATAAAGTAGTTAAGAATCCTATCTCAACAGCCTCGGTAAATGCAATTCATCAAACAATTACTCATTCAGACATTTTATCAAACACTTAGCCTACACATTATTACATACATGACCTAAAGTAGTTAAAACACATATTATGGCAAATCCTTTCAGAAGGGAATTGTTCTACATACAACAAACATATAACCTAGATTAATAGTCATGGCAAGCACAAATCATTTTAGCAATTTCATTTAAACATTTCAACCAACACATGGAATGCATTATATATTCAACATAGTTCATACATATGTGATATATGGAAAGCATCGCATCTGAGTGCATATGGCAACAATCAAGTCAGTCATAAATCATTAACTAACATTGAAAGCCTTAAAAACCATAACCTAAACATTTATAGTCTGTACCTTTTGTCGGTACGCCCGTTACGAACTCGGTTCGTACACTACGTTCCCGTCTACAGCACAACGGCTACCTAAATCACGAAATATGTTAGCTATTTCATCGATTCCTCTATTTGAATTCCTTAAACGAGATTAAGGTTAGGATTTCTTACCTAAATCGAAGTTGGAATGACCTGTGTAGCTAGATGTAGAGGCGATCAAGTTCGTGTAGTCGTAAGAGAGGAACGCCGCCTCGATCTCCCAAACTCTCACTATTCTCCTCACACTTTTCTCTCTTCTCTCACCTAGGGTTTGAGCAAATTCGTATGAGAGAGGGGTGAGGTGGTTTAAGGACCTTAAATAGGCTCAGAAGTGAGGTCAATGGCCACAGGGCGATGGTGTACTTAGGTTATAGCCAAAAGGCATCTGTTTCGGGCAAACAGAGCTCATCTGGAGGTCCATTACCTGTCTATGTCACAAAGTAAGTTCCCTGACAATGGATCTAGGCCAGGTTATGATTTTGGCTTGGTCAGATTAGTGGATTGATCGTGGAGGACCTGTATCAGTTCAATGGTCATCGTCACTCGATCAGGGCCTCAAGTATACCGATATGTGCAAGGAAATTTCCTGATCCATGGGTCAAGTTTGGTCAGAAACTGATGGTCTGAAGTCTTCAATTTCACCTACAAGAGAATGGCCCAATTTACTTAAGTTTTGGTTTATTTCCTAGAGATATTCGCGTTTCTCACACACTTCGCTCGGGGCTCAAGTTGTACATTTCTGGATATTATTTGGGCTCGATTCCCGCGATGGTTGTCAAACCCAATAAGGCGGTCATAACCTTATAGTTTCGCGGTCATGGGATTTTCAACGCGCGGTCTAGGTCCGATACAAAGTTTCAATGTGCTCCCGAGAGTAACTGGGTTTTGATATTTCACCTAGGTTTTTAAGTAATGTTGAGTTAAGGATTTTGATGGTTTTGGGTCTTGGAGTTTGTATAGATAGTGGGTCAAGCTAATTCCACTGATTATTTAGTTTAGTACTTAATTAATTTTCGTCTACTTTTCTACAGGATTCGGTCCTTAGTGATTTTTGCCTGAAGTGGTACTTAGGTCTTTGTACGAATTTTTTCGAGACGTTACAATCTACCCCCTTAGTGAAAATTTCATCCTCAAAATTAGAACCTTTTCGTACTCCTCGAGATTCTAAGGGTAGTTCTTACGAACCTCGACTTCTGTTTTCCAAGTAGCCTCTTCCTCAGTGTGGTGTGTCCACAACACTTTCACAAGTGGGATCACTTTGCTGCGTAGCACTTGTTCCTTCCTATCAAGAATGCGTGTTAGTCGCAGTACATAGGTAGCATCTTAACTCAACTGTACCTGCTCCCATTTGATAATATGGGAAGGATTAAGAACGTATTTCTTCAGCATCGATACATGAAATACGTTGTACATGCCTGGGAGTGGTGTGGGCAAAGCAAGGCAGTATGCTACCACCCCCACTTGGTCTAGAATCTGGAATGGGCCAATGAATCTCAACGTGAGTTTCCCTTTCTTGCCAAAGCGAAGGACTCCCTTCATGGGAGAAACCTTAAGAAACACGTGGTCCCCAACTTCAAATTCTAGCTGTCGCCGTCTCGTATCGCCGTAACTCTTCTGTCTGCTCTGTGCTGCAAGAAGTCGACGCTTGATAATGTCGATCTTCTCTGAGGTCACTTGTACTAAATCTGGGCCAATTAAACTCTTCTCACCAACTTTTGCCCAACAATGCGGCGCTCGACATGGACACCCATACAAGGCCTTGTAGGGAGCCATGCCAATGCTTGCTTGAAAGATGTTGTTATATTCAAACTCAGCATAAGGAAGACAATCATCCCAACTATATTTGAAATAGAGCTAACATGCCTGCAATATATCTTTTAACACCTGATTTACCCGTTCCGTCTGCCCATCAGTCTGTGGGTGGAACGCGGTACTGAACTTCAGTTGCACTCCCATTGCTTCCTGGATCTGAGTCCAGAAGATAGACGTGAATCGCGTGTCTCGATCTGACACAATCTCCATAGGAACTCCATGCAGCCGTACAATTTCCTTGATGTATAGTTTGGCTAAATCATCTATTGAGTTTGAAACTCTAATCAGGAGGAAATGGGCCGATTTCGTCAATCGGTCCATAATCACCCAAATCAAGTCACGTCCCTTCCTCGTCTTAGGTAACCCAGAAATGAAATCCGTAGATATGAAGTTTCATTTCTATTCAGTTATAGGCATGGACTGAAGTAAACCAGGAGGTCGACGATGCCCAGCCTTGACCTGCTGGTACGTGAGACAACGGGATACAAAATCTGCTATGTCGGCCTTCATGTTATCTCACAGTACGAACACTTCATATCTTGGTATATCTTCGTACTGCCAGGATGTATTGCCATCCTCGAATTGTGATCGGCTTCAAGAACTTCCTTCCTCAAGTCATGGAGATTCGGGACGCAAAGTCGGCCACGATAATGTAAACCCCCATCCGTACCAACTCTCCATTCAGAGTCTTCATCGTTACTAGCTCATTTTCTCATCTTCACCAACCATTCATCTTCTCTCTAAGCCACGATGATTCAATCATCAATAAGTAGTTGTACATGAATATGTGCGACTCTCACGAACGGCTCCTTTACTATAAGCTTTTGTTCGAAGTCTCGTACAAATTCTACCATGTTCTATTCTTCTATCATTAATGGAGCTGCAAATTCTATTGTCTTCTTGTGGCTCAACGCATCTGCCACAAGGTTAACCTTGCCAGGATGGCAGGAAACCTTAAACTTGAAGTCCTTTAAGGTTTCCATCCAATGTTGTTGCCTCATATTCAAGTCTCCCTGCGTGAATATGTACTTGAGGCTCTTATGGTCGCAAAAGAACTCGAACTCCTCTCCGTAGAGGTAATGTCTCCAGAGCTTTAGTGCAAAGATAACTGTTGTCAATTCTACGTCGTGCGTAGGGTACTTCTCTTCATGTTTTCTCAACTGTCACGACGCATAGGCAATCACTCTGTCCTTCTGCATAAGAACACAACCCAAACCAACATGAGACGCATCGATGTATATCGTATATCTACCCCTTGCACTGGCAATACTAGCACGGGTGCGGACGTCAGCTTGTCCTTCAATTCTTGAAAGGCTAGTTTTGCTTTCTCATTCCAAGCAAACTTAAGATCCTTTCGAGTAAGTTGAGACAACGGTTTGGCTATCTTGGAAAATTCTTGGGTAAATCGATGATAATAACCTACCAGGCCAAGGAAACTCCTCACTTCAGTAACTGAATCAGGTTACTCCCTGTAACGCCCTGAAAATCGGGGGTCGAGTGTAACTCAACTCCCGAGTTCCAACGCATCACTTATGCAACATGTTTAATGATATTTGAATGTTGTCGTGTTAGAAGCAAGAAACATGAATGAGATTATACCAAAGCAAGAATTCATACTCCGGATCAATCGTATAAAAGCAAGCTAAGACCGAACTATATATATATGTATGTAAATAAACAAAATAAACGATTCATTCTCCAGTATGAATCCATCGAGTCCATATACATTTCTGTTTATAATCAAAAGTCAAAAATAACTAGGTACAATCCCTGTGGAACCCATTGATCCTGGCAACCTAGTCGAAGCCACCAGCGAACTGCATATACGAGAACTCCTCCTGGTCCTCGTCATAATCGGGCTCCGCCTCCAGAATAGTCGGATCGCCAAAACCTGAGATAGAGTCTGGTTGGTGTGCGCAACACCGTCCCGTAACGTGGGAGTGAGTAGCTAACTCGGTGGAACGATAAGGCATAAGTTATCATGTTATCAATACGGTGACGCAAGAATGATAAAGCAAGTAAATCAAACACTCCTAGTTACTCGATTAATGCAAGTATGAATGCGTAGTATGATGGATGCCCTCACCGACATACTCCCTCAGCGACACCATCTCACGTTCGCGCATGCTTACATCCCACAAAGTGCTCCACATCTTCCGGGCACATGCGATGTATGATGAGCATGATTACCGAAGTTTTTAATTAGTTCATTTCAAACGGCAGGATTGGGAAACTAAGGTACCTCCCTTGTATCATTTCCAAACATGATCCAATCTAGGGTCATCACCCTAGTTAATATCGACGATGGTGTGTTTTCTAGGTCACTGCAGAGGCCGCTGTGGTCGCATTACGCACAAAGGTTGCACCACTCCCCATCACCCCTTAAACGATTCATCACTATACGTAAACAGGCCTAGTTCATACTCTATATATCGCGGCGAACCCTAAGGCACGCCGCAACTTCGAATATGCTCGCGGTCACTACAAAAGCTGACGCCAGCATTACGCACAAAGGTTGCACCACTCCCCCATCACCTTATCAATGTAGGCCGACGGACGAATATAGTGTCCCATACCACCATAATCGGCTCACGAGTTAAGGTGCTCACCGGTCACTAGGGGGAGGCACGTAGCCCCAGCGTAGGCCGACAACTCGACCACGGTGTCCCATACCACCATGCCGGCTCATGAGTCTTAACGGATCGAAGTACCATGGTTAACGGGATTTTCACTGGTAAGTTTGGTACCCTAGGTTCAAGCATTAGCGACCAAACATGGTGAACATACATAAGACACACGGTTTACTTGACGTGTTCGACTGGCTCGAGCGCACAACAAGTTGGGCAATATGAAGTGCAGAAGCACCTCGTGTGGCTAACCACTATCGCCAACCGAAGTACGACACGGGTTCGCCAACACATCATGCGTGGCGGAACGAATCCCAACCACATCTTCAAGTCTGATACCGGATGCCTGGACTATGAACATAGTCCCAAGCTCAGTCAAATCCTAACCATAGCATGTGAAATACGACATGATAACATGGTAATTCAAGGACACTAGTAATCATGTTACAAAGCATATCATGAAACATGGTAATAAACATTACAAAGCATGTTCAAAAGCATGTTATAAAACATTTATGCAAATAGGGATACAAATACTTAGAGTTCATAGTTGAGTGGTTAGAGTGAACAACCACATGGAGAGTGTCGTATGTGGCTCTAAGGTAGCGGAGAATCCCATCTCAGCACCTACCTAAGGTTCTAACACTTAAGCACTTACACTCACAAGTGATTTCACCAACACTTGGAATGCACTATTTCAACATACATGACGTATGCTAGAGAAATGTGTACTAGGATTGTCCCTTTACCAAACTAGTATTTTATACATATACATCATATTCATACAGCAATTAAACATGGCAATCACATCAGCAAATTTTATACGTATAGGGTACTTCGTCGTATACCCAATTTCGACATACATAGTGATTACAAAGGAATATAGATTGCGGCGATTCCTTTCGCCAAACTAGTAATTTAATCATGTATTGTATAATCATACATTAAATAAATATGTCAAACATTATTCCAAAAGAAATACGTACACGGTATTTCTAAAATACGTAATTTCGACATACGTCACATTTACAAGTGAACATATATTTTGGCGGTTCCTTTCACTAAACTAGTATTTTATTCATATATTATATAATCATACATTAATTAAACATGTCAAACATTTATCCAAGAAAAATACGTATACGGTATTTCTACGTATACCTAGAATATGTGAAATTCCATATTTCACAACGTTAATCGAAAAAGGAAACGGAAAGCACTTTGTACATGTGCAATTGCAAGCAGATCATGAATCTACCATTATCTGACATTGAAAGCGTTGAAAACCGTAACTTATACACTTAAAGTCCTCACCTTTGCCTTTGGAAACGAAACAAATCAGCAAGGGTAGTAGAACTTCCGTCTACGGGAGATTTCTAGCCTAAAGAGTGGAATCGGTTAGTCGGTACACATCCCACATCGATCCCACTTCAAATCAGACCTAGGGTTAGGGTTTCTTACCTTCAAATGAGAAGGAATACGCTGGGAAAACACCTGGAATGAAGCGGTGTAGGCCGTGTAAAGGTCCAAAGCAGGATGAGGGAAATCGGCAACAATCTCCAAGTCTTTCTCTCTCTTTTCTCTCTCTCCCTCTAGGGTTTTCTCCAAAATTCGTATGGCTGTGAGAGGGGCTGTTCTAAGCTCCTTTTATAGCCACAAACATTACGAAATTAGACTCAGGTTCAAGGGGTACTGCTAATATAGGATTTTCGCCGCTTTTCCAGCTCAAAAGGGAGGTTCTGGTAGCCCTCCTTGAACCAAACGTCAGACTTAAGCTCACCATCGATGGATCTATGTGGGATTACGTTTTTGACTCGATCGGATACCCAGATCGCACGTGGCAGACCACTTTCAGTTCGACGGTCAGTGGGCCACGATCGAAATTCCAAGTACATGTAAATGTTCTGAAATTTTTCTTAATCCGAGGGTGTAATTTGAGTGCGATTCGACGGTCGGGTTGTATCTTAACACGGCGTCAACGAATGATGCCGAGATCACTATTCCGAGATATTTATTTTGGCATATGAATAGTGTTTTTCACACTACCTCGCTCCGATTCAAAACGAATGGCCGTGGAACATCGGATAAAGCCGATTTTGAGATGATTGTTAAGCCCGGTGGGCAAGGGCCCTAGTTCCTTAGCTTCGGATTAATCGGACTCCGATGTGCGATCTAGACTAATCTGAAGTTTCGTTTCATTCAGAAGCAGACGGGAAATGAGTTTGGTTCTAAACTTTAGGATAACCTAGCGTCAATGATTCGCAATTTTGGGTCTTGCAGATCGTATTTAAAGCGATCTTAACGGATTTCATGGCTAATTGAGTTTAGTACTTAGTTAACTTTGTTAAATTTCTAAAGGATTTAATCCTACGTGATTTCTGGTCGAGGTGGTACTCGACCCAATGTACGGAAATTTTCAAGTCGTTACACTCCCAGTCCTGAACTGCGGTCACCTTAGCAAGGCCTACATTGATTCCTTCCATAGACACCACATATCCCAAGAACTTGACTTCTTCTTTGCAGAAGTCACATTTCTTGTACTGAGCAAATAACTGGTTCTTCCTGAGAGTATCGAAGACTGCTCGCAGGTGCTCTTCGTGATCTTTCTGACTCTTGGAGTATATCAGAATGTTGTCTATAAATATGATGACGAATCGGTATAGATACGACCGAAACACCCTATTCATGAGGTCCATAAATATGGCCGGTGTGTTTGTGAGTCCAAACGACATCACAAGGAACTCGTAGTGCCCAAAGCTGGTTCTGAATGTTGTTTTCTGTATGTCTTCATCCCTGACACGCAACTGATGACACCTTAACTGTAAGTCGATCTTTGAAAAATACTATGCCCCTTTCAACTGGTCGAACAAATCATTTATCCTGGGCAAAGGATACTTGTTCTTCACTGTCACTTAGTTCAACCTATGATAATCAATACACAATCGCAGCGATCCGTCCTTCTTCTTTACAAACAACACAGGTGCTCCCCAAGGGGATACACTCGGTTGTATGAAACCTGAATCTAACAGATCATCAATCTGTCTCCTCAATTCTTCCATTTCACATGGAGGCGTGCGATACGTTGGTAGAGAAATGGGCGTCACACTAGGCATAAGGTCGATAGTAAAGTCGATCTCGCGCCAAGGAGGTAGTCCAAGTATCGTCCTGAACACGTCCATAAAATCTTGGACTACCGGCGTGTTCCCAAGTGTCAGACCATCAACATTTCCTAGTAAGGTAGCATAACAACTAATGCGGTAGTACTAACTGACCTTAACTGGGAAAGTAAAGGTCGTGCCCTCAGATCCGTGGGCTGTCACCAATCTAGTATCACAATCGATCTCTGCCTTCATCTCGGTGAGCTAACCTATACTGAGGATGATATCATAATGACATTGTGAGGCAACAATTAGGTCAACGAGTACTGTTCTGCTTCCTAAGTTTATCTAACAATCTATACTCATCTTGGTAGCATCTGAGAAGGTTCCTGTGGTGGTAAGGATTCTCACCCCAATCATAGGAGTAGTTTCCAATACTAGTCGCTTGACTGCTGCGCATGATATTATCGAAATAGTAGACTCGGTGTCCACCAATAGGAAGACTGGTGTACCTTGGATATGTATTGTGACTTCGAAAGCCAATGGTGCTGCGGCTGCTGTCACGGATGCTTCAGCTGCAAGTGAGTACACCTGAGCTTGTTGAGGATGATTTGGTTACGTTGCCATACGTCATTAAGGCGGCCTATTTCGAGGTACATTTGACCTGTAAAAAGGCTATGTTGGTGGTGCTGAACGTAGAGGTGGAGTCAAGATAGCTTGAAGAAGCTGGCAGTTGATCTTCTGAGGTGGCGAGAAGCCGTTGTCCCTCATTTCAGTAAAGCAGTAAGTGTCTATATGGCCGAATCTCTTACAGTAGGTGCACTACATATCTGATCGCCTCAGCTAGGTCGGTGGGGCCGTAAGCCTAGGAGGCGAATCTGTACGTGGCCTCTTACCGATGAATGGTCGGTTCAGTAAGTTAAGTCGAGGCCTTGGACCCATGAGCACACTTGTACAAGACAGTCTGTCCCCATCCTGCTCGGCTCGTAGGGACATGTTCACTAGCTCAGCATAGTTGGGAATACTAGCGCAACACATCTTTGTACGGATATCGGGCCATAAACCCTCAGAAAATCACCGCATTCTCATAAGCTCATTTGCTAGAATCAAAGGAGCGTATCTGGCTAGCTCTGTAAACTTGTTCTCATATTCCGACATGGTCATTCCTTCCTGTCGAGGTGAAGAAACTCGCCCTCCTTTTCATTATGACAAGTGAGGAGGAAGTACTTCCCATTGAAGCGGGTGTCAAACGCGTCCCACGTCCAAACGCATCCAGGGGTAATTGTTTGTAGGATGTTATCCCACCATAGCCTAGCCTCCTTCTCGAACATATATGTAACCAACTCTACTTGGTTTGCCTCAGTGCAGTGCAGCCGCTTCAACATCTTTGAGATGCGATCGAGCCAGTATTCAGCCTCCTCGGGCCTGTGAGTGCCCACGAAGGTTGGAGGTCAAAAATGCTGAAAGCGCTCAAATAAACCATTGACATTCATGTTTCCAGCAGGGTGCACAGGTGGTGCAGGAGGGACCATATTCATGTTCTGGGAAAGGGCCCCCACGATCGTAGTCCAAACTTACTGCTACTGCTGCATTAGGAGCATCATCCGCTCCAACCTATCAGGAGGAAGGTTTAGCATAGGGTGCAACACGTGTAAGATTTAGCATAACAACACTCAATTTCTCAAGCATTCTACATATTCCAATTCAAAAGAAGCTTCATGCATTTCATTACCTAAAATTGTCACAATACATGAGATATAGCATTACATGAATCATGACAGAAGATGCATATGAGCTAATATAGTAAAAGTTTCACACCAACTATTCTAACATATAACTAAGCCTATCAAGGTTATTACATAGTAAGCGAGAAATAAAGCAAACCAAAAGACAACCATAACCCATAGCTAGTCCTCTAACTCCGGTGAAGGTGGTGGTGCACCCTTATCCTAATATAGCACAGGAGAGCCTTCAAGGTGCGAGACATCTTCTTAAATTTTTGTTTCAGATAAGCTTGATTCTCTTCAAGCTTTTACTTCAATTTAGCCTGGGTCTCCTTAATTTCCTGACTCAGGGTGGCCTGATTCTCTTCAATTTGAGCCATGCGGGCTTCCAAGGTAGCTCGATCACGGCGGTGCTCATGGGTAGCAGGAGGAGGTCCCCCATCAGAGTCTCGGGACTCCTCTTCTTCTTCACTGCTTTCCTCACCATTTTCTTGCTTAGTGTCTTCCTCTTCATTGCCTTCTTCCATACTTCCTTCCTCTATTTCATTTTCTTCCTCTTCTTCACTACTTTCTTCCCCTTCTTCTATCTCATCGTTGTACTCATCGAGCCTTGCTTGTCACTGCCTAGGGCCTATGCCCATATTGTTGAGCGTAATGTCACTGATGATATGGATCGAGGCATGGTCATCCATATGGAGTCGAAAGCCGAAGTTTTGGGCGATCTTACTTATAAGTCGACCGAAGGGAAGTGAGGCATCTTCCCATATAGATCATGCAGTACTCACAATCTGAGATAAGACAAATGTAGGTAGGCATAACTTGTCTCCCTGGCCCGCTCGATATAAGAAATCCACCATGAGTTGCATACATTTCGTGCGGTTACTCCACCTGGGATATACATTATACGTGAATATGTGGTGGAGCAGACGAAAGTCATTCATCATTTGGGTAGCTGCAAGGCTATTTCCTCGCCTCCACCGCTCAAGTTGGCTGTAAAAAAAACGTGTGCGGCAATTCCTTTCTCACTCACTAGCAAGGTTTGTCTCGCTAGCAAGTACGAGTCCACGCTCCACACCCATGATACAAGCTATCATGTTTACATTACTATGGCCTCCTCTCTTCCCAAAGGGATAGTAAACTGCATCGGCTGCAGTAGTGGGTTCTGTATATGAGCGTAGAAGGTTCGTACGGTGCTTTCATTGGCATGAGTATTTTCCTCAAATACAGGACCTCACCCATTTTCCAGGAGTATGTCCATCGTAGGGTACAACCCGAAAAGCCTTTCATCCACATGAGCCTCGAATACAACTTTTCGATTATGGAACTTACCTAATTTAACACCCGTTGGTAGTGATCTTTCGATAGGGATTCGCGGGTCAAGATCCCGTTTCGATCTTCTCTCTCGCTTGGCGCTCAGGCTTGCTTTGGCACCCGTCTTATTCCTTGTACGGGTTGGGCGGCTAGGCCTGGCTTCATCCGTGGACGCCCTTCTCTTTCCCATGAGGGAAAGGAGTGTGGAAAGGAAAAGATGGTAGCCACTAGCTCAAAAAGAGCCATGGAAGTGAAGAAAGTTTGAAGGAGGAGATGGGTTAGTGGGTTTTGGGGTTTATGAGACACAAAAGTGGATTCGTATGCTCAAATGAGAGGAAATAAGGGAGATAGAAGGTGGTAGGAGATGGGTTTTGAGGAAAATGGTGGAGGATGGGTGTGTAATGAAGAAGAAGATTTGAGTATGGAATGAAGAATTGAGAGGGAAAATGAGATTTTGAGGGGTTTGAAGTGTTTGAAAGCTTGGAATGGGGGTAAAATAGGGCTAGCGGGTAAAATAGAGGGCCCCACACAAAAGACAGGGCCCCACACATGTGGGAAGGGTGGTGGGCCGCCGAGACCACGGGCTCGCTGGAGGTGTAATGCCCCAAATTTCGAGGGTCGAGTAGAGCTCAACTCTCGAGATCCGTCGCATCACTTATGCAACATAAGTAATGATGTTTAAATGTTGTCCATATTAGTGCATTAAACATGAATAGGATTACCCTAAATCAACATATCATACTCCAGAGATAATTAAGTTAAGCAAGCAGAAGACTGAGATAGGTATACAAAGTATATTAGTGTTTCTCAATCCCCAGAGTATGAGTATGATACCAGGCTGAATAGGTACATGTATTGTTCCAAAATTTACAAAATATTAAGTGTAAATGTCCAACTAATCCATAGTCCTATAATCCTGGCGACTCAACTCTAGGTCTATATAGACCCGCCCGAGAGTTGTACATAGGAGAACTCCTCCTCCTTGTCAAAGAAATCTGGATCCGTCGCATAAGCCTCATCGTCATCTGCAGTTAAAATAGAGTCTGGTAGGTGTTTTAAAACACCTTCCCAGTGTGGGAGTGAGTGATCAACTCAGTGGTACTATAAGGCAAAGGTTAACATGTTAACAATTCAGTCTAGCAGTAATGATAAAGCAATACAACAATCATATCCTAAGTACTCTTGTTAATGTAGTGATGTTATGTTGTAATGATGCATGCCCTCTACTGCACTCCTTTAGCGACTTCATCTCACGGTCATGCAAGAAAAACTCTCTAAACGTGCACTTCCTCGCCAAAGCACATGCAATGCGGTGCATAGTTGTGTTAGCCAATACTTAATTAGGCTCATTCATACAGCAGATTTGAGAAGCTAAGATACCTCCCTTTATATCATTAACCCAAATAAAGATCCATCACATATGATAGGCAAGTTGTAGGGCGTCACCCCTAACGAAAGCAGTGGACAAGTAAGTTCAATTGATTATACTCGAGGTCACTATGGGAGGCTCGTTACCTGAACGTAGGCCGACAGCTCGATACAGTATCCCATACACCACCATATTCGGCTCACGAGTTTGGGTTGCTCACTGGTCACTATGAGGAGGCTCATCACCCCAGCGTAGGCCGACATCTCACTTATAACGCCTCGAATTTCGAGGGTCAAGCAGAGCTCAACTCTCGAGATCCGTCGCATCACTTATGCAACATAAGTAATGATGTTTAAATGTTGTCCATATTAGTGCATTAAACATGAATAGGATTTCCCTAAATCAACATATCATACTCCAGAGATAATTAAGTTAAGCAAGCAGAAGACTGAGATAGGTATACAAAGTATATTAGTGTTTCTCAATCCCCAGAGTATGAGTATGATACCAGGCTGAATAGGTACATGTATTGTTCCAAAATTTACAAAATATTAAGTGTAAATGTCCAACTAATCCATAGTCCTATAATCCTGGCGACTCAACTCTAGGTCTATATAGACCCGCCCGAGAGTTGTACATAGGAGAACTCCTCCTCCTTGTCAAAGAAATCTGGATCCGTCGCATAAGCCTCATCGTCATCTGCAGTTAAAATAGAGTCTGGTAGGTGTTTTAAAACACCTTCCCAGTGTGGGAGTGAGTGATCAACTCAGTGGTACTATAAGGCAAAGGTTAACATGTTAACAATTCAGTCTAGCAGTAATGATAAAGCAATACAACAATCATATCCTAAGTACTCTTGTTAATGTAGTGATGTTATGTTGTAATGATGCATGCCCTCTCCTGCACTCCTTCAGTGACTTCATCTCACGGTCATGCAAGGAAAACTCTCTAAACGTGCACTTCCTCGCCAAAGCACATGCAATGCGGTGCATAGTCGTGTTAGCCAATACTTAATTAGGCTCATTCATACAGCAGATTTGGGAAGCTAAGGTACCTCCCTTTATATCATTAACCTAAATAGAGATCCATCACATATGATAGGCAAGTTGTAGGGCGTCACCCCTAACGAAAGCAGTGGACAAGTAAGTTCAATTGATTATACTCGAGGTCACTATGGGAGGCTCGTTACCTGAACGTAGGCCGACAGCTCGAATACAGTATCCCATACACCACCATATTCGGCTCATGAGTTTGGGTTGCTCACTGGTCACTATGAGGAGGCTCATCACCCCAGCGTAGGCCGACATCTCACTTGTAACGCCTCGAATTTCGAGGGTCAAGCAGAGCTCAACTCTTGAGATCCGTCGAATCACTTATGCAACATAAGTAATGATGTTTAAATGTTGTCCATATTAGTGCATTAAACATGAATAGGATTTCCCTAAATCAACATATCATACTCCAGAGATAATTAAGTTAAGCAAGCGGAAGACCGAGATAGGTATACAAAGTATATAAGTGTTTCTCAATCCCCATAGTATGAGTATGATACCAAGCTGAATACATACATGTATTGTTCCAAAATTTATAAAATATTAAGTGTAAATGTCCAACTAATCCATAGTCATGTAATCCCGGCGACTCAACTCTAGGTATACATAGACCCGCCCGAGAGTTGTACATAGGAGAACTCCTCCTTGTCAAAGAAATCCGGCTTCATTGCATAAGCCTCATTGTCATCTTTAGCTAAAACAGAGTCTGGTTGGTGTTTTAAAATACCGTCCCAACGTGGGAGTGAGTGATCAACTCAGTGGTACTATAAGCCCAAGGTTAACATGTTATTAATTCAGTCAAACAGTAATGATAAGGCAATACAACAATCATATCCTAAGTACTCTTGTTAATGTAAGGATATTATGCTGTAATGATGTATGCCCTCTCCTACACTCCCTCAATAACTTCATCTCACAATTGTGCATGACAAACTCCCTAAACATGCGCTTCCTCGCCAAAGCACATGCAATGCGGTGTATGGTCGTGTTAGCCAATACTTAACTAGGCTTATTCATACAGCAGATTCGGGAAGGTAAGGTACCTCCCTTTATATCATTAACCTAAACAAAGATCCATCTAGGGTCGTCAATCCTAGTTAATCACACATGATAGGCAAGTTGTAGGGCGTCACCCCTAACGAAAGCAATGGACAGGTAAGTTCAATTGATTATACTCAAGGTCACTACGGGAGGCTCGTTACCTGAACGTAGGCTAACAGTTCGAATACAGTGTCCCATACACCAGCATATTTGACTCACGAGTTTGGGTTGCTCACTGGTCACTACGAGGAGGCTCGTCACCCCAGCGTAGGCCGACAGTTCTACCACGATGTCCCAAATACCACCATGCCCAACTCATGAGTCTTAGCGGATTGTGGTACCACAGTTGAAATGGGTTGTTACATCGGTAAGCAGTACCTTAGATTCAAGTAGTAGCATCTATACATGGTAAACACACAATAGGCCAATCGGGTTATTTGATAAGTTTGATTGGTACGATTACACGCTGAATTAATCGACATGGAGCGCGTGAGCACTCCTCGTGGCCTAACCACTGATGAGAATCATCGTACCCCTTGGATTCACCGAACGTATCCATTGTGGCAAGACTAGTTCGGCTACTCGATCGGAAACCGTTACCAATTGCCTGGACTATGTCGTAGTCCCAATCATACTCAAAAGCAATAGATAGTCACATGTGATAATCATAATAGCATTTAATCAAACAATTTAGACGCGAATCTCATTTGAGCATTCTATCAAACACATAGAACATGTTATTATACATATGCATTTTCTACGTAAATCACGTAGTTGAAATCAAAGTTACATGAATGAACTTATACATATAGCTAAAGTAGTTGAGAATCCTATTTTAACACCCTTGGTAATGCAATTCATCAAACAATTACTCATTCAAACAGTTTATCAAACACTTAGCCTACACATTATTACATACATGATCTAAAGTAGTTAAAGCACATATTATGGCAAATCCTTTCATAAGGGAATTGTTCTACATACAACAAACATATAACCTAGATTAATAGTCATGGCAAGCACAAATCATATTAGCAATTTCATTTAAACATTTCAACCAACACATGGAATGCATTATATATTCAATATAGTTCATACATGTGTGATATATGGAAAGCATCGCATTTGAGTGCATGTGGAAGCAATCAAGTCAGTCATAAATCATTAACTAAAATTGAAAGCCTTGAAAACCATAACTTAAATGTTTGTAGTCTGTGCCTTTCGTCGGTTCGCCCATTATGAACGCGGTTGGTACACTACGTTCCCGTCTACAGCACAACGGCTACCTAAATCACGAAATAGGTTAGCTATTTCATCGATTCCTCTATTTGGATTCCTAAAACGAGATTAGGGTTAGGATTTCTTACCCAAATCGGAGTTGGAATGACCTGTGTAGCTAGATGTAAAGGCGATCTAGTGCATGTAGTCGTAAGAGAGGAACGCCGCCTCGATCTCCCAAACTCTCACTCTTCCCCTCACACTTTTCTCCTCTTTTCTCTCTTCTCTCACCTAGGTTTTGAGCAAATTCGTATGAGAGGGGTGAGGTGGTTTAAGGGCCTTATATAGGCTCAGAAGTGAGGTCAATGGCCCCAGGGCCATGATATACTTAGGTTATAGCCAAAAGGCGTCTGTTTCGAGCAAACGGAGCTCATCTGGAGCTCCATTACCTGTTTATGTCATAGAGTAAGTTCCCTGACAATGGATCTAGGCCAAGTTATAATTCCGGCCTGGTCGAATTAGTGGATCGACTGTGGAGGGCCTGTATCAGTCCAACGGTCATCATCACTCGATTAGGGCCTTAAGTATACCGATATGTGCAGGGAAATTTCCTTGATCCACAGGTAAAGTTTAGTTAGAAACTGACGGTCTGAAGTCTTCAATTTCACCTGCAAATGAACGGCTCAATTCACTTAAGTTTTGGTTTATTTCCTAAAGATATTTGCATTTCTCACACACTTTGCTCGGGGCTCAAGTTGTGCGTTTCTGGATACTATTTGGACTCGATTCCCACGATGGTTGTCAAGCCCAATAAGTCGGTCATAACTTATAGTTTTACGGTCATTGGACTTTCGACGCGCAGTCCATGTCTGATACGGAGTTTCAATGTGCTCCCGAGAGCAACTGGGTTTTGAGATTACTCCTAAGTTTTTAAGTAATGTTGAGTTAGGGATTTTAATGGTTTTGGGTCTTGCAATTCGTATAGATAGTGGTTCAAGCTAATTTTACTGATTATTTAGTTTAGTACTTAATTAATTTTTGTCTACTTTTCTACAAGATTCGGTCCTTAGTGATTTCTGTCTGAGGTGGTACTCGGGTCTTTGTACGGATTTTTCTGAGACATTACACCCATCATATGTGTGAGGACCATTATATATGTGAGGCCCACCATGCGTAGGTGATTGTTACACACTATAATCATGCTTGGTATACTTCATAATACATGCCCATATGCATCATCCGCATGCTTATTATGAGGAGTGATTGAGCATAGCAGTGTCAGGCCCATGTCCTAGTGACCGTTCCGTTCCGTAGGGTTCCGCGGCCCTCTCGATCGAATTCCAGTGGCCCACGACCTGTAGATTACATTTGCGTACGACCTTAAGTCATATCTTGTAATCTCGAGCCATATCGACCGAGACCCATGCTACACCGTCGCCGCTATTTCGACGCCGCGTCTCATGCACCAATTCGACGTCTAGATCATGAGATGTGGGCCGCGAATGATCATGGTCATGGACCGTACGTTGTGGGACCCACCTATCCTGATTTGCACATTTCCCTAGGTCATCATGAGGATGACATCACCTTACCTACTTACCTACCTAGCTATCCTAGACAACCTACCCCCCTAGCCCATTATTATTTTTCTTCCCCATGTCTTACACCACCATCATTGCCTAGCCAAAAGAGCTACGAAATCATTTCTCTGTCACTCTCTCTTATCTCTCTCCCTCTCCTTTCCTTCTCATTTCTCCATTGCTAGCAACCTTCAACCCTCCATGAGAGCTACAAAAATCCAGCCACAACCCAAGCTCATTTCCTCCAATCTAATCCTCAAAAACCCCATCTCAACTATAATCCTCTTCCCTTGGAGCATTGGAGCCTATAGGTGGAAGAAAAAGAAGTTAGAGAGGTGGGTGTTTTTCTAGGATTAGATTTGTGTTTTCTTACATGGATCTTCTAATTTTCTAGCATGAGGCAACTAGGACCCACCAATCAATGGTGAGATCCTACCTTGACCTCTAGGTGTGGTTAATGGCCCACCTTAGCTTGCATGCATGAATCCATGGTGGGGCCATTCTCCATGGACCTCACCATGATGTTGATTTGATTTCCTAGTGCATGAAGGCCACCTAGGCCTAATTTATGTGGTGGAAATAGGATTCCCCTCCCCCCCCCAAAAATTTTCTGATGTATGACCCACTTATTTTGGGCCCCATTGATGTATATGTTGTAAGGATAGGAGAGGAGCTCATAGTGGCGGAGCTCCTCCCTCTCATCTTCTCTCTTCTCTCTCTCTCTCTCTCTCTCTCTCTCTCTCTCTCTCTCTTTCTCTCTCTTCTCCTTTCTTTCATGGTGATGTGTGGCCCACCTGATGATGTATGTATTTTACCTTAGATGTCCAAATGGTGGGACACCATCTAGTAAATCGGGCCCATCTTGCTACCCAGATTGGGCCTGCATGGCTGATCAAACCATGCAGGACTGGTTGAGGGAAAAAAACATAAATATTAGCTTGATTCCAAGCTCGATGGGCCACGTGCATGTGCACTCCACTTATGCAATAGTAAATCCACACCGTCTGTCCTGCAGGGGGGGCCTGCCTTACTGCTAGACTGCTCATCCAGCGGGCAGGCCCACCTGCTTGGATAGGCCTGGATGGAGGGAAAAACACATAACAGCTTGTACCCAAGCTGGTGGACCCCACGTGGACCCACCTTAATGTATATATTATATATTATATATTATATATATTCTCCACCATCCAGCAACTGGACGGTGGAGCTTACCTTGATTAACGTGGAATCCACACCATCCACATGGATTTTGGGGCTACCCCACTTGATGTATATGTTATCTCCACACCGTCCATTGTCTGTACGGGGGGACCCACCCTGCACGTGTGTACATGTAGGGTGTGGGGCCTACCATGATGTGTGTTGTATCCATCCTGTCCATTACGGATTGGCTGGTGTACCTCCTACCAGCAGCACCAAGCTGCCGTATTAACGCAGCAAGTTTTGTGGTCCCACATGAGATATCCACCTTGTTCATCCATTTTTCTAACGGGTGGACACCCACACGTGCAGCACGTGTGGGGTGGGACCCACTTATAATATATGTCTTTTATATTCTCAATCATCTATCCATTGGGACAAGGATGGTGGGTCCTAGCAGCTTTGCTACTGATTGATGTTAGCAAAGCTCTGTGGGCTGCCATGATGTATGCGTTTTCCGTTGCCGTCCATCAGCATGGACATGGGGCCCACCTTGGTGGATGCCTTACATCCACACATGCGGGGCCCTACCTTGATGTAAATATTCTATATCCACACCATCCATTTATGGATGGTGCAGAGAGGGGCTAACCATAATATATGTGTTTTATTCCAAGCCGTCCATCCATTTTTTTTGGACGTGGCCCACCGTGATCTGGACAGTGGATCCTATCATGATGCATGTGTTCATCCATGTTGTCCACTGTCTAGATATGGACGGTGGGATGCATGCGATGTATGTGTTATATCCTAGCCATCCAGCCATTTTTTACAGTGGAGCCCACTTTAAGGTATTTGTTATATCCAAACCGTCCAGCCATTTGGGATATCCAGACTGTTGAGATCATAGGGCCTACCTTGATGTATATGTGGCCCATGAAGTGAGGCACAAATTGATGCATATATGGCCCTTGTTTAAGGCCCAATGAGATGTATATGAGGCCCAAGTATGAGGCCCATTGTGATATATTTGTGACCTATTGAAGAGGCCCAATGGGATGTGTATGAAGCCCATATGTGAGGCTCATATGGTGAGGCCCGATGTGAGGTATATTGGGCTCTTGTGTGAGGCCCATTATGTTGTATGTGAGCCCCTTATGTGAGGCCATGGACCCACTATATGTTAAACTCTATATGGGCTACTCCTTGGGAGCAATGTTGGTTAAATGTCCACATTGATGGACAATGATGGTTAAATGTCCACATTGTGACTTTCCCTCAGGCCTTGTTAGGCCCATTTTCATCATTCTCTTAGTGGGTTAACCCAAATCATTAGGCCTCATCAATGTTGCGAAGTCTATAATCACCTTAGATCGGTGATTCATCTATGGATCCCGCCTTGCATATAGGTCAATTATCGATGTTGATTTTCAACACCGATTATCAATGCTGATTATCGATGCCAATTATGAGTATGTGACAGCACAACATCATGATACATGCCCATACGCATCATCTGCATGCTTAATATGAGATATGATTGACCATTGCATATGCCATTGGGCAGGTTGTTTACAGGACTCCTTGATAGTTGGGATTGTCTCACATGAGCGCACAGTGTGTGCAAGATTGATGCATGATTAGACTGTGTGACTTATACATCTTGCATTGTGTGATTATGATTACTGAACGCCCTAACGGCATCAGGACTGTAGCCTCTGCAAATATAGCGTGGACGGCAGGATACCGAAAATACTGTTTAAGCACGGGGGCGCGTAAGATGTCCCGGGGTAAAAGTCTCCAAACCTTTATGGTACCATGAAGCATGCTCCAATGTTTATACAAAGTGAATGTATGAGCATATAAGTGCCGAATACCAGGAAGCCACGTCTCTCACTATGTCGTGGTCGGTTGGAAGGGGGTGTGACCTTACTCGCCTGAGTGAGGGGACAATATCTAGGTTGAGTCTAACCAGTATGAGGAATGGGTCCGCTATCTACAAGTCGGCCCGATATTGGCAAGCAGATAGTGAGGTCTCTTCCATTTACCTAGTTGTGCACTCGGATAGGGGCAGCAAGCTGGCATACAGTGTAATAGACCTCGGTGATATCCCAGAGATGAGTTCTATGATTATGTGGATTCCTATGAGGATTGGTATGCCTGAGTTGCATCTCGCATTACATGGCCTTGGTATGGCCGATAGCATTCATGCCTTGCATCGTATAGCCTTGGTATGGCCAATAACATTCATGTCGTACATGACATCATAGCCTTGGTATGTCTTATAGCATTCATGCCTTGCATCGCATAGCCTTGGTATGGCCGTTAGCATTATAGATTCACCAACATATTTCTCATTACTCTGATATTGCATTCTAAGCATGCTTATATTACGCATACACTTTCACCACCCTCCAAGCTTTCTATAAGCTTATGCACGATAAATGCGTGCAGGTGACACGAGGATGCAGTCGTAACTGAGTAGGAGCAGGTCGTAAATCTTCAGGAGTTTTAGTTATTATTATCATTGTATTGCCCTTATGCATATGGTTCTCAAGTTTTTTATCCTAATGGATTTTATGATGGTGTTCTTGTGGTTATTTTTCATTAGTTATGCTATGATTATGCTTATTATGAAACAATCTTATGCTGAAAATCCTCCTTGTAGGATCCTAAGATCCGAACCTGTTGTATGGGCAATGGAAGCCGAGAATGGGGTACTACGGAGGCTATTGGCGCCGGATTCGGCGATCAGAAATTTTATGAGCCCGATTTTTGAGTTTGGGACGTGACAACATGTGTCATTGGGCTGATTATTTATGGCACTCCCTGAGAGATGGAGTTACCTCACATGAGCGCACCGTACGCACAAGTTTGATGCATGACCGGATGGTATGACTCATGCATCTCACATTTTGTGATATGTCACCGTACGCCTTAGTGACATCAGGGTTGTGGCCTCCACAGGCATGTCATGAATGGCTAGATGAAATACTGAAAATGTTTAGTTCTAGCATACGAGTACGATAAATGTTCTTGAGTAAAAATTCCTAAACCCCCGAGGCCAGGGAACACCCCAACGTCTAGACTGAGTGAATTTATATGAGCGCATGAGGGCCATATACCAGTAGGCTGCGTCTCCCACTATGTCGTGGTCGGTTAGGAGGAGGTGTGGCCTTACCCGCCTGAGGGAGTAGGCAATGTTAGGCTGAGTCTGACCAGCTCATAAATGGGTTCGCTATGGACGAGTCGGTCCAATATTGGTAAGCGGATAGTGAGGTCTCTTCCACTTACCCAGTTGTACGCTTGATGAGGAGGCAGGCTGACGTAGAGTGTACTAGACCCCGGTGATGATCCTAAAGATGTATGGTACTAACATGTGGACTTATTGAGCAGGAGTTGCATACTCAACATTTTACTCATTCATTCGCTATCTACTCGGGTTGGTGGCTAGGATTGTTATTGTACCTTCATAATGGCTAGGATTTCGGTTGGCGCGCATGACCAACCTGAGATCAGGAGTTTACCGCATTGAGTCTGGCTATCTAAATTTAAGTATGGGACTAGTTTGGATAGAAGTCCCTTGTGATGGACCCCATAGCCTGCGATACTACGTACTATCATCCCGACTTCACACTCCAGCTTGGTCATTTCATTCGCACCGCATATTGCATTGCATCCTCAACCCATAGCAGTTAGTTTACTATGCTTCTGTTTTATATACCCTAAATAAGGTTGATGGTATTATGGACTCGTCAGGATCAGCATATTGCATTACATCCGCAGCATATGACATTTGGGTTGCTATATTTCTGTATTTATATGGCTTAGATGAGGCTGATGATATTCGTAGCTCTTCATAATTGCATATTGTATTGTACCCTCAGTATCTAATATTTGGCTCATTATGACTTTGCATTGCATAGCTGATCTGCACTGCATACTCTGATATTGTATGATTCCCAAACTTATCAGTATTTTTGCTTACTCTGATATCGTATGATTCATGAACTTGTCAGTATTCCGCTTACGCTGACATTTGTATGTTTGACACTTATCTTGCACACACACGTACACCATCCTCTAAGCTTTCTATAAGCTTATGCATGGTAGATGTGTGCGAGTGACGATAGGATGCAATCGAGCTGAGACAGAAGCGTGCGGCAGAGCTTCTGGAGCTTTTGGCATTTATCTTGTATTTTCCCTTCATGTATTGTACTCAAGCTTTGATTTTAGTGGATATGTGATGATGATGTTGCCTGTGTTTGGGTAAACTTGTGGTTATGCTTATCTGTAAAGAAATTTATGTTGAAAATCCTCCTTGTATGATCTCAGGATCGAAATCTGGCGTATGGGCGCTAGAAGCCAAGAATGGGGTACTACGGAGGCTGTGGGCACCGGATTCGGTGATTAAGAATTTTGTGAGCCCGGTTTCTGAGCTTGGGGCGTGACAGCTTTGGCTTCATCATCTACCACTTTCTGTCACAAGCATTCATACTCCTCATGTTGAAGCTTGACTTCCCTTATTGGATTGTCACATGCATCACCTACGATTGTTTATCCAACAAGAGGAATGATTTTCCATGGTTGAATTTAATGAGGGCATCCCTCTAAGATTATCATAATAATAACACATTTGAAATATAAGCAACCCAAGCAAAATATCCATGGGTAATCTTATTTAATTCAATGCATAATATGCATGCTTTGATAAAGACACCCTGACTAAATATGTAATGACTCGGAAAATTTTGTACAAAGACCCGAGTACCACCTCAGGCAGAAATCACTCGGGATCAAATCCTTTAGAAATTAGACAAGTTTAAGCAGGTGCTAAACTAGATTAGTTGCGAAATCTGGTTGATCCACTTTACATACGAACTGCAAGACTCAAAACTTGTAGAATCATTGATGCTACATTACCCTGAAATCTAGGATCAATCTCATTACCCAGTTGCTCACAGGAGCACATTGAAACTTCGTATCGGACCTGGACAGCACGTCGAAAGTCCGATTACTACGAAATTATATAATTAAGACCGCCTTGCTGGACTTGACAACTACCTCAGAAATTAGGTCCAGATAGTATCCCGAAGCTATTCGTTTGAGATCGGAGTGAAGTGTGTGGGAAACGTAGGTGTCTTTATAAATAAAAATCTAAATTTAAGTAATTTGAGACTTGTCACTTGCGGGCCGAATATAAGGATTCAAACCGTCAGAATCTGACCCAAATACACCCTTGGATCAGGAGAAATTTCCCACACATGGTAGTGTACTTGTGGCCCTAATCGAGTTTCGGTGACCGTTGAATGGAAACTGGTCCGCCCCGGTCGATCTGTAAATCCGATCAGACTGAAAATTTAACTCGACCTAGATCCATGGTCAAGGAGCTTAAGTCTGACCGCACATAGAAAGGGGGCCTCCAGAAGTGCTCCGTTGGATCGGAACAAGCCTCCTTTGGATATAACCTAAGTATACCTTGGCCCTGGGGCCATTTCCATCAGTTTTAGGCCTATATAAAGACCTTAAACCCTCTCTCATTCACTCCATACGAATTTAGGAAAAAACCCTAGGAGAGAGAAAAGAGTAAAGAGAGAGAAAGTGAGAGAGAAGTTGGAGTCACTCATGGGATTCGATCCCTGTTACTCCACGTGCCTTACCACCACTTTCGTATCACTCTACTGGCGATACTAATCCTGTTCTTAGGTAAGAAAACCTAACCTTAATCCGTTCTAGGGTTTCTAATAGTTGAAATGATGAAATAGCTAACCTAGTTCATGCTATAGGTTATCATTCTGCCGGTGACAAGACTACGTGTTCAAAACGAATCCGTTACGCGTTTACCGGCGTAAGGTGCGGACTATAGACGTATAAATTATGGTTTTCAAGGATTTCAATGTCGGTTAATGATTTATTCTTGACTTAGGTGCAATATCACATGAAAAAGGTGTCGTTTGTTTCGCTTTATAGTTATATATGAGCTATGTTGAATATAGTGTATTTTATGTATGTATTGAAATGTTTGAATACGTATGGAATTTGGATTTATGCCTAACATGATTATTTGTCACAATTATATGCTTATTATATATGCGACAACTCCTTAGCGAAAGGACTTTCCTTAAATCACGCCACGGCCAATATACGCTTTATATGTTAAAGTGTGTAGCTCACGTGTTTGTGGAAATGATTAAATGAATATGGAACCCGGATTCATGCATGTCATGATTCTCCGCCTTAGGTATATGTGTGTGGTATACGGGGCCACCCCCTAGAGAAAGGAATTAGCCTAATACATGTGTGATTAACATAAATCATATATGATGATGCATGTAGTCTAAGTGTTTGCAGAAATGTTTGACTGAGCTAGTCGTTACTAAGGAGTACCTTGTATAAGGGTTGAGATGTGAGTCTTGGCTACCTTAATTATGTGTATGATTTCCTCCCTGTACATTACGTTATGATGTTTGTTTTTTTACAAAATGAATGTGTGTGAAATCATGTTTGGGTTGCACTTCACAACATGCTCATGTAATTGTAAGAATTGAGTTATTTGTTCATTACTGCTTTTGTTGTCTCATATGATTACTTGTTGAAATTGGATGAGTTTGGGACTATGATATAGTCCAGGCAATCGGTATTAGGCCCTGCTTTAGTGGCTGAGGTTGTTTTCGCTGCATTGGATGTGTTCGGCGAACCCGAGTCGTACTTCGGTTGTTGTCAGTGGTTAGGCCACACGAAGTGCTCACGCACTTCATGTCGATCGATTTGATGTGTACTCGTACTAGTCGAGCTCATCAAGTAACCCGATTTGCCTATTGTATGTTCACCTTGTATGGACGCTAATGTTTGAACCTAAGGACCAAACTCACCAGTGAAATCCCGTTAACCGTGATACCTCGATCTGCTAAGACTCATGAGTCGGACATGGTGGTATGGGACACCGTGGTCGAGCTGTCGACCTACGCTAGGGCGATGAGCCTCCCCGTAGTGACCAGTGAGCAACACAGACTCGTGAGCCGAATATGGTGGTATGAGACATTGTATTCAAGGTGTCGACCTATACTGATCAGGTGACGAGCCCTTTGTAGTGACCTCGAGCATACTCTGAGTCTACATATAGGCAACGAGCCTTCCGTAGAATCTAGAGTATAAACTAGGCTTGCACTGATCAGGTGACGAGCCCTTTGCAGCGACCTAGAACCATAACATTGTATGAGATTTACTAGGATTGACGACCCTAGAATGGATCCTTGTTTGGGAATGATATAAGGGAGATACCTTAGATTCTAAATCCTGTTGTATGAAAGGGACTAATAATAACTCGGTAATCACGCTCATAACATTGTACTGCATGTGCCCCGGGTTGAAGAGCACAGAGGGAAGAAAGCATGTCGCGACCGTAAGATGGTGTCGCACGAGGGAGTGTAGGCGAGGGCATGCATCATGAATACATTCATCCTTGCATTAATAAGAGTATCTAGGAATGTTTGATATGTCTGCTTTATCATTACTACTTAACTGAATTAATAACATGTTAATCTTTGCTCTATGATTCCACTGAGTTGATCACTCACTCCCACGTTTTGGGACGGTGTTCTGAACACCCACCAGACTCTGTCTTAGTTGCAGATGACGATGCGACTCAGGAGGCGGAGCCTGATTACTATGACGATCAGGATGAGTTCCCGTATATGCAGTTCTTCGGCGGTTTCGCTTAGGCCATCCTGATCAACGGGGCTGCAGGGCTTATCAGTGTAGTTGAACTATTTTTGACATTTTGATTCTTAAACTATTACATATATACGGTGACTCAGTGATGTATTCATACTTTGGAGACCGATAGTGATCTTTTTGGCTCATATACGTTTATATACATCTTTCAATCTTCTGCTTGCATTATATAAATTGATCTGTAGTATGAATTACTGTTTTGGTATAATCCCACTCATAATTAATGTACTAACATAGACAGCATTTAATCATAAGCATATATGTTGCATAAGTGATGTTTTGGAACTCAGGAGTTGAGTTACTACTCGACCCCCGATTTTCAGGGCGTTACAAAATAGTACGATGAAGTGGGAAACCCCCATTACAACATTAACGTTACCCACTACTCACCATAGCCATGTGAAGTGGAAAACTCCCGTTACAAATTCACTCCTAACAAACCCAACTAATGAAAGTGGGAAACCCTCGTTACAACTTCCACTAGATAGTTTATAACTTGAAGCGGGAAACCCCCATTACAACTTTTATTGTAACACCTATGGGGTTGATCCAGCAAGTCAGATCCCAGTGAATGCATGATTAGTTTTTCCTTTAGTTAAGTCGGTTTAGGATCCGACCGGTTAAAAATGCCCATAATCAATAGGTCACTCCTCACCCCATCCCGTGATTAGCCACACCCTAGAATAGTCATTACCCTCCCACGATGGCCAATCGTGAAGGAACGTACATATTCTAGTCATGATACTACACATGGCTCACATTCCATATCAATCATACATGGATCCACCATATGTAAGAAAATCAAACAATTGAATCCTCCATAATTTACATAACTTATGGTATTCCCAATAATGCATCAATATAACCCTTATGGGTTTCTTTCCCAATCACGTTTCCAATACATATGGAGTAAGGGGCTTACTATGACGTGGCATCCACATACATATATCCATATCTAAACAACGCATGGGCGTGCCATGTCTATCATAGCATAATATCCTTGAGAACAAGCATACGTTCACAGTTTCTGTAAGGCCCGTATCCTAGACCATATCATTCCGTAGACTTCCGCGGTCCTCCTGGTAGAATTCCGGCAACTCGCGAACTGTAATCGGCATTTGCGCGTAATCTTGAGTCGTATCCCGTATTCTAAAGTCGGCTCGACCACAGACTTGTATCCTTGCGACCGCATCGTCGCCGTGATTCTGACATCGTGTCTTGTGCACTGAGGTAATACCTAGGCCAGGAGATGTGGGCCTGCGTTCAGTTCGAGGAAAATGTCACGCATTGCAAATCCCAAGAGAATATATCCCATCAATTAAGTATATATCACACATCAAATGTTAAGTACAACACTATCCTCAAAGTCATCTCTCTCTCTTACAACCCTTACCTATCACGTACACCCATCACTCACTCCCATCACTCCATCACTCACACCCATCCCCCCTCTCTCTCTTTACATCTCATCCTCTCTCTCTCCCTCTCTCATTTTCTATTTTTAAGCAAGCTCCCAAGAGAAACGTCCAAGCTCCATGGGAGAGAGCTAGTGTGGCCCACCTTACTACCATCTAATCCCACCCTCCAAAGATCATCTCAACCGTTGAAATGTATCCCTTGGAGCTTTAGAACGCATTGGTGGAAGGAGAAATCCATGATCAAAGGTGGGTGTTCATCACATCGATCTTGATGATTTAAGGGCCCACATAAGGTGGGATCCATCTTGATGTATGCATTGTATAGGGAGGGCCCATAGTGGCGGGGTCCCTCCCCTTCTCACATCTCTCTATCTCACCTCCTCTCTCTCTCTTTTATTGTTGATGGCCCACTCAATGATATACACATTTTATCCATGCTGTCCACGTGTGGACCACACCACATTCCACTTGTGGGGCCCACCTTGCTGTCTGTCCGTTTGGACAAGCCTTGATAAAGGAAAATCACAAATATCAGCTTATTTCCAAAGCTGTGGTGGGCCACACGTGTGGACCCACCAATGATGCATGTGTTTCACACATTGTGGAGCCAGCCATGATGTATGGGCCTTATTCGCACCATCCAGACCTTGGACGGTGGGACCCACCACGATGGATGTGTTGTATCCACACCATCCAATCTCGGATGGTGGGAGTGTAGACACTGCTGTATATATATATAATATTATATATCATATGTATATATGGTGGGCCCACGTGGGACCCACCTTCTTGAAGTAGATTGGCTAGTGCGTCTCACACCAACCATATAGCTGGTGAATTGACGTCACCGTCCAGATTGTACTAGACGGTGTTGTACAATGTTTGGACAGTGCTAATTTACTTAGACAATGTTTGGACAGTGCTGATTTACATAGACAATGTTTGGGCAGTGCTGATTTACATGGACAATGTTTAGCCGATGTCGCGGGCTCCAGCACGATGTATGTTGTACCCATGTTGCCCATCTGGTGGGGCCCATTTTCTATGTATGCAGGGCCCACCTGTTATGTATATTAGGCCCATGTGATGGGGCCTGCCCTGGTGTACGTATTCTATATTCACACCATCCACCTTTAAACGGTGCCACGTGGGGCCTACCATTGATGCATGTATTGTATATCTATATTATTCATTTGTACGACCTACCATCACTACGTGAAAAATGGAAAAAAAAGGATGGATTTTGAGATGGTTCTGGACTCTCTAAAATTCTTTGGTTTAAAGACGGTTTAGAGACAGCCGTAAACCGTCTCTAAAATTTTAGATGGCTCTTGACCGTCCCTAATATTGTCTTAAAATGTTGAACATCCACAAATCATTTAAGACGGTTGAAGACCGTCTTATATGTGGTCATTAGAGATGGTCATTGGTCGTCTGCATTAGAGACGGTCATTTTTTACTTGAAATTTAAGACTGTCAACGACCGTCTCTATTAGAGACGGTCCTTAGCCATCTTATAGCTAGCCTTATCAAAGACCGTCTCTATTAGAGACTGTCACAGACCCTCTCTATTAGAGACTGTTACAGACCGTCTCTATTAGAGATGGTCCTCAGCCGTCTTATATCCCTGTCAAAGACCATCTTCATTAGAGACAGTTAAAGACTGTCTCTTTTAAAGATTGTCATTGACCGTCTCTATTAGAGACTGCCAAGGATCGTCTCTATTAATGCGCCTCAAAAAAATTATGATTTGCAAAAAAAAAAAAAAGTTGAGAAGCTTTAGAATTAACAATGTTTAAGAAAAATTTAAATTTATGAAAAAAAAGAAAAAAAGACTATTGATAATTTTGAAAAAAAAAAAGATTTCGATAAAAAAATGATATTTTGAACAAGAAAATTTAAAAAATTCAACAAAATTGTGAAAAATTTGACAAATTGTTAAAAAATATATTTTTTAAAATAGAAAACTAGATTTGTATTTTGACAAGAAAAATTGACAAGTTATATAACAAAAGTGAGATTTAAAAAATGATATTTTGAAAAAGAAAATTAAAAAAATTAAACAAAATTGTAAAAAAATTGACAAATTGTAAAAAAAAATATTTTTTTTTAAAAAGAAAACTAGATTTTGCATTTTGACAGAAAAAAAAAAATTGAAAAGTTAGATAACAAAAGTGAAATTAAAAATGATATTTTGAAAAAGAAAATTTAAAAATTAAACAAAATTGTGAAAATTTTGACAAATCATATATATATATATATATATATATATATATATATATATATATATATATATATATATATATATATATATATATATATATATATTAAAAAGAAAACTAAATTTTGCATTTTGACAAGAACAATTGAAAAGTTATATAACAAAAGTGAGATTAAAAAAATGATATTTTGAAGAAAAAAAATTTAAGAAATTAAACAAAATTGTGAAAAAATTGACAAATTGTAAAAAAATATATTTTTAAAAAAAGAAAACTAGATTTTTTATTTTGATAAGAAAAATTGAAAAGTTAGATAACAAAAGTGAGATTTTGATGATGTGTTGTATATCCTTGCCACCCCTATCACTACAAGAAAAGCCACTTTTACCAACGAAAATTTTCGTAGGCAAAAGTCTAATTTTCGTAGGCAAAAGGTTTTACCCGCGAAAATTTTCGTTGGCAAATTCCTTGCTAAAAGTCCGAGGGCGAAACCTTTTACCCACGAAAAAATAATTTTGTTGGCAAAGGTAAGACTTTTGCCGACGAAATATTTCGTAGGAAAAACATTTTACCAACGCTAATTTTCGTTGGAAAAAATATTGACAAAACTTTTTACCTACAAATAATTTTGTAGGTAAAAATATTTACAGGACTTTTTAGATACCAAAAATTTCATAGCTAAAAATATTTAAAGATTTTTTACCTACGAATATTTTACTAGCTAAAAATATTTAAAACACTTTTTACCTACCAACAATTTCGTAGCTAAAAATATTTACAAGACTATTTACCTACTAACAATTTCTCAGCTAAAAATATTTAAACACTTTTTACCTACCAACAATTTCGTAGCTAAAAATATTTATAAGACTTTTTACCTACGAATATTTTCGTAACAAAAAATATTAAAAACACTTTTTACCTACCAATAGTTTCGTAGCTAAAACGTATTTACAAGACATTTACTCACGAATATATTCGTAGGTAACACTACTTAGAAAACTTTTACCTACCACTATTTTCGTAGGTAAAAATATTTACCAAACATTTTCCTACGAATGATATCATAGGTAAAAATACTTACAAAACATTTAGCTATGAATATTTTCGTAGGTAAAAACATGGATGGGACTTTTAACTACGAAATTTTTCGTAGGTAAAAACTCGGATGAGACTTTTACCTACGAAAATATTCATAGGTAAAAACTTCAATGAGACTTTTACCTACGAAAATTTTCATGGGTAAAATTATTATTATTTTTTTCCACAGAAAATTCTTAATATGTACCTGATATACACCTATTACAATATATTTCTTGATATACAACTGTTATGTAATATATTTCATCATATTCACATTCACATTCACATCCATTTAACTCCAAAGTACATAAATAAATTAATCCAAACATAAACTACATCATGCATAAATACACATAAATTTAACATCGTAAATAAAATACAAAAAATCCAATTAGGTGCGGCGGTGCAGACAGTGCGCGCTCCTCGCTACTCATGTACTGCTTGTATCGCTTGTGTAACAAGGAGCGGTACTCCTTGAACCGCTCTTTGATCATGTCGTCGACAGCAAAGGATATGTGCGGAACACTCAAATCTAATTCAAATTTACCCTGCAATTTCGTAAATAATAGATTAAGGCAATAAACTTATTAAGAAAATAACTTAACCGTAAATGAACTTTTATCAAATAAATTAGGATTTGTAAGTATAGGTTTAGGTTTAGGTTTAGGTTAAGGTTAAGGTTAAGGTTAAGGTTAAGGTTAAGGTTAAGGTTAAAGTTAAAAGGTAAAGGTTTAGGTTTAGGTTTAGGTTTAGGTTATAGGTTATAGGTTATAGCTTTAGGGAATTGAGAATAGGTTAAGGTTTAGGTTAGGTTTGGGTTTGGGTTTTCATGTTTAGGTTTCGGTTTAAGTTAGGGAGTTGAGATCGGGATTAGGTGTAGGTTTAGGTTTAAGGATTTGAGAATACATTTAGGTTTTAAGTTTAGGTTTAGGTTTAATTTTTAGTTTATAGGTTTAGGTTATAGGTTTAGGTTTAGGTTAAGGTTAGGTTATAGGTTATAAGTTTAGGTTACTGACTTATAGGTTATAGGTTAAGGTTTAGGATTTAGGTTTTGGTTTAGGTATGTTATAGGTTTTGGTTTAGGTATGTTATAGGTTTTGGTTTTGGTTTAGGTTTAGATTTTAGGTTTAGGTTTAGGTTAAGGATATAGGTTATAGGTTATAACTTTAGGGGAGTAAGAATAGGTTAAGGTTTAGGTTTAGGAAATTGGGTTGTGTTCGGGATCGGGTTTAGGTTTGAGTTTTCAAGTTTAGGCTTAGGTTTAGGTTAGGGAGCTGAGATTAGGATTAGGTGTAGGTGTAGGTTTAGGTTTAGGGATTTGAGAACACATTTAGGTTTTAGGTTTAGGTTTAGGTTTAGGTTTAGGTTTTAGGTTTAGGTTATAGGTTATAGCTATAGGAAGAACCGAGAATAGGTTAAGGTTTAAGTTTAGGAAATCGGGTTCGGGTTCGGGATGGGGTTTAGGTTTGGGTTATCAAGTTTAGATTTAGGTTTAGGTTAGGGAGTTGAGAATAGGATTAGGTGTGGGTTTAGGTTTAGGGATTTGAGAACACATATAGGTTTTAGGTTTAGGTTTAGGCTTAGCTTATAGGTAGGTTATAGGTTATAGCTATAAGGAATTGAGAATCGGTTATGGTTTTGGTTTAGGAAATCGGGTTCGGGTTCGGGATCGGGTTTTAGTTTTGGTTTTCAAATTTAGGTTTAGGTTTAGGTTAGGGACTTAAGATTAGCATTAGGTGTAGGTTTAGGATTAGGGATTGGAGAACACATTTAGGTTTTAGGTTTATGTTTAGGTTTAGGTTATAGGTTATAGTTGTAGGGAATTGAGAATAGGTTAAGGTTTAGGTTTAGTAAATCGGGTTTGGGTTTGGGATCGGGTTTTACTTTGGGTTTTCAAGTTTAGGTTTAGTTTTAGGTTTAGGGAGTTGAGATTAGCATTAGGCGTAGGTTTAGGATTAGGGATTGGAGAACACATTTAGGTTTTAGGTTTACGTTTAGGTTTATGTTATAGGTTTAGGTTATAGGTAGGTTATAGGTTATAGCTGTAGGGAATCGAGAATAGGTTAAGGTTTAGTTTTAGGAAATCGGGTTCCAGTTCGAGATCGGGTTTTGCTTTGGGTTTTCAAGTTTAGGTTTAGGTTTAGGTTAGGGAGTTGAGATTAGCATTAGGTGTAGGTTTAGGATTAGGGATTTGAGAATACATTTAGGTTTTAGGTTTAGGAAATGGTTTAGGTTTTAGGTTAAGGTTATAGGTAGGTTATAGGTTATAGCTATAGGGAATTGAGAATAGGTTAAGGTTTAAGTTTAGGAAATCGTGTTCAGGTTCGGGATTAGGTTTTGGTTTGGGTTTTTAAGTTTAGGTTAGGGAGTTGAGAATAGGATTCGGTGTAGGTTTAGGTTTAGGGATTTGAGAACACATTTAAGTTTTAAGTTTAGGTTTTAAGTAGGTTTTAGGTATAGCTATAGGGAATTGAGAATCGGTTATGGTTTAGGTTTAGGAAATCGGGTTCGGGTTCGGGATCGGGTTTTGGTTTGGGTTTTCAAGTTTAGGTTTAGGTTTAGGTTAGGGAGATGAGATTAGCATTAGGTGTAGGTTTAGGATTAGGGATTTGAGAACACATTTAGGTTTTAGGTTTAGGTTTAGGTTTAGGTTTTAGGTAGGTTATAGGTTATAATTATAGGGAATTGAGAATCGGTTATGGTTTAGGTTTAGGAAATCGGGTTCGGGTTCGGGATCGGGTTTTGCTTTGGGTTTTCAAGTTTAGGTTTAGGTTTAGGTTAGGGAGATGAGATTAGCATTAGGTGTAGGTTTAGGATTAGGGATTGGAGAACACATTTAGGTTTTAGATTTACGTTTAGGTTTAGGTTATAGGTAGGTTATAGGTTATAGTTGTAGGGAATTGAGAATAGGTTAAGGTTTAGGTTTAGGAAATCGAGTTCGGGTTCGGGATTAGGTTTTGCTTTGGGTTTTCAAGTTTAGGTTAGGGAGATGAGATTAGCATTAGGTTTAAGGATTTGAGAACACATTTAGGTTTAGGTTATAGGTAGGTTATAGGTTATAGCTGTAGCGAATTGAGGATAGGTTAAGGTTTATGTTTAGGAAATCGGGTTCGGGTTTGGGATCGGGTTTAGGTTTGGGTTTTCAAGTTTAAGTTTAGGTCTAGGTTAGGGAGTTGAGATTAGGATTAGGTGTAGGTTTAGGTTTAGGTTTTGGTTTAGGTTTTAGGTTTAGGTTATAGGTTATATCTGTAGGGAACCGAGAATAGGTTAAGGTTTAGGTTTAGGAAATTGGGTTCGGGTTCGAGTTCGGGATCGGGTTTGGGTTTTCAAGTTTAGGTTTAGGTTTAGGTTAGGGAGTTGAGATTAGGATTAGGTGTAGGCTTAGTTTTAGGGATTTGAGAACACATTTAGGATTTAGGTTTAGGTTTAGGTTTTAGGTTTAGGTTATAGGTTATATCTGTAGGGAACTGAGAATAGGTTAAGGTTTAGGTTTAGGAAATCGGGTTCGGGTTCAGGTTCGGGATCGGATTTGGGTTTTCAAGTTTAGGTTTAGGTTTAGGTTAGGGAGATGAGATTAGCATTAGGTGTAGGTTTAGGATTAGGGATTTGAGAACACATCGAGGTTTTAGGTTAAGGTTATAGGTAGGTTATAGGTTATAGCTATAGGGAATTGATAATAGGTTAAGGTTTAGGTTTAGGAAATCGGGTTCGGGTTCGGGATCGGGTTTAGGTTTAGGTTATCAAGTTTATATTTAGGTTTAGGTTAGGGAGTTGAGAATAGGATTAAGTGTGGGTTTAGGTATAGGGATTTGAGAACACATTTAGGTTTTAGGTTTAGGTTTAGGTTTAGGTTTAGGTTTAGGTTATAGGTAGGTTATAGGTTATAGCTATAAGGAATTGAGAATCGGTTATGGTTTAGGTTTCTGAAATCGGGTTCAGTTCGGGATCGGGTTTTGGTTTTCAAATTTAGGTTTAAGTTGAGGTTCTGGGAGTTGAGATTAGCATTAGGTGTAGGTTTAGGATTAGGGATTAGAGAACACATTTAGGTTTTAGGTTTACGTTTAGGTTTAGGTTATAGGTTATAGTTGTAGGGAATTGAGAATAGGTTAAGGTTTAGGTTTAGTAAATCGGGTTCGGATTTGGGATCGGGTTTTGGTTTGGGTTTTCAAGTTTAGGTTTAGTTTTAGATTTAGGGAGTTGAGATTAGCATTAGGTGTAGGTTTAGGATTAGGGTTGGAGAACACATTTAGGTTTTGGGTTTACGTTTAGGTTTATGTTATAGGTTTAGGTTATAGGTAGGTTATAGGTTATAACTGTAGGGAATTGAGAATAGGTTAAGGTTTAGTTTTAGAAATCGGGTTCGAGTTCGGGATCGGGTTTTGCTTTGGGTTTTCAAGTTTAGGTTTAGGTTTAGGTTAGGGAGTTGAGATTAGGATTAGGTGTAGGTTTAGGTTTAGGGATTTGAGACCACATTTAGGTTTTAGGTTAGGTTATAGGTAGGTTATAGGTTATAGCTATAGGGAATTGAGAATCGGTTAAGGTTTAGGTTTAGGAAATCGGGTTCGGGTTTAAGATCGGGTTTAGGTTTGGGTTTTCAAGTTTAGGTTTAGGTTAAAGAGTTGAGATTAGGATTAGGTGTAGGTTTGGGTTTAAGGATTTGAGAATACATTTAGGTTTTAAGTTTAGGTTTAGGTTAAAGGTTTAGGGAAAGGTTATTGATTTAGGTTAGGTTTAGGTTTAGGTTTAGGTTTAGGTTATAGGTTATAGCTTTAGGGAATTGAGAATGGGTTATGGTTTAGGTTTAGGAAACCCAAGCTCGTGTTCGGGATTGGGTTTAAGTTTGGGTTTTCAAGTTTAGGTTTAGGTTTAGGTTAGGGAGTTGAGTTAGGTTATAAGTTTTGGGATTTGGGAATAGTTTTAGGTTATAAGTATACGTTTAGGTTAGGTTATGGGTATAGGTTTAGGGATTTGAGTTTAGGTTGTAGGATTAGGTTAAGGTTATGGTTTAGGTTTAGGTTATAGGTTTTGAGATTTGAGAATGGTTTCGTGTTTAGGTTATAGGTTTTGGTTTTGGTTTAGGTTATAGGTTATAGGTTTAGGTTATAGGTTTTTGGATTTGAGAATGGGTTCGGGTTTAAGTTATAGGTTTTGTTTTGGTTTAGGTTATAGGTTTTGGGATTTGAGAATGGGTTCGGGTTTAGGTTATAGGTTTTGGTTTTGGTTTTGGTTTTGGTTTAGGTTATAGGTTTTTAGATTTGAGAATGTGTTATGGTTTTAGGTTTAGGAAATCGGGTCTGTGTTCGGGATTGGGTTTAAGTTTTGGTTTTCAAGTTTAGGTTTAGGTTTAGGTTAGGGAGTTGAGATTAGGATTAGGTGTAGGTTTAGCTTTAGGGAATTGAGTTTAGGTTATAGGTTTAGGGATAGGTTAGGTTTAGGTTATTGGTTTTGGGATTTGGGAATAGTTTTAAGTTATAAGTATAGGTTTAGGTTAGGTTATAGGTTAAGGTTTAGGGATTTGAGTTTAGGTTATAGGTTTAGGTTTAGGTTTAGGGATTTGAGTTAAGGTTATAAGTTTAGGTTTAGGTTTAGGGAATTGAGTTTAGGTTATAGGTTTAGGGAAAGGTTATGTTTAGGTTATAGGTTTTGGGATTTGAGAATAGTTTTAGGTTATAAGTATAGGTTTAGGTTAGGTTATAGGTTTAGGTTTAGGGATTTGAGCTTAGATTATAAGATTAGGTTTAGGTTTAAGTTTAGGGATTTGAGTTTAGGTTATAGGTTTAGGGATCTAAGATATTCATTAGTTGTGAAATAAGCATATTTAAATAACGGTCAAGTTATCTCACATGAGGGTCACTAAAATCAATGGTTAAGGGGTTGATTTATCAATTAGGATACTTCTACTATAATCTAAGGGCTGAAATTCGATGTGTAAAGTTAATTTATATTATATATACATGAGTTAAAATTTCACAACAATTAGATCATGGGAGCCATGTGATCTTGAATCATGGGTCCACGTTAATGGCATTTTAGTACAAATTCCTCATCTAGATATTTTACATAATCGAATGTTTTTATGGTTTTCTATACATAATTCTAAGAAATTCATACAAAAGAACCCATACTAAATTCATCACAGATAAAAATTATTCACCAAACAAGTTAAAAGTCTCATTAATTATGACAAACACATATAACACTCAGGCCTGTGCCAAGCCGAATGTTGACGGTTCAACTAGAGGCAACCTGGGTCTGTTGGGTGGAGGTCCTTATAGAGGGGATAAGTGTGAGTTCCTCTTTGTGTTCTCATCTGGATACGGGCTGGGCTCTAACAATAGAGCAAAATTACTAGCGGTCTATGATGGGCTAACACATTGCCTAAACCTGGGCTTGTGCCTGGTAGTAGTGGAATCAGACTCTAAGGTCGTGGTAGACTTCCTAAATGGAAGGTCCCAGATGGTGTAGCAATGGAGGTACTAGTCAATCAAAATTGAAAAGTTGAAGTAAAGAGGGAAGTTTATTTTTTACCATATCAAAAGAGAAGGTAACAACCCAGCAGACAGGTTAACCCACCAAGGAAGTGACCTTCAGGATCGTTCCCTTATTCGGATGACGTCGGAGCTTCCCCTAGTAATTCAGGGTCTGATTTTATTAGATAGAGTCAAGTTGGGTGCAATCAGCTAGTCCCCAAAGAACGTTAGTTAAGAATCCTTCTTAGTTAGTAAGCCTTTTTAGGCATTATGATAGACTGTAGGGATGTACAAAATTTTGGGAGTAATGAAGGTATCTATTAAAAAAAAAAAGAGAGAAAAGAAACACATATAACAGGCAATACTATGTTTCTAAAGCTACTTCAGAAAATTTTAGGGTGTAACACTCCCCCCTCCTTAAAAACAAATTCCATCCTCGAAGTTTACCTGAGGTGCGATGGTGAAAAAGCTGAGGGTATTCGATCTTCATCTCTTTAACACTCTCCCATGTTGCTTCCTCTTCACCATGAAATAACCAGTGGACTTTTACCAAGGGAATAACTTGGGCATGAAGAACTTGCTCTCTCTGATCTAGAATATGCACCAATTCTTCAACATATGTCTTCTCATCTCAAAATTCGATCTCCTCCCACTAGATCACATGAGAATCATCTTACTCATATTTCTTCAACATTGACACATGGAAAACATATGCACATTTGATAATTGCGGTGGAAAAGTAAGATGGTAGGCTACTTATCAAACGAGTTAAAGAATCTCAAAAGTACCTATGTAGTGGAGCTAACTTTCCTTTCTTGCCAAATCTTAATATTCCTTTCAACAGTGACACCTTCAAAAATACATGATCTCCTAATTCAAATTTCAGATCTCGGTGTCTAGTATCTAAGTAACTCTTCTACCAACTTCGAGCTGTCTACAAATGTTTATGAATAATTTATATCTTCTTTGTTCTATCTTACACAATCTTAGGTCCAATCAAACTCATTCACTAACCTCTACCTAGCACTTTGGCGCTCAACATGGATGACCATACAAAGCTTCATAGGGCTCCATGCCTCTCATTTCTAGATAACTATTATTATAAGCAAACTCCATGAGATGTAAATATTCTTCCCAACTACCATTAAAATCTAACACACAGGCATGCAACATATCTTCTAAATTTTGATTCACTCTTTCAGTCTGACCATCTATCTGGGTGCCTGTTGCATCTTAGACCATAGTAAGGATGTGAATTGTGAATCTCTATAAGAAATAATCAATATTGTTACGCCATGCAATGTCACTACTTTTCTCACATATAACATTGTTAGGTCCGACTTTGAGGCAGTAACACGAGTAGGATCAAAATGAACTGATTTAGTAAGGCGATCTATGATGACCCACATTACGTCATGATTCTATCATGTCCTGGGTAGTCCTGTAATGAAGTCCATAGTAATATATTCCTATTTCTAAACTGAAATCTCAGGCTGTTCCAATAGTCCTCCTGGCTTCTTATTGTTCACTCCCCAAGTATAGGGTTGTGATGTAGTAATAAACTCGGTAAGACCGAGGTCGAATCCCAAGGGACTGTAACTTGTACGGTATCTAAAAATAACTAGATCTAGAACTAGGCTAAGATGAAATCTAAACTAATTATGATTTGAGGAATAATGATGAAATATTAATCTAAAACTTAGAAAAAATCAGAAAAGGGAAACTAGGGATTCAGAGGATCCACTTGTAGGGATCAGGGAGATCTTATGCCTGTATTACAATTTAGGAAATTAACTGAACTGCCTTTAATGTAATTTTGATAAGATGAAAGGTATATGAATTAGAATGGATTCCATCACCAAACCATGCCCGGAGACAAAGCAAACAATATAATTAAACTAATTACCAACCAATCAATGTATGAAGGTTAGGAAGGGTACCGACATCCAACCATGCCCTGGGAGACGATGGTGAACAATAGGGCTTCCGACGTCATAAACATAAAGGTAAAGAACATGCTCAAAGCCATTGCAGACCCATTGTAATTTCAGTCACAACAGACCATTAAAGACTGAAAACATTCCCTTAATAAAATTAAATCAATATCAGATCAGTCTAAACCAAAGGCAAGCAAAGAGGCCTCCCATCACGCTACAAGCTTCACCTCTTAGCCCTAGCTAAGAGGTTTAGCCACACATGAATGGGCTAGCTCTTAAACAAATATATAAAAAATAAAAGAAAAAAAACAAACAAACTCTTCCTTCTCTCCCTGTCTTTCTCTCTCCTTCCAGCCACGTCCAGCCCTCCAAGCTCAGCTACCCCCTGATCCACGTCCAGCCCTCCCTTTTTATAGAAACCTGTCTCAGTGTCAATTCCCTTTACGCACACGCTGCTGTGCTTACGCAAGGACACCACTTGCGTTGGATACTTGATGTGTCCAAGACTGATATCAAACACGAAATCCACTCCATTCATTCTACTCATAGCAGAAAATAACTGAGAAATAGTATTTTTTTCTTGAGTTTAATGCGGCCCACCATCTCAAACAATTCCACCGTCCGTCTTCCTTTTGACCGCTAAAATTTTCTGATAACTTGCATGGAAGGAGATGGATACCTAAGCGCAGGTTTTACCCTATCTACGGACTTAATGGGACGGTTCAGATCATTGATCTGAGCCATCGATGGGACCCACAACGCTGTAATCCCGGCCCCGGCTTTGGCCGACGCGTGCGAAAAAAACTTCCGAGCTCGACGGTGGTGGGGTCCACTGTGATGTATATTGAAGAAATCCGAGCCGTCCATTCTCTTCAGGGCGAAAAACCGTCCGGAAAGGGATGGTTTGGAGTGGTTTCAGTGTGGCCCACGAGAAGCTTCTATTCCGCCGTCCGAATTGCGTTTAAATGTTAAAAAAAAATAATACATGCTGCTTCTTGGAAATCTTCCACCTAGGTGGCGGTCACAGACCCCGTCCAGACATGATGGACGGTTCAGATCATCTTTTCAGATACTGGATGGGGCCCACAACGAAGAAAAACGCACTCTGTTCGCAGCGACGAAGAAATCGTCCGCTGGACTGTTGGCGGGGCCCACAATTCGAATCGGATGAGAAATCCATGCCGTTCAAACTATTCCTGACGAAAAACCGTTTGAAATGACGAAAATTAATTGATTTCTGTGTGGTCCACCAGCCGCTTTTAGTCCACCGTCCATCTTCCTTTTGGACGGCTGGATTGCAATCCTCACTGCCTTCTCCATTTCTGACACCTTGGCGAGGGTTTAGACCATCCTACAGATCGAGTGGACGGCTCTGATCTTCCATGAAAAGGGTGAATGGGGCCCACGATCATGATCCTTCGCCGGCCGTGAAGACGCCGGCGTCGGCGTCGTTTTTTTAAAAAAACCGTCGGTGGCGTCACGGCGCCGACCGACTTCCCCGTATCCGGTCTTCGGCGTCCACGCGTGTGCGTGCACACGCACGATGTAAGGTGGGTCCCCTTTGATGTTTTCGTGAAATGCTCCGTCCATCCATTCTCGCCATATCATTTAAACCGTCAAAACCAACTTTGAAGCATATCCAGATAACAGGTGGACCCAAAATCAATGGTTTATGGGCTGATATGTTCGTTGGGCCACTTCCACAGAGATCCAGGAGCTGCAATTCGACGTGTATGGTTCATTTATGCTCCTCAGTTCATGTATAAAGTTTCGAGCAGAATGGATGGTGGGAACCCTGTGATCTTGCATTTTGTCTGACTTTCAGGCCACTTGAGCTTCAGTTTCTCGATTTCCGCGGATCTCTGCCAAGTAATTCCGTCAATCGTGGTCTGCTGGAGTCCGTCCCTTGCCTTTAGTGTCATCGGAGCATTAAATCTATGCTTTTATCATCATTTCCAATACACGCTCCTAATTTCCTCCTGTAACAAAAATATAATTAAAATCCGATGTTAAGCCTTATTATGTACATAAAATAGGGCACTAATCGGGGTCCGATATGCAATATTCGACCCTCAACACAACCCCCAACCAGCATTTTGCTAGTCCCGAGCAAAATATGCGAAAATTAATTTGAGAATTTACGAGACAATTCTTCAAATTGTGGCCTCCACCTGTTAACTTCAAGTACCGGTGCAGTATCAAGTAAGGCACACATCTCCCCAATCATATCATCATCAAACTCATGGGAGTGGGCCAAGCACGTCTCTAGAGGATCAGAGGATAAGGTAAGGGGTGTCCTATCTTCCACGAAAGTATCGATCATGTTAATGTCGTGGACATCGTCATCATCCTCTGCATTGCTGCCGTTATTGAAAAAGATGTTCGACTCCAATGTCAAATTTCCAAAAGACATAGTCATGACACCATTCCTGCAATTGATGATTGCATTTGATGTGGCAAGGAATGGGCGACCAAGAATGACGGAATCGAGTGCTCATGTTGTTGATGGGTTCGGTGTCCAAGATGATAAAATCTACTGGGGTAGTAAAATCTATCGACTTGGACTAACACATCCTCAATAATCCCTCTTGGTACACGAACGTTCGATCGGCAAGTTGTAGTGTGGTTAGGGTAGGTTTTAACTCACCCAATCCTAACTGTTTGTATACCGAGTAGGGGATTAGATTGACGCTCGCTCCCAAGTCAAGAAGTGTGATCAATTCGATGGTTCCCGATCACACATGATATGGTTGGGCTACGGGATCCTTGAATTCATGCACATCTTGCTTCAGGATGGCACTCACTTTCTCGGTCAAGAAGATCTTCTTTTGAATGCTTTTAGTCTTTTGGTCGTACATAGGTCTTTCAGAAATTTGGCATATGAAGGAATCTGTTTACGACATCAAGTAGAGGAATGTTGACTTTCACTTGTTTCAACACCTCCATAATATCCTGAGAGTTAGAAAGACGTTTTGGTGCAACCAACCGTTGGGGAATGGAGCAACGGCTTCTCTAGAAGTTTCGGTTCTAAATTTTGTGGGACATCACGAGATCCATCATTATTGTCCTCTTTCGGTTCTTGAGATTTTTCAGCCTAACCGGAAGGGTTTTATCAATGATCTTCCCACTCCTAAGAGTGGTGATGGATTTAGCGTGTCCCATTTGATTTGAAGAGTGGGATCATTTATCTCGTATTGCGGTTTAGGATTGGGGAGCGGTTGTGCGGGAAGCATCCCTTTTCTATAACCGTCATACGTGAATCTATTTTTCGCATAAAGTCACGCACCGCTCGAGTCGGCTCTTGTATGGGATTTGGAACCGGTTCTTCTTGAGGTTTCCCCCGATTTTGGTTTTGATTAAAGAAATTTTGAGGGGTAGCAGTTTGTCCATTCCTCCAACTAAGATTTGGATGATTTCTCCAACCAGATTGTATGTATTGGAGGTAGATCCATTGAAAGGTCTTTGATAGTTATTTACTGCATTAGCTTGCTCATTCAACACTCCTCGAAAGCGAGATATGGTAGGACAATTTTCGGTTGTGTGAATGTTGCAATCACAGATGCCACAAACAATTTCATTAACCTTCTCCTTCTTTCCTTCCATGGCCTCGACTCTTCGAGTGAGATTAGTCACTTTAAAATTTACATCGTCCTCTTCTTTCGGAGATATACTCCACCTTTCTCCTTAGATTGAGTTGGCTTAGGCGTGGTGTTTGATTTTGGGTAATGGTCCCATGATTGTGCATTCTCAAGTTTATCGAGGTAATCCCATACCTCATCGACCTCTTTATTCATGAATTCACCATTACACATTGTCTCGACCAGTTGGCGCATGGAAGATGTCAGTCCATCATAGAAGAAATTTGTAATGCGCCACATTTCAAAACCGTGTTATGGGCATGAACTGACAAGATCCTTGAACCTTTCCCAACATTGGTAGAATGTTTCATCTTCCTTTTGGGAGAAGTTCATGATTGCTTTTCTGAGGGTAATCGTTTTATGGTGTGGGAAAATTTTCTTTATGAATTCCCTCTGCAAATCATTCCATGTGCCAATGGATCTAGGACGCAGTGAATGTAACCACGTCTTAGCCTTTTCTTTCAAGGAAAAAGGAAAGAGTTTTAGCCTGATTGTATCCTCGGATACATTGGGAAAGTATAAGGTGGCTATGATCTCATCGAACTCTTTCAAATGTAAGTATGGACTTTCTGATTCAAGCCCATGGAATTTAGGAAGGAGTTGGATAACTCCTGGCTTGATGTCCATATGTCCTGTGTTTTCAGGAAAAATCATGCATGAGGGCGTGCTCACCCCCGCCGGTTGTAAATAATCTCGTAAGGTACGAGGCGGGGTGCTTGAAGCACCTCATTCTCATCATGTACTTCCTCATCAATCTGTTGAGGTAGTGCTTGAGGTTGATTTTCAGCCATAACCTCATTAACTCGGGGAATTGAGCGGTGTCTAATCTGCGATGGACGGTCAACCCCTCAACTAACCCTCCTTCGGTCAAGGCGTCGAGTGTCGTCACGGGCCCACTTGGGCATGAAACACTCGCATGACCCTCGGTGAAATTCTAAACCTAATCCTAAGAAAGAAAATGAAAATCTAGAAGGAAAAGAAAGTTGGAAGGAGATTACCAACTTGAAGTCCCTAAGCTAAAGACCTGCAAAACAAAACAAAATAAGTTAGTTTTTAAATAGAAGAAATATCTAAAGCAAACCAAATCTAAAGAGTTAGAAAATCTAGAAAATTAGAAAGAGTTTACCAAATTGGAAGTTCTATCTTAACAACCTACAAAATAGAAAATAAGTTAGTTCTATGAATAAAAAAAATAGAAAACAAAATTAAAAATTAAAATTAGTAAAATCCTAATCTTAAACTAACTCTAAATCCAATTAATTTCAGAAAATCGTAACCGTCAGTCCCCGGCAACGGCGCCAAAAACTTGTTCACTCCCCAAGTATAGGGTTGTGATGTAGTAATAAACTCGGTAAGACCGAGGTCGAATCCCAAGGGACTGAAACCTGTACGTTATCTAAAAATAACTAGATCTAGAACTAGGCTAAGATGAAATCTAAACCAATTATGATTTGAGGAATAATGATGAAATATTAATCTAAAACTTAGAAAAAATCAGAGAAGGGAAACTAGGGATTCAGAGGATCCACTTGTAGGGATCAGGGAGATCTTATGCCTGTATTACAATTTAGGAAATTAACTGAACTGCCATTGATATAAATTTGAAAAGATGAAAGGTATATGAATTAGAATGGATTCCATCACCAAACCATGCCCGGAGACAAAGCAAACAACAGAATTAAACTAATTACCAACCAATCAATGTATGAAGGTTAGGGAAGGGTACCGACATCCAACCATGCCCAGGAGACGATGGTGAACAACAGGGCTTCCTGACGTCATAAACATAAAGGTAAAGAACATGCTCAAAGCCATTGCAGACCCATTGTAATTTCAGTCACAACAGACCATTAAAGACTGAAAACATTCCCTTAATAAAATTAAATCAAAATCAGATCAGTCTAAACAAAAGGCAAGCAAAGAGGCCTCCCATCACGCTACAAGCTTCACCTCTTAGCCCTAGCTAAGAGGTTTAGCCACACATGAATGGGCTAGCTCTTAAACAAATATATAAAAAAAAAAAAAAAAACAAACAAACTCTTCCTTCTCTCCCTGTCTTTCTCTCTCCTTCCAGCCACGTCCAGCCCTCCAAGCTCAGCTACCCCCTGATCCACGTCCAGCCCTCCCTTTTTATAGAAACCTGTCTCAGTGTCAATTCCCTTTACGCACACGCTGCTGTGCTTACGCAAGGACACCACTTGCGTTGGATACTTGATGTGTCCAAGACTGATATCAAACACGAAATCCACTCCATTCATTCTACTCATAGCAGAAAATAACTGAGAAATAGTATTTTTTTCTTGAGTTTAATGCGGCCCACCATCTCAAACAATTCCACCGTCCGTCTTCCTTTTGACCGCTAAAATTTTCTGATAACTTGCATGGAAGGAGATGGATACCTAAGCGCAGGTTTTACCCTATCTACGGACTTAATGGACGGTTCAGATCATTGATCTGAGCCATCAGTGGGACCCACAACGCAGAACCGGCGTCCGGCTTTCGCTGACGCGTGCGAAAAAAACTTCCGCAGGCTCTGACGAAGCTGGTGGGGTCCACTGTGATGTATATTGAAGAAATCCGAGCCGTCCATTCTCTTCAGGGCGAAAAACCGTCCGGAAAGGGATGGTTTGGAGTGGTTTCAGTGTGGCCCACGAGAAGCTTCTATTCCGCCGTCCGAATTGCGTTTAAATGTTAAAAAAAACAATACATGCTGCTTCTTGGAAATCTTCCACCTAGGTGGCGGTCACAGACCCCGTCCAGACATGAGGGACGGTTCAGATCATCTTTTCAGATACTGGATGGGGCCCACAACGAAGAAAAACGCACTCTGTTCGCAGCGACGAAGAAATCGTCCGCTGGACTGTTGGCGGGGCCCACAATTCGAATCGGATGAGAAATCCATGCCGTTCAAACTATTCCTGACGAAAAACCGTTTGAAATGACGAAAATTAATTGATTTCTGTGTGGTCCACCAGCCGCTTTTAGTCCACCGTCCATCTTCCTTTTGGACGGCTGGATTGCAATCCTCACTGCCTTCTCCATTTCTGACACCTTGGCGAGGGTTTAGACCATCCTACAGATCGAGTGGACGGCTCTGATCTTCCATGAAAAGGGTGAGTGGGGCCCACGATCATGATCCTTCGCCGGCCGTGAAGACGCTGCAGCGTCGTTTTCTTTTTAAAAAAAAACCGTCGGTCAGCGTCTGCGCTGACCGACTTCCTGTATCCGGTCTTCAGCGTCCACGCGTGTGCCGTGCACACGCACGATGTAAGGTGGGTCCCCCTTTGATGTTTTCGTGAAATCTGCTCCGTCCATCCATTCTGCCATATCATTTAAACCGTCAAAAACCAACTTTGAAGCATATCCGGATAACGGGTGGACCCAAAATCAATGGTTTATGGGCTGATATGTTCGTTGGGCCACTTCCACAGAGATCCGTGAGGCTGCAATTCGACGTGTACGGTTCATTTATGCTCCTCAGTTCATGTATAAAGTTTCGAAGCGAGAATGGATGGTGGGAACCCTGTGATCTTGCATTTTGTCTGACTTTCAGGCCACTTGAGCTTCAGTTTCTCGATTTCCGCGGATCTCTGCCAAGTAATTCCGTCAATCGTGGTCTGCTGGAGTCCGTCCCTTGCCTTTAGTGTCATCGGAGCATTAAATCTATGCTTTTATCATCATTTCCAATACACGCTCCTAATTTCCTCCTGTAACAAAAATATAATTAAAATCCGATGTTAAGCCTTATTATGTACATAAAATAGGGCACTAATCGGGGTCCGATATGCAATATTTGACCCTCAACACTTATGCACGGCTTTCACTTGCTAGCATGTGAGACATTTTGACACATATTCAACAATCTCACATTTCATATTATTCCATCAATTTTGCCTCTTTATATCCTGGTACATTTCCATGCCTCCTAGGTGAATCGCCATTTTAGATCGATGAGCATCTTCCACTCTCTTACTTCAATTCTAAATTATTAGGCATGCATTAGCAATCGCGAAAACGAATACTGTCATCTGAACCAACCCAACATTCTTTTCTGCCTTCACTACTTGATTCCTTGGCTAATATCTCCTGAAGTTCACCGTCTAGCCATTGGGCATTAATAATCTTACATAGACTACACCAAAATCCCTATTTAGGGCGTCACATAAACTTTCATCTGTCACAAATTTTCAATTTTAGAACGTTTCTAAACCCTTCTTAATTTTGGGAATGGTATTTTTCCTTATTTAGGAATGCTTTTGAACCCTTACTTATTTAGAAAGTGCTGGTAAAAGCCAATATATATTTTTTCAATCAGAACCTATATTTTTAAAATATTTGAAACACAAAGAATATTGCAGTACAATTAAAAATGAATATTAAAAAAATATTGTATGACTTACAATAAAAGATATATAATATTTATAACAATAAGTTGAAAATTATCCAAATACATTTAAAAAAGTCCTCCATGTGGTCCCCTCCAAGCACGACCAATACAACTATCTCCAGCCTCTTTGTCCACACATCATTTCAATCAAGCAGCGTTGTTACCCATCTGCAACGGTCACTTCCAAAGTCTCCATCTATAAGTTTAAGAGAACAAACATGTCAAAAAGTAAGTCAAACAAGATAGTGTAGATTTTAAAATGCATGTTTTTAGTTCCCACAAATAAACAAGACAAATGAATGGTTGCCTGGGTATGTTATTTATTGAATGTATACTATACCACAGCAACCAAAGGCTTGCATATCAAGCACATAACAGGAATTAGGAAAGGATAAAAAAAACATACATGGAATCCTCCTTTTTTCTTTCCATTTTTATTTCTTTTTCTTTTTGTTTCTTGAAGGAATCCATATTCAAACTAACAACATCAGCCAAATATCCAGCTCGGCCAAGAAGATTAACAATGCAAGCATAATGCTCTAGTCTGCAACAGATGTTCTGCCTAGGAATTCCTCTAGTGAGTAAATATTCCATACTATAAGTTAAACTGACTTCACTAGGGGTCAGGAAAACCATTTGTTGATATGAACAACAATGAAACACAACGAAAGCCTATACCATTGAGCATACAAGAAGAGGATGCAATTAAAGACGTTGAATGCAACTCAAGTTGACTTTCATCTAATACATATTCAAAATTTTCTTTTAAACTCTACAAACCAAAATTAACTTAACATTTTATAACACTTGCACAAATAAGATGCTGAAATTTATTGTCAATGGAATTGCATGTCCCAAGCCCATCAATGTTTTAGCTGCCTTACTTTTTAAAGCACTAATCTCTCACCATGTATGATGCAAACCATCCAATCCATTGCTTGTAAAAAACAGAAGTATAAAAAAATGACCAACATCAAAAGGTTAACACTACCACAAAATAGAGTAAAGGCTACAGACTAGATCCGTAGTTATATCTCTATAGCTATGGTTTTGGTCTGTAGCATGACCGTAGTCATAGCGATTGAATCAATTGCTATGGACTATATATGTATCCAAAGTGTAGCAATGGTTATGGATCATGTCAATTACAACAATTATATATTCTTTTAATAAAATTTCATTATTCCATAAAAAAAAAATCACAAAAATATGTAGAAATACTTCATAGATGATGGCTTAAAAAATACAACTCAGAATAAAAGGTAGGTTGAATTGACAAGCTTTAAGGGTTGACAGTAGGGTTGTTAATAGAAATAGACACATTTAAGCCAAGAAAATTTTACGAAGAGAAGGAAATTTTTAGCTTTCTCATGGTGTGAGCATTCAGACTGTTTTGGAATGGGCTTCCTTTGTAAATGCAGCGAAGTTTGCTAGTCTCTCTTCTTCTTTTTAGGTATCGAGACGGGAGTTTAATAAAATTCAGCTCTCTCAAAGAAAATAAAAAAGTGCACATTCAGAGTAGTAAAAGTTTGTGGCGAATTGATGAGTTTATTAATCAAGGTTGCAGCCAATAGAGAACACAAACACCTCTACCAGCTCTATCGTCTAATTCCTAAAGCATCAATCATTCCTTTCTTGCCATAAAGATCAACTTGGTCATCAAAAGTTAGAAAGGGTTTTAGGATAAACTTACAGATCCATTGCATGTCGGGCACTCTTTGGAGGGTAATGGTAAATGTAGATCTATTGCAAAAGGAAGGTGGACCAATTCAGCCCGGTTGTCAATAATAGCTTCTACAACACACATAGTTGTCGGCTTCTCTCTGCTTCAAGAGGGTAAAGATACAAAAATGGGGAAGCAAAAACAGATGTAATTACCATTTCACTAGTATTATACAAAAAAAAAAATCATAAAAGTAAATACAAGGAACTTGCGGGAAATAGAGCTACCTTTTCAAGGTGTAATTTTTCACTTGATAGTGCACATTTCCTATACCTTTGCACATTGTGCATCGCAATGCTTACCATCCATTATAGGTATGATAATTCCTAAACTTCACAATACCAGTGTTAGATGAGGAAAATCCCTTGGACCACCTAAGTTTCACCAAATAAAATCATCTTTCATTAAAAAAGAAAAGAAAAGGAAAGGAAAACAATGGTTTAACTTTTCATTTATTTGAGAGCAAAAGATACAATATGGCAATCATATATAATTTATGTTCTCATTTATCCTTAAGGGTGCATTTAGTTGCACTAAATATCATGAAATTTTATGATATTCCCACCAAATTAGATTGATTAATTATGAAATCTCATGGAATTTTATGACATTTGGAGCAAACAAACACACCCAAAAGCAAAGACAACATCCTTGTATTGAAAGAAAGCCCATGGCCAACAGAGAATCCCTCTGGAAAATGCTCAGAACTCAATCCACAACAAAACTTGTTATGGTGCACACGCACAAATGTAAGAGTAGATGCACATGCACAGAAAAATGAGCCAGCCTACTCATCAAATCAAGCAGGCAAGCATAATATATATTCTTTTGAAAAGAATCCTCTTAAAATGTTTCTTTGTAGCAACAACTAGATTTTTATATTTAACATTGAGGTTCCAGTGAAACTTATAATTGAAGTTTCTAACAAATACAACATATTTAACTTAGTCACTTGAAGCATGTTGTTATCAAATTGCATTAACAGCCATTTGCTCATTGTTTTTAGGAAGTGCAGATTAACTAACAAAGTTTATCAAGATTAGAATATCTCTGTATTAGCCAACGATCATGTGATATAACCCTAGAAAGACCTTAGGTTAGGTGCTTTCAGAATTGTTTATTTTGGGTTATCTATGATGTAATTGCTCTGGAGTTCGGCCAGCCTGACTTCTTCAGCTAACCTAACTTTAGGTTTAGACTAAATTTCATATTTAAATATTTGAAAATTTTGTTGCAAATTCGGCCAGCCTAACTTTAGGTTTGGTTCTGGTCAAATTTTAACAATGAACTCTCAGACTTTTGAGAGAATTTGGCCAGTCGAATTGGAGATTCGGCCAACCAAATTTTGCCTTAGGCCAATCGAATTTTAGATAAATCTTATACCTCACAATCCAATAGCCATTGGATAAAAATTTGTTCGAATCTGGCTAGCTAAACCTATTCTTAAGATAGCTAAATTTCCAAATCCTTTGGCTATAAATAGGGACATCTCATTCAAAATTACAACAAAAAATCACTCAAAACCTTCTGCATGTGATAGCTAGAGAAACTCAGGTCCTCGTCAAGCTAATTGTGCAATATTTATAAAATTATTTAAGCTTATTCAATTCCCTTTCTTAAGATAATTTCAATTACATTCTAAAGAGTAGTCTATACTCCACTTTAGAATTAAGAGAATTGAACTTGTAGCATTAGGGTTTGTCATTTTCTGAAATACTTTAGAACCCTATACTCCTGTTTGAGAGAATATAACCTCCTCTACATACAAGAAAGAAGATCATTGCTACGATCTTCAACTGCATCTTTGAATCAACATTTGGAAATAAGTAAATTGTTTACTTTATTTCATTTATGTTTTTCTAAGATAACCTATGAAAATTTCAATGGGTTGATTTGTGATAGCCCGTGAAAATCACAAAAAGGGTTTTTTTTTTTTGTGATAGCCCATGAAAATAATTAAAGGGGTTTGATTGTGATAGCCCATGAAAATCACAAGAACTGTATTAGGTTGTTAAGGTAAACCTGTGAAAACCTTGTTATAGTGAAAGCCAAAATTACAATAGTAATTTTGGAAGTGGAGTAGGTGTGGGTTTTAAGTACTGAACCACTATAACCCCTTGTCTCATTTTGGTGTATACTTTATTCTTTATTTGTGATGAATGTTATATCTATTTCATTATTTGTGGTAAATATTATATTTATTTTATCTTCGCTTGCTAGTTTGAAAGATTGATTTCAAAGACATCGTGAAATAAAGCTGTCCTGCTTAAAATTTTAGGTGAAGGTTGTACTATGAATTATTTGGAATTAAGGTTTCCATATTTGGGCGATTAAGATTATTTATTCCTCTTTATTTTGAGAATTTGGTTTTGTGTAAGACTCGTATCCTAACCCGTACCGTTCCATAGGCCTCCGCGATCCTCTCGGTCGAATTCCGACGACTCATAATCTGTAACTGGCGTCTGCGCGCGATCCTAAGACGGATCCTGTCGGTCTGAGTCGGCTCGACCTAAAACTTGTACCAGTGCGATCGCGCCGTCTCGCGCACCAAGGCGAAACTCAGGCCAGGAGATGTGGGCCCGCGTTCTGTTCGAGAAACGTCGCGCATTTGTGAAATCTTAAGAGAATCTCTACAACTTGTCAAATCAACCAAGTACATGCCACATCACTCAAAAGCAATCCAAAGTCAACTCTTTCTCTCTCCACCCATCCCTTTCAAGTACACACCTATCACTCCCCATCACTCCACCTCTCACCATGCCTCTCTCCTTACATCCTCTCACCTTCATCTCTCTCTCATTTCCAAGCACCCACGTCCATGGCTTCCATGGAGAGCAAGTGTGGCCCACCTCACACCTCCCATCTCCACCATCCATACTTCATCTCGGCCGTTAAATCTCGTCCACTAGAGCTTTTAAATGCGTTGATGGAAGGGGAAGTCCGTGATCAAAGGTGGGTGCTTCTCTCTCTCCATCTCTTTTTCATTTTTATGTGATGATATGGCTATGTGTGTCCCACCCGAATGGACCCCACCATGAAGCATGCATTTTTCCCAAGTCATCTGGTAGGTGGGGCCCACCTTAAAATGTGTTGTATGGGGACCGTCCAGCGTTCAGGGACGCTAGACGGTGGCTACATAAGAAGTATGAACTGTCAGTGGCGTGCCATGACAGTAGCAAAATATATATACACAAAGATGAGAGCTTGATTTCAGACGTTTGAGTGGGTTGCTCATGTAGGCCATACTTTGATGCGTGAATCTAATCCACGCCGTCCATTCCATCTGCCAACTCATTTTAGCCGCTGAGCCGAAGAATGGAGTCAATCTAATTATCAGGCGGGCCATAACATAGAAAACAGTGGTCATTACCGTTAAAATTCACCTTAATATTCCTACTGCCCAACACACTCCATATTGGACTCGTTTGGTCCGTCATGATCCATAGAATCCAACCAGTGGGCGGGATCTCCCGCATGCGGGCCCTACCTATGAAAAACCGCTGAAAAACCCATTTCAAAAAAAATATATTTATATATAAGAGGGACGCTGTTGCTGTCAGCGTCCAGACGCTGCAGCAAGCAGCGTCCGCTACCTGGACGTTGGGTCCGTGGGCCCCATTACGTGTCCCACCGTGATGTGTGTGAAACATCCACATCGTGCATTGTTGGACCATTCCAGTGGTGGGACACCCCAAGAAAAATCAGCCGTATATATAATTCAGGTGGCCCATGCCATAAGAACAGTGGTGATTGAGCGTCGAACCCTGAACGATGTACCATGGAGCACACCACGACGTATGTGATTATCCACGCCAGCCATTCATTTTTCCAGGGAGTGGGACCCACTCCACATGTGTCACACGTGTGGAGGTGGGGCCCACATCAATGTTTGCATTCCCATATCCAGACCGTCCGTTCAAGACCAGACGCTGGACGTTAGAGCCTCTCATATGTATTTTAATGTATATTATAATATATATTTATAATATAATATATTATATTATGCTATAATATATTTTATTATTTTAATACAGGTATTATGGTGGGCCCCACGTGGGACCCACCTGATGTGGAATGGATTGGCTGGACGGTGGTGATCCAGACCGTCCAGTCTCCCATGTGTGGTGTGGGGCCCACATGATATATGTGTTTTATCAAAACCGTCCATCCAACAGCAGATAGCTGCTAGACTGACGTCAGCAAGTTCTGTGGGTCCCACATAATGTATGTGTTATATCTAACTGTCCAATTGTATGGACATCAGTAAGATGTGGGTCTGATCATGGGTGTGTATTATATCCCTACCGTCCATCTGTTTGGACATCAGCAAATTCTCTGGGCCGGTCATGAAATATGTGTTTATCCAACCGCCCACCTAGCAGCAGGTGGAGCCATCTTAACGTATGTATTTTGTATCTAGGCCGTACATCTGCTGGACGACCAACAGCTTTTGCTGCTGCTGCAGTTGACGTCAGCAAGTTCTATAGCCCACCATTGATGCATGTGATGAATATCCTAGCCGTCCTTCATTTAGATAGGCATGAGGCCCACCTAGGATGTATGTATTGTAGCCACACCATCCATCTGAGGATGTAGGCCCTGGTGTATGGGTTTTACCCTCACTGTCTTTAGGACGGTGGAAACCACAATGATGTAAGTGTTTTATCTACGCCATCCATGGACCACACCATGATGTAGGTGTTGTATCCACACCGTCCACCAGTTCCAGATCATTTTAAGGCCTGGGCCTCAACGGTCGGACCCAGATATGCAGTCAGCAGGGTCATATGATGCAGCCCAGTATGAGGCCCAATGTGATTATATGAGGTCCACTTGATGTGTATGAGGCTCATTAGTGCGGCCCATTGATGCAACTCACTTGTTATATTCAAGGCCCGTGGACGAGGCCCGATGTGATGTATGTGAGGCCTAATGTGATGTAGGTGCGGCCCATGTGATGTGACCCATTGAGATGTGTATTAGGCCCAGATACATGGCCCATTTGATGCATATGAGACTTATGTGTAAGGCCCACCCATTGAGCATTTGAAGCCCATGGGTTGTGGCCCATTGTGATGTATTCAGGGCCGATATATCGTGGCCCATTGTGATGTATTTTCGGCCCATACGATTAGGCCCCTATGATATATTTGAGGCCCAGGTGCAAGGCCCACCTGTTGTGTATTAGAAGCCCGATGTGATGTATATGAGGCCCATCGTAAGTGTATGTGAGGCCATAGGCCCACTATATGTTTGGCCCTATGTAGACCACTCCTTGGGAGCAATGTTGGTTGGATGTCCACATTGTGACCTTCCCTTTGGCCTTGTTAGGCCCATTCTCGTCATTTCCTTTGTGGGTTAACCCGAATAAGTGGGCCCCATTCACCGTAGACAGATGTCTCCGTGCTATCGGATTTGATATAATATAATATATTATAATATATATTATATTATAATATAATATATTATATTATGCTATAATATATTTTATTATTTTAATACAGGTATTATGGTGGGCCCCACGTGGGACCCACCTGATGTGGAATGGATTGGCTGGACGGTGGTGATCCAGACCGTCTAGTCTCCCATGTGTGGTGTGGGGCCCACATGATATATGTGTTTTATCAAAACCGTCCATCCAACAAATAGATAGGCTGCTAGATCGACGTCAAAGAAGTTCTGTGGGTCCCACATAATGTATGTGCTATATCCAATGTCCAATTGTATGGATGTCGGTAAGATGTGGGTCCGATCATGGGTGTGTATTATATCCCTACCGTCCATCTATTTAGACATCAAGCAAATTCTCTGGCCTTGGCCATGAAATATGTGTTTATCAACCACCCACCTAGCAGACGGTGGGGCCATTTTAATGTATGTATTTTGTATCTAGGCCGTACATCTACTGGACGACCAATAGTTTTTGCTGCCGCTGTAGTTGACGTCAACAAGTTCTATAGCCCACCATTGATGCATGTGATGAATATCCTAGCCGTCCTTCATTTAGATAGGTATGAGGCCCACCTAGGATGTATGTATTGTAGCCACACCATCCATCTGAGGATGTAGGCCCTGGTGTATGGGTTTTACCCTCACTGTCTTTAGGATGGTGGAAACCACAAAGTGATGTAAGTGTTTTATCTACGCCATCCATGGACCACACCATGATGTAGGTGTTGTATCCACACCGTCCACCAGTTCCAAGATCATTTTAAGGCATGGGCCTCAACGGGTTGGACCCAAATATGCGGTCGCGACAGGGTCATATGATGCGGCCCAGTATGAGGCCCAATGTGATTATATGAGGTCCACTTGATGTGTATGAGGCTCATTAGTGCGGCCCATTGATGCAACTCACTTGTTATATTCAAGGCCCGTGGACGAGGCCCGATGTGATGTATGTGAGGCCTAATGTGATGTAGGTGCGGCCCATATGATGTGACCCATTGAGATGTGTATTAGGCCTAGATACATGGCCCATTTGATGCATATGAGACCCATGTGTAGGGCCCACCCATTGAGTATTTGAAGCCCATGGGTTGTGGCCCATTGTGATGTATTCAGGGCCCATATGTCGTGGCCCATTGTGATGTATTTTCGGCCCATACGATTAGGCCCCTATGATATATTTGAGGCCCAGGTGCAAGGCCCACCTGTTGTGTATTAGAGGCCCGATGTGATGTATATGAGGCCCATCGTAAGTGTATGTGAGGCCATAGGCCCACTATATGTTTGGCCCTATGTAGACCACTCCTTGGGAGCAATGTTGGTTGGATGTCCACATTGTGACCTTCCCTTAGGCCTTGTTAGGCCCATTCTCGTCATTCCCTTTGTGGGTTAACCCGAATAAGTGGGCCCCATTCACCGTAGACAAATGTCTCCGTGCTATCGGATTTGATATAACCACAGTCGAGGCCGATTCCGATTTGTCGATTCCGACTCCAATTGTCATGACCGACTTGCGGACTTTGATTATCGATCGATTCCGATTATCGTGACTGATTACCGATCGTGGCCGAATGCCAATTCTGCTTGTCGTGGCCAATTGACTGATTACCGATTGAGGCCGATTATCATGACTGATTATCGATCGTGGCCGAATGTCATTCTGCTTGTCATGGCCAATTGACCGATTACCGATCGAGGCCGATTATCGTGACTGATTACCGAATCGTGGCCGAATGTCAATTCTGCTTGTCATGGCCAATTGACCGATTACCGATCGAGGCCGATTATCGTGACTGATTACCGATTGTGGCCAATTACCGATTCTGCTTGTCGTGGCCAATTGACTGATTACCGATCGAGGCCGATTATCGTGACTGATTGTCGATTCTGCTTGTCGTGGCCAATTGACCGATTACCAATCGAGGCCGATTATCGTGACTAATTACCGATTGTGGCCGAATGTCAATTCTGCTTGTCGTGGCCAATTGACCAATTACCAATCGAGGCTGATTATCGTGATTGATAACCGATCATGGCCGAATGCCAATTCTGCTTGTCGTGGCTAATTGACTGATTACCAATCGAGGCCGATTTTCGTGATTGATTACCGATCATGGCTGATTGTCAATTCTCTTGTCGTGGCCAATTGACCGATTACCGATCAAGGCCGATTATCGTGACTGATTGTCGATTCTGCTTGTCGTGGCCAATTGACTAATTACCAATCGAGGCCGATTATCATGACCGATTACCGATCGTGGCCGATTGTCGATTCTGCTTGTCGTGGCCGATTGCCGATTCTGATTTGTCGAGGCCGATTTTTGAATTGTCGAGGTCGATTGTCGAGCCCTATATGATGTATATGCGACCCGTAGTGATGTGTATTTGGCCTGTGTGATGTATATGCAGCCTGTGTTTAAGGCCTAATGTGATAAAAATGAGGTCTATGTGATGAGGCCTATTGTGATGTATTTATGGCCCATGGGCAAGGCCCATTGTGAGGCATTCGTGGCCTATAGGCAAGGCCCATTGTGATATGTATTAGGCCCATGATGCATGGCCCATTTGATGTATTAGAGATCCATGTGTAGGGCCCACACGTCATGTATTTGGGGCCCATAAGCAGGGCCCACCTGTTGTGTATATATGGCCCTAGAGTAAGGCTCATTGTGCTGTATGTTAGGCCTTTGTGTGAGGCCGTGGGCCCATTATATGTTTGGCTATATGTGAGCCATTCCTTGGGGGCAATGTTGGTTAAATGTCCACATTGTCGAGGTTGTTAGTCGATGCCGATTATCGATACCGATTATGAGTATGTGACCGCATAGCATCATGACACATGCCCATACACATCATCTGCATGTTTGTTATGAGATGTGGTTGACCATTGCATATGCCATTGGGTAGGTTGTTATGAGACTCCCTGATAGGTGGAGGTTATCTCACATGTGTGCACGATATGCGTAGGATTGGTGCATGACTGGATTGTATGACTCATGTATATTGCATTGTGTGTTGTAATTACTATACGCCCTAGCGACATCAGGGTCGTAGTCTCCACAAGCATATCGTGGATGGCCAGAGGGGACACCGAAAATGTTTGGTTCTAGCATACGGGCGCCATAGATGTCCCTGGGTGAAAATCTCTAAACCTCCACAGCCAGGAGATGCCCCAACGTCGAGACCAAGTGGATACATGAGCACCCGAGTGCCGAATACCAGGAGGCCGCGTCTCCCACTGTGTCGTGGTCGGTTGGGAGGGGGTATGGCCTTACCCGCCTGAGTGTAGGGGGCATTGCTAGGCTGAGTCTGACCAACTCGGGGAATGGGTCCGCTATCGACGTGCCGAATAGGTATTGACAGACTATTGGCTAGGCGGATAGTGAGGTTTCTTACACTCACTTGGACTGTACGGCTAGGAGAGCGGCAGTGCCATTTGGAGTGTACTAAACCCCGGTGATGATCCCAGAGATGAACCGTACTGATATGTGGACTTATTGAGCAAGATTTGCATACTCATCCATTCATTCATTCACTATCCACTCGGGCTGGTGGTGCGTAATTATTTGTTATGTGAACTTTCGTTATAACAAGGATTTCGGTTGGGGCGCGCGACTAACCTGAGATCAGAAGTTTACCACATTGAGTCTGACTATTCAAATTTAGGTATGAGACTGGTTTAGATAGAAGTCCTTTGTGGTGAACCCCGTAGCCTACGATACTACGTACTACCATCATGACTTCACACTTCAACATGGTCATTTCATTCACATCACATAATGCAATACATCCGCGGCACATGGTATTTTGGGTTTGTGTGTCTGCATTTATGTAGTCTAGATACGACACCTAATATTTGACTCTTTATGACTCATCATTGGCATAGCTGATCTGCATTATGTACTCTGATATTATTTGACTCATGGACTTGTCAATATTTCCGTTTACTCTGTTATCTATAATTCATGATCTTGTTAGTATTTCTGCTTACTCTGATAATTCATGATCTTGTCAGTATTTCTGCTTATTCCGATATTGTACAATTTATGAATTACCAGTGTTTCCAGTATTGTACGATGATGACATTGTATCGAATACTTGGCACTTACCTTGTGCACACACTTACACCACCCTCTAAGCTTTCTATAAGCTTATGCATGATAGATGCATGCAGGTGATGTTAGGTTGTAGCAGTGTTGAGCTTGGAGCGTGCAGCGGTCTTCTGGAGCTTGATTTTCGATTTATGTATTTTCCTTTCAGCATTGTATTCAAATGATTATATTAGTGGATAGGTGATGATGATGTTGTCTTTGTGATTTGGATCATCTTATGGTTATGCTTATTACGAGTTAAATGTATAAAAATAAAATAAAATAAAATAAAATCCTCCTTGTAGGATCCCGGGATCGAAATCTGGCATTTGGACACTAGGAGCAGAGAATGGGGTACTAAGGAGGTTGTCGGCACCAGATTTGGCGATCGGAATTCCTGTGAATCTGATTTCCGGGTTTGGGGTGTGACATTTTATCCTATTCACCGCCGTCTAGGACATCGATGGCTCATTTTTGCAAGTGGTATCAGAGCAAGGTTGCTCTTTTTTGGATTTACCTACTGAAGCTAGATCTAGAGATATAAGATGTCAAATTTTGAAGGTTTATCCATTACCAGGCCACCTCCTTTTGATGGCTCAAACTACTATTAGAAAGCCAGGATGAGGATTTTTCTCAAATCCATTGATGAGAGTGTGTGGCAAGCCACTGTGATACAATGGATGCCTCCTATGATGGAAGTATTCGCTGAGAATGGAACCACGTCCATGCAAGAAACCGCTTATACTTTTCGTACGACTTTTCAGAAAAGTGAAAGCATTGCTAACGTAAAGGCCTTAAATACAATAACTTATGCTCTATCACCAAATGAATCAAAATAATCATTTCATGTGATACAGCTAAACAAGCCTGGGATATTCTTGAAATGACACATGAAAGAACTAACATTGTGAAAAAATATAAGATCCAAATACTCACAACCAAATTTGAGAAAATTTGTATGGAAGAAAATGAGTCTTTCATGAACTTCTATACGAAACCAAATGACATAGTTAATTCCATGTGGGGCTTGGAGATAGAATCCTTGAAAGTAAGGTTTGTGCAAAAATACTACGATCATTTCCTGATAGGTTCAATTCGAAATTTACCATTATACAGGAATTGAGGGATAAAAAATAACGAAGGTTGAAGAGTTAGTTAGATCAGGGCCTTGCCTCCACAGGGACATTCGTGGATGGTCGTATGTATGGACACCAGAAATGTATTACTTGAGCATATAGGGTGCATAGGATGCCCATGAGTGAAATTCTAAAACTTCCATAGTACTAAGGATCTGCTCCAACGCCATGACCAGGTGGAAAATATGACCGCACGAGGGCCTTACACCTTTAGGCCATGACTCCCACTGTCGTGTAGTCGGTTGGAATGGGGTGTGGCCTTACTCGCCTGTGAGAGAGGGCATTGCTAGGCTGAGTCCGACTAGCTCGTGAATGGGTCCGCTACCGTCAGGCCTTGCTATTGATTGGTTGTCCACAGGCAGGTAGTGAGGTCTCCTACGCTCGTTTGACTGTGTGGGTCTATAGAGTGGTAGTCATTCTACAATGTACTAGACCCCGGTAGATTCCTTATGATGGAACTGTATTGACATGTGGACTAGATATAAGGACTGGCATTACTTCACATTGCATTTGCATCGGCTATATAAGCCCTTTACGCATCACCTTGGTATGGTGCCCAGTACTCATTGCATTGTATTCATGACAACCTTGGTTAGGCTTATGGCATTGGCATGGCTCATACTTCCCTTCTGTATCTCTTATCATTCTTCTGCACACCATTGTCACACACTTTCACCACCCTCTAAGCTTTCTATAAGCTTATGCACGATTGATGCATGTAGGAGATCCTAGGTCGGCATCGTAGCAGCGGAGCTTGGATAGGAGTTAAGTCGTGGACCCCAGTGTTGTAGACCTTCTTCCTTCTTCTTTTTGTCATCAAATGTATTTCCTTTTAGCATTGTATTAAAGCTCAAATTTATAGTGGATTTTGTGATGTGTACCTTCGTTATTTTTCAGATATACTTGTTGTAATCTTGGGTATGCTCTTATTAGAATGGATGTATGACTTATGAAAATTCTCCTTGTAGGATCCCAGGATTGGAACCTACTTCAAGAGCCGAGAATGGGGTACTAAGGAGGCTGTTGCGGCCAGAACTGGCCATTGGGTTCTTTATGAATCTAGTTACCGAGTTTGAGGCGTGACAATTTACCTCCTTCAACTAGATCCAAAGTTATAAAATATCAAATTTTGAGAGTTTATCGATTACCAAGCCACCCCCCTTTGATAGCTTAAACTATTTATATTGGAAAGCCAAGATAAGGATCTTCCATAAATCCATTGATGAAAGTGTGTGGCAAGAAACTATGTTACAATTGATCCCTCCTATAATGGAAGTAGTAACTGAAAATGGAACCGTGTCCATGAAAAAAATTGCTTATACTTTTTGGACAACTATTTAGAAAAGTGAAAGCAGTGCTAATGAAAAGGCCTTAAATGCAATAACTTGTGCTCTATCGTCATATAAATTCAAGAGAATCATTTCGAGTGATATAGCTACACAAGCATGGGATATTCTTGAAATGACACATAAAGGAACTAATATTGTCAAAAAATCTAAGATTCAAATCCTCACAACCAAATTTGAGGAAATTGAAATGGAAGAAAGTAAGTCTTTTATGGATTTCTATACGAAACTAAATGATAATGAAATCCAGGTGAAATCTTGAGGATAGAATCCCTGAAAGCAAGGTATGTGAAAAAAATATTATGATCACTTCCTGAAAGGTTCAATTCGAAAGTGACTGCCATACAGGAATTGAGGGATATCGATACCATGAAGGTTGAGGAGTTAGTTGGTTCTCTTCAAACTTACGAGCTGAATTTCAAAGCTCTTAAGATCACGTCTGCTGCCCTTAAATCTTCTAAATCTAATTCAAAGGATTCTAATGTAAATTCTGATATTGAAGAAAATTAAGATGATTTAGCTATGTTGGAAAAAAAAAATCTACAGAATTTTTTAAAATAAGAAAAGAACAGTTTTTCAAAAACCGTTTGACAGAAGAAATGGAAATTCAAACTAGTGGAAATCTAAAACAAAAGACACCCAATGTTTCAATTGTTCTGAATATGGGCATCTACCTTCTAAATATCCTTTTAAAAAAAAAGAATAAATTTATAAGAAAATGCATGATGGCTACTTGGGATGAACATCTGAATCTAAAACTAATTCAAAGATTTACGAATCAGACCAGGAAAATACAAATGAATTAAAAGCCTTTATAACCATAACTAGAATCACTTCTTCAGATGAGTGTAAAATGTCTGATTATAAAACTATAAGAAGTGACTCTGAAAATGAAGATGATCTTCAAGATGCTTATAATGTTCTATACAGAGAAAGTTGTAAAATTACGGCTAAATTAAAAATTCAAAAAGAGAATTATGCTAAACTCCAATTAGAACTTGAAAGGGTATTTTTAGAAAAATCTCATTTTTCCAATTGTTTTGGAAAAACGAAGTTAGATTTGAGTTTAAAATTTTCTAAATTGCAAAAACTTAAATATGAAAATGAAATATTAAAACTTGAAGTTTCCTCCTTTCAGAGTTCGAAGGACACTTGGAAATATACCCAAGGTGACCAAAAACATGAAAAACTGTTAACCGCATCTCAACAATGTGGTTACAAGTCTGGATTGGGATATATTAAAAATAACTCTTCGAAATTTGAGGATTTTGCTCCTACTTTTGTAAAAGGATAGTCCTGGAACTCTAAAGCAGAAATTATAAAAGAGTCAAACTGAAAAAAGAATGACTTCAAAATTTTTTAACCCTTTTGAAGTCTCTAATATAAAAAATTGTGCCAACTACTACAAATATCAAAGGAGTAATAATGGAAATCCTCCTTTAGCTGATAAAATAGTGGACTTACTTAAAGAGTTATTGAAATCCAACTCAGGTAAGAATAGAGAGAAAACACAAATAGGAGAAATTCTAACTTCCAAACACAGCGAAAAGCAAGAGACCTTCCTAAACATAGAACCGTAATGAAATGGGTTCCCAAGGTTAAGTGTCTTATTATCCACACAACTTTCAAAGCAAGTAGCCATTCAAGATGGTCCCTAGATAGTTGATGTTCTAGAAAGATGATAGGTGATAAACCTATCTCTTAAACACCAACCAAATTAATGGCGGTTCAGTTACCTTCGGAGATGGGAGCAACTGTAAGATTATTGGCAAAGGTAATTGTCCATAACCCCAAGCGCAGGGTTGAGATGTAGTAATAACTCAGTGAGAACGAGGTTGAATCCACAGGGAATGAGGAACACGGTTTAGAACTAATCTAAATTTAACTTGGTTGTCTGGATTTTTAATTTAGCCATTTGGAAAAAAGGTTTTGAAATAATAAAGATAAAAGACTAAAGATTTAGGAATCCATCTATAGTAGTCTCAATATTAATCTACTTGGTTCAACAATAACTCAATTGAAATTGAAGTCTATCGTATCCAATCGGATGATGGAGCGGTTAAAACAAAATCTGAACTTTCATTGGATTAGTTCACACATGAGGATCCACTACAATGATTGGCAGAGATTCCATCATCCTACTATGCCCAGGAAATAATGGTGAATAACAGGATTTACTAATCTCCACAACTCCAAATAGATTAAGAAAATATCAAAAGCCTCCACAGAATCTACTGTAATTGAAGTCACAATAAATCAAAGAAAATTGGAAGTATTCCTCAAATCAAACTAGAAATCAATGAAGTTCAATATAAACTTGAATCAAAGTAAGATAAACATCAAAATAAACTATACATTTCCTCTCTTAGCCTTAAAGAAGAGATTAGCCTAACAAGACTAGCATCCTATAAGAAAAATAAAAAGATCAACTAGAACTGTGAAGAAATCAAAGTAGAAGAACATTGTCGGCACCCCACCTGGGTCTTCTCTCCATTTTCAAACCCTAGAAGATGATTTGGAGTAGCCTGGGGACTCCTTTAAATAGTTTTGCAACTAAAACTTTCTCATCGCCTTGAAAAAATTCACAAACCGTCTCAAATTTACGTACTCTGTGCACATTCGATGTCATCGAATAGTGTAAGACCCGCACCCTAGACTGTACCATTCCGTAGGCTCCCGCGGTATTCCCGATAGAATTTCGACAACCCTTAACCTGTATCCGACGTTTACGAGCAATCCTAAGCCGAGTCCCGTATATCGAAGTCGGCTCGACCCGAAACTTATACCCTAGCGACCACACCGTCGCCGCGATTCCAACACCGCGACTCATGCACCGATCCGATACCCAGGCTAAAAGATATGGGCTACGTTCATTTTGAGGAAAACGCCGCACGTGCAAATTCCGAGAGAATCTCTATGACCTATCCTAACAATCAATCTATCAATCAATTAATCTCATCAATTAAGTACACATCACACCTCAAGTCAAGTACAAGCAACCCATATCCTACCCTTACCTCTCTCTTATACAAGCTACCCCAAAGTCAACCCTTACATCACTTCATCCATCACTTCACCCATCACCCATCACTCCATCTCTTATCATCCCATCACTTCTCTCTCTCCCTCATTTCTTAAAAAATCTCCCAAGCAACAAAAAAAATTCTAAGGTCCAAGCTCTCTCTCTCCCAAAGCCAAGTGTGGACCACTTTCCCCCTCTCTCATCTCCCATCTCAACCATCCATTCATTATCTACCTCCATCAAAATTGAAGGCAAGGAGCATAGGAGTCCAAGGGATCAAGGAGGAGTGCAATAGGTGGGTGATCCACCGTTGATTTCAAATTTTTGGGCCACTTATTGTGGGACCCACATTGATGTATGCAATATAGAGAGGGGCCCATAGTGGCGAGGTCTCTCTCTCTCTCTCTCTCTCTCTCTCTCTCTCTCTCTCTCGTGTATGGATGGTGTGTGTGTGTGGCCCATCATGAAGTAAGTATTTCATCCATGCCGTCCACCGAGTGGACCCACATGGCAGTCCGTTTGGACCGGCCTGATTGAAGGAAAACATAAGTATCAGTTGATCCGTGGGCGATGTGGGCCACACATGTGGAACCACCATAGTATATGCATTAGATCCACACCGTCCACGGGTCAGGATGGTGGAGCCTACCCTCATGGTATTGTAGATGAAATCCACGCCGTCCGAGCGTCCGGCCCCTGGACACACACCGGGACCTTCATAATAATAATAAATCATTAATAATATAATATATATAATATAGTATATATATATATATATATATATATATATATGTATGTATGTATGTATATTCAATATTTATATAGCTTTGATGAGGTGGGCACACGTGTGGACCTACCATGATTTATGCATCTGATCTGCACTGTCCAGAACCTCCTAGGTCTGGACGGTGGGCTCCTTACAGCTCATATATTATTTTATAATATAATATAATATAATATATTACATTATATTATATTATATTATATTATATTATATTATATTATAGTATATATATGGGCTCCTACGTGGGACCCACCTTTTATACGAGATCTGCACCATCCAGAGGTCTGGATGGTGGCACTACGCCAAAAGTGGTAATTTGCGACGTATTTTTGCGACAGACTCTTGGTTTAACGACGGATTTAATCCGTCGCTAACGGAAAAGGTCCGTCGCTAAGCCCGCGTTTGTCGGAAATCCGTAGTTTGAACGTCGCTAAATTTAGCGACGGACCGAAATCCGTCGCTAAAATATGATTTACGACGAATTTTGGTCCGTCGTTATTAGGAGACGGACTAAATCCGTGGCAAAATTCGATTTTATGACAGCCCTAAATTCCCGCCCAAAATACCAAAATGGCACGCTTTTTCAGTTGCTTTTGCGATGGATCATGGTCCGTCGTAAAAGGACTTACGACGGATCATGTCCGTCGTGAAAGGTTTAACATTAATTTTTTTCATTTTTATAGGAATACGGTGGAAAATTAAGTTTTTTTTGTAGTCTAATAATTATTTGTTAATAGAATTTCAATGGTTTAACAGTACATATTTGTATCTAAGATTATTTTTTAACAATTGATTAAATGCAAAAGGAAAATGTATTTTGTTTTTATATCAAATGAGTGAAATTTTTATTTTTATTTTTAATTTAAAATTAATATTTAAATGATTTGTAATATCACATGAAAAAGAATATTGAGAAGTTTAAAAAATTTAACAATGTTTGAGAAAAAAATTAGATTTTGAAAAAATAAAAATAGTGATTTAAAAAAAATCTATTTTGTGGGAAAAAAGAATTTTGAATAAAGTTGATAAATTTGAAAAAAAAAAAAAAGCATTTGATTTTGAGAAAAAAATAATATCCTAAAAAAGAAAATAATTTTTTTTAATGTGAAAATTTTCACAATGTGGGCCCCACCATAATATTTTATAAAAACAATGAGATTTTGAAAAAAATAATATATCATTTTAAAAAAGAAAATTGAAAAGTTGAAAACAAAATGATGCTTTTAAAGAAAAAAAAAATCGGCATTTAGGAATTTTTGGGAAAAAAAATTAAAATTTGGGAAATTTTTTGAGATTTTGAAAATAAAATTCAGAATTTATATTTAAATTTTTTTGAAATATTTTATAATAAAAATGATATTTTGTTAAAAGTTTTCAAAGAAAAATTCCACTAATTGAACCTATAAACGTTTAAATCAAATTTTGAAAAAAAATGTTATTTTTAAATAGAAATTGAAATTTATCTATGAAATAAAAAATATTTGTTAATAAATTATTACGTACATCTACTAATTGAACCTTTAAACGTTAAAATCAAATTTCACTTAAATTGTTGATCAATCTTGTATGCCCAATATCTTTCTCATATATAGCTTGATCAAGGCGAGTAAGTAGTCAAATTGTGGGTATTGATCCATAAAGTAGAGTGAATGGACCAGACATGTAAAATGAGCCAAATATTTTGATCAAAATTATGACTCAACTTAGTAACATCGTGAGAAGCAAAAAATTTATGTTAGAAAGTTTTGTGGGCCCCATCATGATGCGTGTCGAACATCAACACCATACATTTGATGTGTCCCTTTTAGATTATGAGATATCTCAAAAATCATCCGTATATGAAACTCAGGTGGGCCATACCATCTAAAACCATGTGAAGACATCCTAAAAAATATAAAAGCACTTGGTGGGGCCTACATGAGTTTTCGATGCGGCTGAAACTTAGTCTAACCCCTCATCCAAGGGGAACACACAAAATGAGTAGGTCGGATATGTGAATCACATTTAGGCAGCCCCAATATATGATTATGAATGTTTTAAGGAAACCCCTCCCCACTACATTTAGGTGAGTTACTCATTACCTTTACCAGAGTAAACTTTATGGGGTCCACCGTTATTTATTTATTTTATCCACTCCATTTATCCATGTTAACAGATAATTTGAGCTCTTAAAAATAAAAAGGAAGCATATCCAAAGCTCAAGTGGACCACACCATAGGAAATAGTGTGATTGAACCTCTACAATTGAAAAATTCTTGAAGGCCATAGAAGTTTTAGATCAAGCTGATGTTTGTATTTTCTCTTCATTCATATCTTTTTGATATTATGACCAGGTTGGATGGCAAACAAACATTACTGTGGGCCCAAGGAAGGTATCAACGGTGGATATCATTATTCCACACTGTTTCATGTGACATGGTCCACTTAAATTTTGGATTTACTGAAAATTTGGGATCAACTCACATCATTCATCTATTTTTCGAGATAATTTTAAAGAATTATCCAAAAAAATGAATCATATCCAAAGATTAAATGGACCACACACAGATGAGGGGAACGGATTGGCTACTCCCCCTAACACCAGCCAATGGCTGGTGGTCGGTGCTCTATGGGCCCCACCATGATGTATGTGTTTCATCCATGCCGTACATCTATTTTTAAAGATCATATTATGAAATGAGACCAAAAATGAGGTATATCCCAATTTGAAATGGACCACATTAAGGAACAGTGTTGAATGAGTGTCAACCATTAAAAACATTTTGGGGGCTATAAAAGTTTTAGATCAAAAACATTTTGGGGGCTATAAAAGTTTGAGATCGAGATGATTTTTATTTTCCCCCTTCGTCTACGCCTGTATAACCTAATAAACAGATTTGATGTCAAATAAATAGTACAATGGGCCATAGGAGGATTTTAATGATGGATATCCAATCACTATTGTTTTCACGTGGTGTGGTCCACCTGAGATTTATATACCTCTCATTTTTTTTGACTAAATACTTAAAATTATCTTAAAAAATGGATGAACGCAATGGATACATACATCATGGTGGGCTCACAGAGCACCGACCACCAACCACATCAGCCACGGGCTGGTGTCAGGGAAGTAGCAAGACTAGCTACTAAAGTCAAATCCCCAAGTTCTGTGGGCCCCACCATGATGTATGTTTGGTATCCGCACCTTCCATCCATTTGGAGAGATCATTTTAGGGCAATATCCGAAGAAAGAGTTAAATCCAATGTTCAAGTGGACCCCAGCATAGAAAATAGTGGAACAGTGACGCCCACCATTAAAATTTTCTAACAGTGACGCCGACCATTACAAAAGTTTCAGATTAAGAAAAAAATTTTCTAAAGCTGATGTTTGTTTTTTCTCTTATTTCATGTCTTTTTTAACTTTTGAACAGGTTGGATTTCAAATAAACATTATGATGGGCCTTAGGATAGCTTCAATGGTGGGAATCACTCTCCGTTTTTCCCGTGGTGTGGTCCAATCGAGATTTATATAGATCTCAGTTTTTGGGATCTATCCTAAAATTATATTTAGAAATGGATAGACGGCGGGGATTAAAACATATACATCGTGGTGGGGCCCGTTGAGCCCTACCAGATCCATACAGCAAGTGACGTTAAATTTTGTACAATTTAGCTAGTGAGTTTTGTGTTTGACGTAAAATAGTGGTGACTCATTTATAATAATAGTGGAGATGATATATAGTTATCTAGACCATCTAAATAATGGCTTTGATTGTTAGTGGTTAATATTTATACTTTTTATCATATAAAACTATTTTAATCATTCAATAAATAGTCCCTTAAATGTACAGTTATTAATGTAGTTGATGTGTTAAATTATGGAAAACTCACAATTTGCGGATTTGAAAGTAACATCTCAATTTAGAAGAGGGATTCCCTCTTTCAAACGACGCCCCCTCCTTTACAGATCCCTGGTTTCTCATTTTCCTCTTCCGCTCGGTGGGTGAACTCCAAATCTCTGAAGGATTTCAGGCATCTCTCCTGCCGTGGGTGAGTTTCTCTCAAAATCTCTATTTTTATTCCAAAATCCACTATATTAAGACTTGGACCAAGGACAGTCTGCCATGACTCATCTGAGTCGACCCTGACTAGGTAATACTTAATCTGGTTCCACCAGAGTTGCTCTTATCTTGGGTGGGGTCCGATATCCACTCACGACAGATGGTTCAGTCGGGCCACCAAGCTTTGTGATCATATGTGAGCCACCACGTTTTTGGTATAGGACCTGTATTTGGTATAGAGCTCATCTTGATTTCATAACTAATAATGTGAAATGTATACATATGTAATGATATTGATAGGAAAATATATAATAACTTAGAAAAGAAATTGGCCACATGTCTTGAGCAATGCCAAACCAACGAACACTCTTTCAGGCATGTGAACATGATAAAAAATTTAAAAAAAAATTAAAAAAATTAAAAAAAAATAGGTTGTAGACTACATTTTTGGCATATGTTAATGGTAAATTTGGTCCAACATATTTAAGTATTTGACCTATTGTTTATTGTAATTGCAAATGCTCATGGAAATTACGTTCCCTTCAAAATAAATGGGAATTCTGCTTTAGATGTAGATAATATGATTCTTGGGATAAGAACACTCTTGACTAAATTTCATTTTTTGATAATCTTGTCTTCCATTACTTTTTTTTTTCTTTCTTTCAAAATTTCAATTATTGCTCTTGTACTATTTCCTAGACTGTTTGGTTGATCTAAATTTCTCAATAAGTTGACTATCAAGTAGCCCTTTAAATTTAATTGCATTGAGCAATTCAGGTGGGTTCATATTATTTTTAGTACCCAAATTTTCTACTAGGTTGGTTGTATCTGTGCTTAAGAACTTTATTGGTAGGAGTAATTTCATCTATATCTTCATTTTTAGTATTAAGATCTTGCCTTAAAAAGTGATTCATTAGAATCATAAGCCACAATGATGGGTCCTAAAATATATGCTATATAAAAAATAAATATTAGGTCAATATGGACAAATATGATAAATAGTTAATTTTCAGGCATTTGTAGTTTGTATTTACCAAATAATTTTTTTGTAAAAAAAGTTATTATTTTTAGATGTCATGACTTTTTTAGACAATTTACTAAACAGACTTTATAGTACTAAAATTCAACAATTTTAAGTTCCAGCACTAAAATTAATTTTTAATTTTATTTTCAATTTATCAAATGATATCTTGATCCAAAGTTAAAAATTCAAACATAAAATGGATGTTACAGAGGATGCTTTGGAGAAACCTGAGTCATGTAACTCGAATAGTCCAGAACATCCATTGTAGGCATAGAATAAAACAAATAAATGTTATTTGCAGTCACCTCGCTGGGTATGAAAACTCATTCAATGATCAGGTGACAACTCAGTATATTTACCATACATACAAATGATCAAATAAGAAAAAAAAAAAAAACATAAAAAAGTTGGATGGTCCACATCAGGAAATATGGTTGGCACTCCATACCCATGGTTCCATTTGATTTGGCTCACCTTAGGTGTGGATTTGCCTTATTTTTTGGCCTTAGGTCCTAGCATTAATGAGCACTGATGGAGGATTTTACCAGTGCGTAATCAGGCCCCACAAAGCTAGAATATTTGAAATGCTGCATAAAACATGTGTTATAGAGGATTCCCATCCAACTTAGGGTGAGGATGCTTTTGGGAAGAATTAATATATATATATATATATATATATATATAATTCAATTTTAGATGCTTAAAACATGGTTATGTGGAGGTCACTTCATCCATTAGGTGAGATTAATTATCTTCATTATGCGTACAAAAGATCAGCCCAACAAAAATCAGGCTGTCCACATCAAGGACACATATAGGATCTATCTACGAAAATTAATCTCTTAAAGATGCACTTTTTGGAAAAGAAGGCTTTGATACTTCAGTTAGAGAACGATTGATACTTATGAACTTATAAATCACTTCAAATTTGTATACGTCGCGTATTAAATAATTCAAACTGAACAATCCAAATCATGGGACCCACTATGTATGTATTATCAACCAAAAGTTAAGCTTATTTAATTATCTGTCTATGGGATTGGTGGACATTTATTGAAATGTCGAAATGAGAAATATCTAATAATTTTATTTCAAACAATATAATGTGAGGATAGGATTGTTCAGCCAGTTTTATTTTTTGATTGTGACTGAGTGGGTTTATTTATAGTTAATGGGTGTATGGCTCTATTGGGATCCATGTGGATATGGTAACCTCAATGTTATTATTTATGACTATTATTGTATGCATTATGGTGTCCAAAATTTGAACGGTGTGGATTGGCTTAGATGTATGCTACCCAAGGCGTGCCCAACAAGTTTGATGTTGAATACAAATGTGGGCCCCACTGATCACAACCCCAGTAGTAAATGACCTGTAAATGAATTGACCTCCTTGCCGAACAGGTGGGTTGGAATGAATCATACATGCATACAACGTGATGCAGTTTGTTGCGTCCCATGTACTCTTGGTCTAATCCATGGACCTCTATCATAGGCCCACTAACCCAACCTTCATGGGTCCCAGACATTGCAACGAGGCCGATCGGCTCATTACCGCTTTTATCTATATATATATATATATATATATATATATATATATATATATATATATATATATATATATATAAGTGGAACCATTCCACCGAACTCTATTTATATGAAACTAGAATGTGACCATTTGGGCGAGATCCCAACAAAAATGTTAGGACCACGCCTATCATATGCAACTATTACACATGGCTAAACAAGAAAGCAGAAAAAGAAGAAAAAAAAAAAAACCAAATTTGGAGTGTCCTTGAAACGTGGCTAAAGCATCATCTAATGAAGCAATCGAAGAAGGGCATCGGCCCAAGCGTGGCAATACTTGAAAAGACCGAGTAGTTGCCACCCAAAACATCACTTGAGATTTTTTAAGGATTGACATTCAATGATTATTGTTTCATCAGTAGTGCGGTCCACTTGAGATTTAGATCGGCTTCAATTTTGAGACGACACCCTAAAATGAGATTAAAAATAAATAAATAAATGATGACAAAGATGTATATACAACACATTACAACACATGCATAAGGTTGGCCCCACAGTCAAGGTCTCACCCACTAAGTTGTTACCCATGTCTAACCTAATCCTGTTCCATGGGAACCGGTCACCCACCATAGTAGGTGTGGTGTTGTCCCCATGTCCATCAGATGAGTGTTGGAACTTAACATGTAGGAATGGCCCACCTAGCACGTAGATCAACGTGATTTTGGAGGTCTTTTTCGGTGGAGCCTACCATAATCATATATTCATATCACATATGCCTTACAGAAGTGAAATGTGGGAATTAAGTACATGGTTATATATACAAAGTTTCTTACAATACAGAAGTGCATGTAAGAATCACCTTATGAACATGTTAGACGGTAGGTAAGCATCAAGGTGATGCGAATGACATGTGAAACAAGGCCTTTGTTGTTGCTTATGGTGAAAAAACTTTTAGATTTCTGAAGCCGATTCAAAAGAATGTTATAATATATGCTATATAGATTAAACCATGATTTGTGCAACTTAAAAGGAATATGAGTTCAGCAAGAAAATGAGGGCTCCTTGTCAGGATGTGCGGGTTCCGATATTAGTTTGTTTACCACAATCATCTTGTCACAACCCTCCACAATGATCAATCATGGGTATTTTATTTGAGAAAGAAAATAATAATGGCATTAGGCTCTTTGGTTTCCTCCTTTATGAGCTCTGCAATGCTACATACTCCTGGCTCATATGCATGGCTAACCATTTGGTTGATTTTTGTATGTCACTTCGTTGGTTGTATTTCGCTGTGGTTAAGGCTGAGTTTGGCTCAGGCCACGAGAAAAATACTTTGCTTTGGGATTCCTACTCTTACTAGAACATCTGATGATTAAGAATACTCATGTGGATATGAAAGAGCTTTTCCTTTTCCAATACACGTTTAGACTGTCAGTCCACAATGTATGCTTACCTAAGAATGGGTTCCTTTTCAGCAAATCTTTTGCTTTAACATGATTTTTTTTTTCATTTTTGTTTTGTTTGTTGTTGTTGTTGTAATAGGATTATCTTCCTGCCTCACAGGATTACCTTTTTTCAGTTGATAAATGCCATTCCTAGAGCATGCTGCTCCACTTCTTACTAGAATGATAATGTTCATTATTTGCATTGAAGGAAGGAAATGAGTGCATGTTATTTGGAGCATGCTACAGTTGATCATATCCAAAAACACTTTGAAATTTTGAAGAACCTCGCTCCTTACTTTCATTGGGCCTTGCAATTCCTGCATATGTTTTGGAAGAACCATCAGCAACTTTCTTCATGATTGCAATTGTTTGATTTTCTAATGTTTCTCTTCATATTTTCTAGCCGAGGGAATGTGCATTTTCTAGTTGAGGGAATGTCCATGCACGCCTGGTAAAGTGCTCAACTCATTAACTGATTACTCCTGTAGATTATAAATGTATAAATTTTGCTATATAGTTGACTTGGATATATTGATCAATCAAATGTTGTACATAAAAGATTTAGCAAATCCGCAGATGGAAAAGAAAAACTTATCAATTTGACCTTACCTGACACTGCAAATTCTATTGCCATTGTTTTCAGAGTGTTGTCAGCTGGTTGGAGCAATTTATTAGTTTCCTGAAATCCAATGATAGAGAGTGATCTAATTGAAAACAAAATCTTATTTATCTTTATTTCTGTTCATGCTTTGGTAACAAAGAAGTAGAACTCGTGAATCATCATCATCAACATAATTTCATCCCAACTAAAAACATTTTATGATGTTTCCCTCAATTTTTATGCCACTTTTGATAGATTTACTTGTATGCTTCAGGTCATTGGAGTTTTGGTGCAAATTTTGCTTGGAATGAATACATCTTTAATTATATATTGGCAACATACAGGAAAATTTAGGTAATACATCTTTAATTTTGGCATTTTCTTCATGGTTACTCTTATTGAAAATTGCATGTTTAGGAGTGCAAAGTCCAGTTCTCTCCTCTTTATCTGTAAAATACAAAAAATTTCAATACTAACTAAGAAACATGGTTCAAGGTTTCAATTCTTAATGGATTCATCATGGGAGGAAGGGTTGGACTTTCCATACATGGGAAGTTCCGAGTTGCTACAGAGAATTCGAAACTTACTCTCCATTTTATAGAACTTGAAATTGTTATAGAATTTTGCACCTTTCAAAGTAGAATTATGGCAAAGATGGTAAAATTGTAAATCTGTGCCCATATGCATTATTGGAGAAACTAAAAAAACTTCCTCATTCTCAGATTGCATTGTGGAATATGCATCCATTATTCTAAGAAAGGGCGACATTCTAAGTACTCACACTCTCTCCTTGCTAGCTAAATTGGTGAGTCTTCTTTCCTTCATACTATATGATTCATTGATTGGACAGTTCATCATGTTGGGCTTGATTTGATTTTTCTATTTGTCTCAAATATCATTTGGATCACATGGTTATAGCAATTGGACTAATGGTTACAAAATGGACCTTTTGTCAAAGGTGGGGAAACATTCTCAAGATTCCCAACTTCATGAATTGGGGAATTTTAGATTTTTTTTTTCATTGCTAATTGCATGATTTATGTCCTTTTACTAATTGGCAATTAGTGAATTTATCAAGTAATGCCAACCCAAACACATTAATTGCCAAATTCAAGGATTTGACAGTTAAAATTTGCCAAATTCATGAATTTGGTGTGCATCCAAACAAAGGCTCGTAAAATGTCCAAGACGTTATAATTAGGCTTTTTGGTTCTTTGGCTTCTAAGCACATGTCATGGAAGCGATTCATATGCACATTTTCTTGGAGCATCTTACATGTACCTATGAAACTCTTTAATTTCGCACATCTATTTTTAGGTGAATTTCTGTAAAGTTCAACGAGTATGGATCGGTGGTAGTATCAGCAGGTATGATCATTCAGTGCGTGCATGGGACTGCAGATCTCACAGCACAGAGCCAATACAGGTTCCTCCTCCCCCTCGCCACTTCTTCAACAGCTGAAATTTGAGTATGTAGCAGTCCTAACTAAGCTCATTTTAATGTCCTTGCTATGTTTCACAAATTCATCGTTGATGTGTGGCAGATAATCGATACATTTTCCGACAGCGTGATGTCTGTTTGTTTGGCAAAAAGTGAAATTCTTGCTGGAAGCGTCGATGGAACTGCTCACACATTTGACATTTGTATTGGTAGGTATGTAGCATCATAGTAAGGAGGCCCAAGAAGTCCTGTTTTTTCAAGACTTCTCATTTCATTTGGGGTGTCATTATTTGGTACTTATGGAACTGGTATCATTATCACATTTGCACAATCAGATCAAGATCAAACAGTTTGTGTTTAAGTGGGCCACACATCTAACTGCCTAGTTTAATCTTGACAAAATGGTGATAGATTTTCCTGTTGATGAATTTTATCTAAGCCATGTATGATGGCATGTGCAATTGGTATTGTTAGTACATTTGCACAATCAGATCAAGATCAAACAGTTGGCATCCAACCAGCTATTATTGTATGATCTTGATTGAATGGCGATTAGATTCACCTGCTGATATATTTTATCCGAATTGAGCCATAAGGCATGTGTGATGGCTTGTGCAACTGGGTCCCACCTCATTCTACTACTGTCACCAAAATGAAATCTATCGAATCGAGTCACAATGTTAGTATCATGATTTATGCAATTGCTATCTTTAGCACATTTGCGCACCGAATTCTAGTTCTGTTTAGCTAAATTCACTACTTGAAAATCAACTGGTGCAGATTCCAGAGTCTCCAAATTTCAAGGTGAAGCTTACACTCAATGTGAAGAAGGGTGGCGGCCCCAAGAGCCAGTTCTATCTGATGGACATGGGAAGCTGCTGGAAGAACAAAGGCCACTGTGATGGCGATGTCCTAACTGATGTGACCCGTTACGGTGAGATGATCATCAATCCTAGCGTGACCGCATGGTGTAAGCCTGATAACCTCAATGTGTGCCCACCATATCACTCTCCCGAACGGGACCAAATTAGTTTCTAACGCATTTATGCTAATACCTTCTTGCTGCCATAAACTAGAGAGCTTGTTGATGACTTGGGATAGCCTGTCAATTGCATTTCGATATCAAACTACAGAAACTGCATGTTTGCAAGTTGCTTAGATTCTACTCTATACCTTTTGGGTAGGTAATATCCTTTTTATTTTTTTCAAATTAAACTTTATAGTACGTCTCTTCACGAACAGAATATAGTTCATCTGCATTACAGTTTGTTTTAAAGGATCTAGAACTTTTTAAAAAAATAAGTACTACTGGTTGGAGTGGGCCACTTGGGTCATTTCCTCTTTTATTGAATTGAGTTGTTACCAATTTTGTGAATAGGATTCTTATGAAACAATAGTGTGAATTATTTTTTGAATGACTATCAGGTGTAAGATTAAAAAAATATTAATAACAAATTATCGATATATTTTTTTTTAGTTACAGATATTTTAGCGACGGACCAAATCCGTCGCTAATTTCTGAACATTGAAAATCAACGACGGATTTGAGTCTGTCACTTACTCATATAAGCGACGGACCTTATCCGTCGCTAATTTCTCACGTTGAAAATAACGACAGATATGAGGTCCGTCGCTTACTCATATTAGCGACGGATCTTATCTGTCGCTAATGTTTTTAGTGACGACTAATTTTTTGAATATTACCAATGGAATTTTTTATTTTTTACGACGGATTTTATCCGTCGCTATGGTGCGACGGACCTTATCCGTCGCAGATTAAACGACGGATAAAATCCGTCGTAAAACCAAAAAGGACCCAGTAAACAGCGACGGACCCAGCAACGGACGAAGTCCGTCGTTTATTTGGTTTTATGACAGATTTGGTCCGTCGCAAAATAGCGATTTTGGCGTAGTGTGGGCTGAACCATGATGCAAGCATCTGCACCGTCTAGATGGGTCTGGACGGTGAGGATCGCAGCCTACTACATGCAATATATATAATATATAATATTATATTATATACTATATAATATATCAGCAATATTATATGGGTGGACCACTGCTACGTGGGACCCACCTGCATGTGGGAGTAAACCACGTCGTCCATCTACCTGGTGGGACCCACCATCGCTGGACGGTCAGTGGTCTCACACGATGTGGAGTCCACACGTGTGGACCACACGTGATGTATGGGTTTTATCCACATGGTTGGGACGGTGGGCCCTTTTGACGCCTCCATGCCATCCATCCATCTGACGTGCATATGGCCCCCACCCTTTGATGCATGTGTTGCATCCAACCGTCCATCCATTTGGCGACCTTGTCTCATGGCTTGAGACTAAAAATAAGTCAGATCTAACATTAAGTGGACAACACGTGATGTGTGGGTTTTATCCACACGGCTGGGACGGTGGGCCCTTTTGACGCCTCCATGTCATCCATCCATCTGACGTGCATATGGCCCCCACCCTTTGATGCATGTGTTGCATCCAACCATCCATCCATTTGGCGACCTTGTCTCATGGCTTGAGACTAAAAATAAGTCAGATCTAGCATCAAGTGGACCACACGTGATGTATGAGTTTTATCCACATGGCTGGGATGGTGGACCCTTTTGACGCCTCCATGCCGTCCATCCATCTGACGTGCATATAGCCCCCACCCTTTGATGCATGTGTTGCATCCAACCATCCATCCATTTGGCGACCTTGTCTCATGGCTTGAGACTAAAAATAAGTCAAATCTAGCATCAAGTGGACCACACTACAGCAAACAGTGGGTTTGAACATCTACCATTGAAACCCCTTTTTGGGATTACTGGAGTCATGAATCAATATGATATTTGTTTTTCCTCTAAGACCAAGTCTTTGTGACCTTATGAATAGACTAGATGGGAAATATATGGTGGGCCCATTGAAAATTTAATTGTGGAAATTATTATCACCACTGCCAATTGTGGTATGGTCCAGATGATCTTTTGATCTAATTCATTGTTTGGATGATGCTCTAAAAATGACCTCTATAGATGGATGAATGGTGCGGCCTATGTAGTGCGACCTACTTGTTATATTTGAGAGGCCTAATATGACATATTTGGGGCCCATGAGTTGAGGCCCATTATAATGTATTTGGAGCCCATGGGTAGAGGTCCATAGTGATGTGTATTCAGCCCATTTGACTCGGCCTACTCAACTCGGCCCATTTGACTCGGCCTATTCGACTTGGCCCATTCGACTTGGCTCATCGATTCAGCCCATTTGATTGACTCATTTGATTCGGCCCATTTGTATCGGCCTATTTGATTCGGCCCATTTGTATCGGCCTATTTGATTCATCCCATTTAATTAGCCCATTTAATTTATATGAGGCCCAATAAGACGTATGTGAGGCCTTTGTGTGGGTCAATATGATATATATGAAACCCATTGCGATGTGAGATTCTACCATGATGCATGTAATGATGTTTTGGTGGTCGTGCCTTAAGAGCAATGATGGTTTGACGTCCACATTGTAAGAGCAATGATGGTTAAATGTTCGCATTGTAACTCTCCCTAGGGGCCCATTGATAGGCCCATACTTGTAGTGTATAGGCCATCTAGGCCCTTCTTCATTATGAACAGAACCCATCATCATATAACATGTTTAGTATAGTTCCATATTCATGCTCATACGCATCATATGTATGCTTGAGATGAGGAGTGACTGATCATAGCATATGCCTTCAGGCAGATTGTTTATGGGCTCCCTGATAGGAGGAGTTGCCCTTCATGAGCGCGCGGTATGCGCAAGATTGTCGCATGACTGGTAATGTAATTCATGCACTTTGCATTTGTATGACATGATTTCTATACGCCCTAGCGACATCAGGGCTATGACCTCAACAAACACATCGTGATTGGCAGGATCGGACACCGAAAATATTGTTACTAAGCATCGGGGCGCCATAGATGTCCCTGGGTGAAAATTCCTAAATCCGATGGTACTAAAGGATGACTCCAACATCAAGACCGAGTGGAAACATGACCACCAAAGTGCCAAATACCAGGAGGCACCGTCTCCCACTGTGTCATGGTCGGTTGGAAATGGGTGTGGCCTTACTCGCTCGAGGGTAGGGGGCATTGCTAAGCTGAGTTTAACCAACTCATGAATGGATCCGCTATCGACGTGCTGGATAGGTATTGACAGACTATTGGTCAGGCGGATAGTGAGGTTTCTTACGCTCACTTGGACTGTGCGCTTTGGAAAGGGGCAGTGCTATTTAGAGTGTACTAAACCCCGGTGATTATCCAGAGTGAGAATCGTACTAATATTTGATGCACTAGTGATGAGCTACATTGATATGTGGATGAGGATAGGCATGCGTGAGTTACATTCCACATCGCATGGCCTTAATATGGCTGATATCATTCATATTTTGCACCGCATAGCCTTGGTATGGCTGATTGCATTCATGTAGTCATCAGCATGATTCCACATTACTCTGTCATTGCATTCTGAGCACGCCCATATCGCGCACACACTTATACCACCCTCTAAGCTTTCTATAAGCTTATGCACGATTGATGCATGTAGGTGACGCTAGAAAGCAGTCGTAGTATAGTCACAGTAGGAGTGTGCAGTCGAGCTTCAGGAGTTTCCCTTATCATTACCATGTATTTTCCTTCATATGCACTGTACTTTAAAAATTTTGATCATAGTGGATTTTGTGATAGTGTTCTTGTGGTTATTGTTCGTGGGTTATGCTTATGGTTATGCTCACTACGAATCAAAATCATATTAGAAATCCTCCTTTTAGAATCCCAAGATCGGAACCTGGTGTATGAGTGCCGGGAGCCGAGAATGGGATACTACGGAGGCTGTCGGCGCTAGATTCGACAATCGGGAATTTTATAAGCCCAGTTTCCGAGTTTGGGGCGTGATAAATAGTCTTCGATGCCATCGAAAATTCGTCCAGAACTGTCCAGCGAGTTTAGCTTGAAAAATCCTGAAATTCTCAATTGCATTGAACTGGTTTTGATTGCATTAATAACTTACTTTGATGTCATCGAAGTGCCTTCGATGGAATTGAAGTGTATTTTGGAATTATTTCAAAATTATGCGTCAGACCCATAACCTAGTATCCATTCCATTCTGTTAGGTCTCGCGGTTATTCCGGTCAAATTTCAGTGACCCGCGACCTGTAGGTAGCATTTGTGATCATCCCTATATTCCGCCTTATAAACCCGAGCTGATTCGACCCGAAACTTATGACACTGCGACTGCATCGTCACCGCGATTCCAATGTCATATCTCGTGCGCCAATCCGAAGTGTAGATCAAAAGATGTATCCTGCGAAATATTTGGACCATTAATCATGATGTGGGACCCACCTTATGCTTGCACACATTTTCCTAGGTGGACCCACCCTAGTTTCATCATTTTCCATGAGAGCTACCTAGCCTAGCCAATCTAGACTAGGTTGATGGCATCACCCCTATAACTTGCCTTACATGTAATGAGTACAAGCATGCTTTCTTCTCTTCCCTATGCTCTTATAACCCAATCATTACCCTCTTACAACCCATCACTTCTCTTCCTTCACTCTCATTTCCCTCATTTCTCACCTCTAGAAAACCAAGAGAGAGCCCTTGGACGTCCATGAGAACCCATCCCTCCAGCCCCTTACAAGCTAGATCTCTCCTAATCCAACCCTCTAAAACCCATCCCCACCATTGAACTACCTTATTGGAGCTATAGAGCTTAAGTGTAGAAGTAGAAGGATAAACTTTGAGGTGGGTGCTCTTCTAGGTTTAGTTCTTTCATTTTTCTTGCATGGACCCTTCTTTCCTTTGCTTGGGAGTGTGTAGGACCCACCAATCAATGGTGGAGATCCTACATGATTCCATGAGTATGGCTAATGGCCCACTTTGTGCATGCATGTTGCCATGATGGGGCCATTCTCCATGGACCCCATCATGAGGCTTTTCCTTTGACCTATAGTTTATTGGGTCATCTAGACCCGAGATCCATGGTGGGGATGGTATCCCCACCTCAGATTTTGATTTATAGGGCCCATGCATGCATGGGACCCATGTGTATTGATCATGTGGTTGTGATTGCTTGAGGAGGAGTCATAGTGGAGTCCTCCCTATGGCTGAGATCTTCTTCCTCTCTCCTTCTCTCTCCCCTTTCTTTGGTTTTCTGATGCTTGTGGCCCACCTGATGTGTCCATGCTTCCAGACTGTCCAACCGTAGGGACATCCAGGCGCAAGCTGCTGGACGTCCAGGCCCATCATGGTTTACATGGTTTGGATGGCCATTAGGCCTGATTATATAGTTGTATTGAAAGGGGGCTTTGGTCTGGAGTATTTGTGACCCATCTAGGTGGACCCCACCTTAATGAATCTGAGATAAATCCCCCAATCTATTGCACATTGGGCTGGAATGGATAGCAACATGTTGTTGTCTAGATTTCTGGCCCATTGCTATATAGTTTTGTATAAAGCTTAAGCCCTATTTATAGCTCTTCTTTCTCCTCGATTTTTAGGTATTCCTCTGAGGTGTGGACCCCACCTTGATGAATGATGAGACCCACACTATCCACCCTTGATTAAAGCCCCATAGAGCAGACCCAAGAGGGCTAGACGATCCAAGTTTCTAGACTGTCCAGCAGTCCTGCATGAAGGAAAAAACGTATATATCAGCTTGGTTTTAGAGATGGTGAGCCACTCATGTGGACCCCACTTGTTGTTCATTCATGGGTGCATGTAATTCACCCATTTTCCCCTTGATTAGGCAAGCTTGGGCCCACCCCATTGGGTGTGCAAGATGGGGATAGCAACTGAAATTGCTATGTTGGAAACCCTAAGTTTAGTTAAATTTTGGTGTGCCAAACCAATTCGAGTTTATGTCATGTTTATGTGTTTTATGTATCAAGCTTGTGCTTTGATTTTCTTTGAATCTTTAATAATCATGTTGAATCAATCTTGTCGATATCTACGACGAACTTACCGAGAACTTCAAGCTGAAGAAAGTGTATGAGTTTCAAGTGTTGGTTGAAGACTCAACTTTCAAGAACCCAATCGCAATATTACGGTTCAAGTTCTGTAACCGGAAACGTTCAAGAACTCAAGTCCTAATTGAAGACTAAGTTTGATACGTTGTCGATGTGATCGATAGTTTGATGGTTCACATGTTCTATCTCACAAGTAAGGTATGAATGACCGAGATTGACCTTAGGGCATGTTATGTTCATTTCGTACTTGGTATCGGTCATTTTATAGGTTAATAGGTTATTTTTTCGACTAACCCTAGTACTGGCTCAACCAGTCCTAGTATTTTCTCGACCAGTCAGGATTCGTTACAATTTTTCAGAATTTTTTTGTTGGTCCTCGACTAGTCCTGGAAACTGCTCGTCCAGTCGAGTGAACAGTACTTGACCGGTCGTGCAGGGCTCGACTCAAATTACAACAAGCATTCTGGCCCCACTCGACCAGTCGTGTATAGTCCACGACCAGTCGAGCAAGACACTCGACCAGTCATGGGACCCACAAGGCCAGTCGATCACTTGTCAAATCTTATCGCGCCAGAATTTTTGAAAATCTGTTGGACCTAAGGTCAGTTGAAGCGAACCTAAGGCCAATCGAGTGAACAGATTTTTCACCTATAAATAGCACTCGAATTTCAGAGTTTTCGATTCAATTTTAATTTTTTTAAAGCAATCACATTGAGATAATTTTGTGTTCATTCTAAGCTATTTTGTGCATATTTTAAATCTTTATAAGTAGCTCTTGTTATTTAATTTTAGATCTCTATTCCAATCTGATTTTGAAAAGGGACATTTTATTTACCCTTTTCTTAAGATCGAAATCAAATCAAGCTAGCCCTGGTTGATTTAAATTAAAAATCATGTAAACCTAGAACCCTATACACTTGTAGGACTAAACGTTAAACATCTACGTAGTCATCAAGTTGGTTCTACTAGGCTACTTCAGAATCTTCATATAGATAAGTGTTTCCTTTTCTGTAATTTCATTTTGTTTGGTTTATGAGATAAGCTAGAAAATCTCATTTAATTTTTTCTGAGATCAGCTAGAAAATCTCAAAGTGTGGGGTTGTGATTGTGTGAGCCTACTTCAAATACATTTGTGAAGGTTTTAGGTGAACCTTGAAAAACCTATTTAATTAGCGAACGCTAATATCCCGAGGGAGTGGATTTTAGGAGTGGAGTAGTTGTGTAGATGTTTTTCAGATAGTTGGTGTACACACACGAACCACTATAATTCTCAGGTGTTTGGTGGATGTTTGATTTATTTCTTTATCATTTTGTGATTTAAGATCATAGGATGCATTTGTGGATGTGAATGTCGTAATTTTTATTTTTCAAGCATTGTGTGGTGAATGTTGTAATAGATTAGTTCTGATTTATTTCACCTCTATTTGAGTTTGAGTTTTTGATACTCACCCACGTTCTAGTAAGGTTGTCCTGCCATAAACTGTAGGTTTTTGGTGTCAGGTTGTCCTTAGCACTAAGTTTGTATCAACCTCTTAATACTTGATTTTAGATGTTGCTTTCTATTGTGCTATCAACTGCTTATTAAGTCTTTATTTACACGCTTTATTTTTTAATTCGGCATTGTCCTATTCACCCCCCCCCCCCCCCTAAGATATTGAGCTCAACCTTTTCAGCAACGATTCCAGCAACATTTTATTTTCAAAATCTTGCTGTCCAGATTTGTAATTCATGTTTGTACGTGTTTATGGCTTCTTCCCTTACCTTCTTTGTGACCCACCTTGCTGGGACCCACCTCAGGTGTATGTGGACCATCCTGACGACCCATTTTTAGGGGTTATTGTGGTTGGGCCAGCAGCCTTCCTGCTGGATGTTCCAGCTAGGCTGACATCCAGCAGGGGCTGGCCGTCCTTCCCATGTGGCCCACCTCGATGATGTGTATTATCCACGCCGTCCTCCCCTCCGTGTGGCCCACTTGGACATGGTCCACCCCCTGGTGGGACGTCGACAAGTGGGGCCCACCTTGGGTGTTTGTGGGGCAAGTCGTCCAGCCCCATTAGGATGCCCAGACATTAGGATGTTGTTAGACTTGCAGTCCAACAGCAGGCCCACCTTTGAATTATTTTTTTTTTGTATTCGTACCTTCCATCTGGTGGGGCCCATTATAACATATATGGGCTACCATGGAGTGTTTATTTCATCCAGATAATCTATTTTATTGGTGTCATGCCCCAAACTCGAAAACCAGGCTCACAAAATTTCTGATCACCGAATTCGGTGCGATAACCTCTGTAATACCCCATTCTCGGCTCCCAGCGCCCATATGCCAAATTCTGATTTTGGGATCCTATAAGGACGATTTTTCGAAGTACATTTATCTCATAAGAAGCATAACCACAAGTTTACCCAAATCACAAAGGCAACATCATCATCTCATATCCACTAATATAAACAGTTGAATACAATGCTGAAAGGGAAATACATATATCAAAAATCAAAGCTCCAGAAGATCAAGGTACGCTCCAAGCTCAACACTACTGCAACCTAACATCACCTGCACGCATCTATCGTGCATAAGCTTATATAAAGCTTAAAGGGTGGTGTGAGTGTGTGCGATGCACATGCCAAGCATATAAATATTAGAGTAAGCGAAAATACTTGCAATCCATAAATACCATCAGCCTTATCCAGGCTATGCGATGCAAAAACAAAATAAACCAATATCATATACTGAGGAAGCAATGTAGATCAGTTATGCAATGCGGAGACATAGTAAGCCAAATATCATATCTGAGGATGCAATGCAATATACAAATCCTGACGAGTCCACGAATGTTGTCAATATCATCTAGGCCATATAAATATAGAAATGTAGCAACCCAGAATAGAATATGCCGCGGATGTAATGCAATATGCGGTGCGAATGAAATGACCAAGCTGGAGTGTGAAGTCGGGATGATAGTACGTAGTATCGCAGGCTACAGAGTCCATCACAAGGGACTTCTATCCAAACTAGTCCTATACCTAAATTTGGATAGATAGACTCAATATGGTAAACTCCTGACCTCAAGTTGGTCGTACTCCCCAACCGAAATCCTAGCCAATACAAAAGTACACATATCAATTAGTTGCACACCACCAGCCCGAGTGAATAGTGAATGAATGAATGAATGAGTAAAATGCTAAGTATGCAACTGTTCAATAAGTCGACATATCAGTACTGTACATCTTTAGGATCATCACCGGGGTCTAGTACACTCTACACACGATCGCCGCCCACTGGACGAGCAACCATGCGAGTGGAAGAGACCTCACTATCCGCCTGGCCAGTAGTTAGCTAATATTTACCCGACACGTTGATAGCGGACCCATTTACAAGCTGGTCAAACTCAATCAAGATATGCCTCCTACCCTCAGGTGGGTAAGGTCACACCCCTTTCCAACCGACCATGACACAGTGGGAGACGCGGCCTACTGGTATTCAGTACTCGAGCACTCATGTATCCACTTGGTCTAGATGTTGGAGCGTCTCCTGGACATGAAGGTTTAAGGACTTTCACTCAGGGACATCTATGGCACCCCATGTAGAAAAAAAATTTTGGTGTCCCATCTGGCCATCCACGATATGCCTGTGAAGGCCACGGCCCTGATGTCACTAGGGCGTACAGTAATCATATCCCAAATACGAGATGCATGAGTCATACAGCCCAATCATGTATCAATCCTACGCATATCGTGCGCTCATATGGGACGACTCTGCCTATCAGGGAGTCCCGTATACATCCTGCCCTGCGGCATATGCAATAGTGTCACGCCCCAAATCCGAAAATCGGATTCACAAGAATCCCGATGGCCGAATCCAGTGCCAACAGCCTCCTTAGTACCACATTCCCGGCTCCTAGCGTCATATGCCAGATTTTCGATCCTGGGATCCTACAAGGAGGATTTTTTTTTGTACATTTAACTTGTAATAAGCATAACCACAAGATTACCCAAATTCACAAAGGCAATATCATCATCACATATCCACTAATATAATCATTTGAGTACAGTGCTGAAATGCAAATACATATATCAAAAATCAAAGCTCTAGAAGATGGCTATGTACTCCAAGCTCGACGCTGCAGCAACCTAACATTACCTGCACGCATCTATCATGCATAAGCTTATAGAAAGCTTAGAGGGTGGTGTGAGTGTGTGCACAAGGTAAGTGCCAAGTATACAATGCAATGCCTTAATCATACAATGCCGGAAACACTGGTAATCCATAAATCGTACAATGTCGGAATCAGCAGAAACATTGACAAGAGCAGGAATTTTTCAGAATAAACAGAAATACTGACAAGATCATATATCATACGATAACAGAGTAAGCAGAAATGTGGACAAGTCCATAGTCAATCAATATCAGAATACGCAATGTACAACAGCTATGCAAATGAGGAGTCATAAATAATCAAATATCGAATGCCAAAAATATAATGCAATATTCAATTCGGAAGAGCTAAAGAATACCATCACTCTCATCTAAGTTACAGGAATACAGAAATATAGTAACCCAAAATGCCATATGCCGAGGGTGTAATGCAATATGCAATATGTGGTGCCAATGGAATGATCATGCTGGAGTGTAAAGTCGGGATGATAGTACGTAGTATCACAAGCTACGGGATCCACCACAAGAGACTTTTATCCAAACCAGTCCCATACCTAAACATGGATAGTCAGACTCAACGTGGCAAACTCCTGATCTCAGGTTAGTCGCGCGCCCCAACCAAAATCCTTGCCATAACGAAGGCACACAACAATTAGTTGTGCACCACCAGCCCGAGTAGATAGTGAATGAATGAATGAATGAGCATGCAACTCCTACTCAATAAGTCCACATATCAATATGGTTCATCTTTGGGATCATCACCGGGGTTTAGAACACTTCAAATGGCACTACCACTCTCCCAGCCGCACAGTCCAAGTGAGCGTAAGAAACCTCACTATCCACCTGGCCAATAGTGCGCAATACCTATTCAAAGACGTCGATAGCGGACCCATTCCTCGAGGTGGTCAGACTCGGCCCCTAGCAATGCCCCCTACCCTCGGGCGGGTAAGGCCACACCCCCTCCCAACCGACCACGACACAGTGGGAGACGCGGCCTCCTGGTATTCGGCACTCGGGCGCTCATGTATCCACTCGGTCTCGACGTTAGGGCGTCTCCTGGCCACGGAGGTTTAGGGATTTTCACCCAGGGACATCTATAGCGCCCGTATGCTAGAACCAAACATTTTCGGTGTCCCCTCTAGCCATCCACGATATGCCTATGGAGGCTACGACCCTGATGTCGCCAGGGCGTATAGTAATCACAACACACAATGCAAGATGCATGAGTCATACAATCCAGTCATGCATCAATCCTGTGCATACCGTGCGCTCATGTGAGATAACCTTCGCCTATCAGGGAGTCTTATAACGACACGCTCAATGACATATGCAATGATCAACCACGTCTCATAACAAACATGCAGATGATGCGTATAGGCATGTATCATGATGTTATGCTGTCACATACTCATAATCGGTATCAATAACCGGCATCGACAATCGACCTCGATAATGTGGACATTTAACCAACATTGCCCCTGAGGAATGACCCTCATGGATCCTATCATATAATGAACCCATGACCTCACACAAGGGCCAATTACACAACACCATGGGCCTCTCTCAAGAGCTTACTACACATCTCAATGGACCTCTCACATGGACTTAATATACATCATGCTGGGCTCCATCGCCTAACCCTCAAATGCATCACAATGAGCCTCATCACATAGGCCTCATATACATTACATTGGGCCTTACACACAGGCTGAATACACATCGCAATGGGCCTCAAATACGAGTCATATATACATCACACAAGCTGAATACACACCACAATGGGCCTCAACTACAGATTGCATACACATCATATAGGTCTCGACAATCGACCTCAACAATTCGAAAATTGGCCTCGACAATCGGCCACGACAAGCAGAATTGACAATCGGCCACGATTGGTAATCAGTCACGATAATCGGTCAATCGACCACGACAGTCATAATCGGTAATCGGCCACGATAATCTGCTTCGATCGATAATCAGTTAATCGACCACGATAGTGATAATCGGTAATCGACCACGATAATCGGCCTCGATTAGTAATATGTCAATCGACCATGACAATCATAATTGGTAATCGGCCACAATAATCGGCCTCGATCGATAATCGGTCAGTCGACCATGACAATCATAATTGGTAATCAGTCACGATAATCGGGATCAATCGATAATCAGTCATGATAATCGACCTCGATTGTTAATCGGCACCCGTCCTCGATACTCAGCCTCGACAAATCGGAATCGGCTACAACAATCGGCACCAATGCTCAGTATCGACAATCGGCACTGAAAATTTACACCGACAATCAGCATATATAAATAAGGCAGGGTCCACAGATGAACAGCCAATCAATCATAATATAAAGATCGACCATCGGTCGTGGTTATATCAAATCCAATAGGACGGAGCCATCCGTCTATGGTGAATGGGGCCCACTTATTTGGGTTAAGCCACTAAGAGAATGATGAGAATGGGCCTAACAAGGCCTAAGGGAAGGTCACAATGTGGACATCCAACCATCATTGCTCATCAACATGGTCATTTTACCAACATTACTCCTAGGGAGTGCCTCACATAGAGCCAAATATAATATATATAGTGGACCCACGACCTCACACAATGGCCCAATACACATCACTTATGGGCCTCACTCAATGGTTGCACATTCATCACAATGAGCCTTAGCACATGGGCTATAAATACCTCACATCAGGCCTCATATACATCAAGTGGGCTGCATTAACGGATTGCACCAATGGGCCTCATAAACATCAAATGGGCCGCATCAACGGGCCGCACCAATGGGCCTCATAAACATCAAATGGGCCGTAACAACGGGCCGTATCTCATGGGCCTAATATACATCAAGTGGGCCTTATACATCATAACGGGCCTTGTACATACGACAGGTGGGCCTTGCACAACAGGTGAGCCCTAGGACCATCAAAACGGACGGATGGTGTGGATATGAAACACACGCATTATGGTAAGTCCCATCATCGATGCGAATCTATATCACATAAATCATGTTGGGACCCACGGCTGCTGTACAGCGTGGATAACAAACATAATGGTGGGTCCTACTTGAAGTTTAGATCTATTTCCTTCTCTTTGTAATGCCATATAACGATCTCTACAGGTAGTTGGATGGCATAGATAAAACATATATATCATGTGGGGGCCATGTGAATGGACAGTGCAACTGTACATCACATACGTCAAACGGTGGGCCCCACACATGAACGGTGTGGAGCAACCTGTACATCATGGAGGGACCCATAAAACTTAGGACGTTCATACAACAGCTATATATATATATATATATATATAGCCGATGTATGCATACACCAGCCAATCATCATCACAGGTGGGTCCCACGCGGGGCCCACCATAACGTTTATCTTCCATCCCATCAGTTCATAAGGTCACAAGACCTGAATTAAGATGAAAAACAAATTTCATATAAATCCAAAACTTCTATGCTCTCGAAAGAGTTTCAATGGCAGGCGTTCAATCCTCCACGGCTTCTAGAGTGTGGTCCACCTGATAGATCTGCCTCATTTCTGTTACAAGCCTCAAAACGAGTTTGCAAGTGGGTGGACGGTTTGGATATAACACACCTCAAGTCAGAACCACGAGTTGCTGACGTCCTGATAGATGGACGGTCAGGATGTAAACCACATGCATCAGGGTGGTGGGGCCCATGTCCTCAGCGTACGGACGGTTGGGATATAACCCACACCTCTTGATGGAACCACCAAACTTGCTGACGTCAAACGCACGAGCAACAATAGTTGCTGGTGAGGTGAGGTACGCCAGTTAATCCACTTCCATTATTAAAACAAAGGCCCACTCATTGAAGGACGGTAGGATATAACGCACACCTCAGGATCAGCCCACCGTCCAAAAGTCTAGACGGTGTGGATCTGAAGCATATATCACGGTGGTCCTCACAGCATTGTCCCGATGGACAGTGCAGATAAATACATCACAGTTGGCTCCATCCATATGGACGGACGGTGTTGATCAAAGGAACCCACAGAAGTAACGTCATTGCAGCAGCTGGAGTGATGTACACCAGCAGTTTCACCACCACACGCAGGGACGATGTGGGCGAAACACTTACATCAGTGGGTCCCGCGTGGGGCCCACTGGAATGTTTATATGCCATCCAATTTATTGATGAGGTCACTCAGACCCAAATGAAGACGGAAAGCAAATTTCATAATGATCCAAAACTTCCGTGACCACCCAAAAGGGTTTCAACGGCAGAAGTTCAATCCTCACTATTCCTTGTGATGTGGGCCACCTGAGCACCACATACGGTTGATTGTTGGGGCGGCCCACAGCTGGGAAGAGGGCCCACTAAATGCACAGCCCTGATGTTTAACTCACATCATGGTGGGACCTGAGATGGGGCCCACTGACCATTGCCATCCAAAGCAGCAGCGTCCAGAGAGGCTGACAGCAGCGTCTGCTGCATAACATTATTATTTTTTTAAAAAAACAGCTTTCTCATGGGTTTTGGTAGGTGGGGCCCACATCATGTAGATACACTCCAACCATTGGACTCCATGGCTCAAGACCGTTTGAAAGAGTCCAATATGCGATATGATTTGGCGAGTGAAAGATCATGGTGGGTTTCAACGGTCAACAACACTATTTCCTATGGTATGGGCCGTTTGATTATCAGATTGGTCTAAAATTTCGGCTTAACGCCTAAAATGGGCTAAGAAACGGAATGGACGGCGTGGATTATATGCATACATCAAGGTGGGGCCTGCATGAGTGGCCCACCCAAGAGTTTGGAATCAAGCTAATATTTTTGTTTATGCAAAGCACTTGCAGGCGCTGCAGTGCATCCCTTTGTCTGTTCTCGCTTCACAAAATCATGTCCAGCGTCTGGACGGACGGTGTGAATTGTATTTCATCAAGGTAGGTCCCACATGGCACTATGTACTTCACATTGGGGTGGGTCCACACGTGTGGGACCCACCCTCCTTAGATAAAATGTATATTTGTGTATTTCCTTCAATTAGGCCTGCCTAAATGGACTGCTAGGTAGGCCCACTAGGTGGATGGCATGGATGTGAAACATATCACATGGTGGGCCACGATAAAACACGCAAAGAAAAAGGGAGAGAGAGAATAGAACACTCACCTTTAATTTCTACTTCCTTCATCCGCCAACACGATCTAGAGCACCAAGGAGACAATTTTAATGGTCGAGATGGTCTTTGAATGGTGGAGATGAGAGGTAGGAAGTGGGCCACACAAGGTCCTCTCATGGAGCTCTCATGGACTTGGGTTGCTTGGGAGGGAAAATGAGAGAGAGAAGAAGAGAGAGAGAGAGAGAGAGAGAGAGAGAGAGATGATGGGAGAGGAGTGATGGGGGTGTGTAAGAGATCGGATGGAAAGGTTGACTTTAGGGATGGTGTAATGTACTTGGGGGATGGGATAGTGTACTTGACTTGATGAGTGTACTTTGACAAGTGAAGTGATTGATGTGATGGATTCTCCACGGATTTGCAATACGCGACGTTTTCCTCGAATTGAACGCGGGCCCACATCTCCTGGCCCGGTCATCGCCTCACTGCGCGAGATGCGGCATCGGAACCACGGCGACGGTGCGGTCGCACTAGTACAGGTCTCGAGTCGAGCCGACTCTGATATACGGGACACGTATCTTGATCGCGTGCAAATGCCGATAACAGATCGCGGGTCATCAAAATTTGACTGGGAGGACCGCGAAAGCCTACAGAACGGTACGGGCTAGGATACGAGTCTTACAAATAGTCATACACAGGGCATGTATCATGATACTATGCTGTCACATACTCATAATCGGTATCGATAACCGGCATCGATAATCGACATCAACAATCAGCCTCAATAATCGGTCTAACAAAGGGCCTAAAGGAAGGTCACAATGTGCATTTAACCATCATTGCCCATCAATGTGGACATTTAACCAACATTGCTCCTAAGGAGTGGCCTTCATAGGGCCAAACATATAGTGGGCTCATGGCCTTACACAAGAGCCTCATACACAACATAATGGGTCATATACAATCTCAATGGGCCTCATACATCATAATGGGCCTTACCATATGGGCCTCACATATTACAATGGGCCGCATCATATGGGCTTCGTATACAACACATTGGGCCTCATCATATGGGCCTCACATACATCAAGTGGGCCGCATCAATAGCCGGCACCAATGGGCCTCATAAACATCAGGTGGGCCACATCAATGGGTCGCACCAATGGGCCTCATATACATCAAGTGGGCCGCATCCACGGGCTACACTAATGGGCCTCATATACATCAAGTGGGCCACATCACATGGGCCGCACCAATGGGCCTCATAAACGTCAAGTGGGCCGCATACAATCTCAATGGGTCAAATACATCACAATGGGCCTTACGCCTAGGCCCCAAATACATCAAATGGGCCTCATTACATCACATCGGGCCTTGCCAAATAGGCTTTATACGCATCAGATTGGGCCATTTGGATTAAACATATATGTCACGCAGGGCCCACATCCCATGTGGATGGTGTGGATATACATCATGTGGCCTCACGAATGCACGGTGTGGATTTAACACATATATCACCGTGGGCCACGGACAGGCAGCATATATTTATAATACATATATCGAGGTGGATCCACGTCCACGAAGGGATGGACGGCTGGGATATAAAACACGTGTGTTACATGGGTCCCACCGTCCCAATCTGGATAATGTGGATAAGGCCCAAACGTCACAGTTGGCCTCATCAGATGGACGGCGTTGATGAAGCACAGGCATCACGGTGTTGTTGATCGACACTGTTGCAAAAAGGACTGCTGGAAGAACGCATGCTTCACGGGGTCCACATAGATGGACAGTGTGGATGAAACCCACGGCACTTGCTGACGTCAAGCATCACGTCTAGCTGCTAGGGCCCATCGTCCAGTAAGTTGGACAGTGATTACAACACATCATGGTGGGCCCCACCTGTCAAATGAATGGACGATTTGAATATAACACGTACCTCACATCGGACCCGCTGAACTGACTAACGTCAGTGCAGCAGCTATATGCTGCTAGGAGCTCACATAGATGGACGGTTGGGATGAAACATAGACCTTCATGTGGGACCCTTGTCCAGCCAATGGACGGTACGGATGCAACGCATCCATCAAGGCAGGCCCCACATGTCCAGCGATGGACGGTGAGGATATAGAATATATACATCAATGTAGTGGGGTCCACATCTCCAAACGGACGAATTGTTAGGATATAAAAGACACACATCAAGGTGGGTCTCACCTCCACACGTGCAACATGTGTGGAGTGGGTCCCACACTTGCTGATGTAAATACATCAGCTACACAGCTGAGTGCGGTACACTAGCCAACTCGTTTACAGCAAGTGGGTCCCATGTGGGGCCCACCATAAGATAATATTATTTTATTATTAAAATTATTATTATCATGTTTATTTACTGCCTGCCCCTAAACGTTAGTTTGACGAACAGCCAGGATACAAAACACATATCAAGGTGGGCTCCACCGTGATGGATGGCATGGATATCACGCACGCATCAGGTGGGCCCACACGTGTGGGACCCACCAAGCTCTCACCAGCTTTAAGATGAAGCTGATATTTGTGTTTTCTCTCCGTCCAGGTGCTCCAAACAGACAGCAGGTGGGACCCGGTCATGGTAGTGAGGTGGGCCCCGCTTGGACAGTAGTGAGGTCTACCAAATGTATGGCATGGATAAGATACTTACATCATAGGTTGGCCACAATAGGAAAAATAGAGAGAGACGGCATAGTCGAGGAACCCCGCCACTATGAACCCCTCTTGTTTATAACACATACATCAAATAGGGTCCCATCACAAGTGGGCCCTCAAATCATCAAGATCAACGGTAGAAATTCTAGATCACCCACATATCCTTCTTCTTCCTCCCTAGCCTTCCAATGCTCCAAAAGTGCTCCTTCAATGGTGGAGATAACGATCCAAGGGTTGGATTGAGTGGGATATTGCAAGGAAGGGGGGGTTGGCTTGATGGAGATTTTGGTCTCCAAGCTTAAACGTCCAAAGGCTCTGTCTTGGGAGTTACTTGGAAAAATGGGTAGGGAAGAGAGAGAGAGAGAGAGAGAGAGGTTGTAAGGGAGAGGGATGGGTGTGATGGGTGAGAGATGGGTGATGGGTGATGGGTGGAGTGATGGATGTGTACTTGACTTAAGAGTTGACTTTGGATGAAAGAGGGATGGGTGTTGGTACTTGATTTGATTGATTGATTGATGTGATGTTTAGTAGAGATTCTCTTGAGTTTTGCAAATGCGCGGCATTTTCTCGGAATAAACGCAGGCCCACATCTCCTGGCTTGGGTATCGCATCGGTGCGCAAGACGCGGCGTTAGAACCGCTGCGACGACGCGGTCACAAGGGTATAAGTCTCGGGTCGAGCCGACTCAGATCTACGGAATATGATTTAGGGTCGTGCGCAAATGCTGATTACAGGTCGCGGATTGCTAGAATTCGCCAAGGAGGATCGCGGAAGTCTACGGAACAGTACAGTATAGGATACGGGTCTTATAGTTGGACTCCAGCAGGCCTAGGAATTTAGGTGGGCTGGATTTCCAGCAAGGGCCCGAAATTGCTCTATATAGTTATATGTTTTAGAGTTGTGAGGCCCACCAGATTGAGGGTGTTATGTATACACACCGTGCTTGTATTTTTCTGAGGTTTTGGGCCCCATTTATGTCTTACACGGCCCACTACTGTAACGCCCCGAAAATCGACACCCGAGTACATAGACTCCGATCTTGAGTTCCCAAGTGTTAACTAAATGAAAATGCACGTGTGTCCTTATTCGAATTCAAATTTATTTCACACACAGATAATCAAAGTAGCGCAATTCGAATTAGTAGATCCAAAGCGAGGTAGAGATGACAATAAATTAACAAATATGGGGCTAAGAGTTAAAGATACCATTTCAATTGCGATGATCGCCCAAAATGGGATTATACAAGCCACAATATACATACCCAAGATTATTTAAGTGTAAAGCTTTCAGTTTACTCCCAATTCTCCAAAAAGTGACGGCGTTGGCACAACCCGATATAAGCCTACCTGTTTGAGGTTTCACTAGTACCTACATCAATGATATGTCTGGTTAGTGTTTTAAAACATCGTCCCAGTGAGTGAGTAACCAGCTCAATAGTTCGATTACTTCTAAGTTACACATGTTATCGACATAATCAGCGCAGGTAATGATAAAACAAGAAATCAAACATTTCCTAAATACTCTTGTTAAATGTGCATATGAATATATGACATGATGCTTACCCTTTCCAAACAACAGTCCCTCACACGCGATTCCAACCACCTGTTTTGCGAATGACAACACTTCCTCATCACGCGACAACCACGCATATTCTCCACATTCTAAGCTAATGCAATGCGGTGAATGATCATGTTAGACGAGTAATTATTAAGTTCAATTCATCCAGCATATTGGCGAAGTTAGGATACCAATGTTATATATTACAAGTCCTTATCCGGATCACGTGGCTCGTGCCTCACGTAGTGGCTCCTTACTAGTGTCCCTTGATCCAAATTTAGTTACCACTCGTTTATATCACAAATCAATAATTTCAAAGATACGATATGGTACCTAAACGTATGAGGATCAACCCGGTATGGGTCGTCACCCAAACCGAGTATGATCACTCAGTTCTGAGGTTGTAATAGCCCACATCACGCTGCCCTGACCGACTGGAACGCTATTTTCAAAGGCCGACCGATCCCACACATGGACCCAGATAACAACCCATGCTTAGACCACAGCCTGGATGAACAGTGGTTAGGGTATTACAGAGGTGTGGCCTTATCACAGTAAATCAAATCAATATAAAGGAAAGAGCTCATCACCCAATTTCATTCTCGCCCGATCGTTCAAACGATACTCTGGCACAGAACCATTGGCCGGGTAATTTGACGGAGGCCGTTCGAACAATAGTTTATCATCTCCATTAGTACTCACTGGTCACTATAGGGAAGCTCGTCACCCCAGCATAGGCCAACAGCTCGAACACGGTGTCTCATACCACCATGCCCGACTCATGAGTCTTACTTGCTCATTGGTCACTACCGGGAGGCTCGTTACCCCAACATAGGCCGACAGCTCTGATACAGTGTCCCATACCACCATGCCCGACTCATGAGTCTTAGTGGATCGTATCGCACTAACAGTTATAAATAGACATATCCATTAGGAATGAAGTATCTTACATTCCATTTAGTCGTGTCATACATTGTGAACGTACATGATCAGTCGGCTAGTGGGCTAATTTGATTAACCTGGGAGAACCACAATGCAATCGGCATTGGGTGCAAGCATCCCATATAGTCCAACTACTGTCGGTCGTCTGTATTCAACCTGGGTCGTTCGTACAAGCTTAGGGTGGCCGCCCTAACTCGGGTCACTCCTTTAGTTTGGGTAGTTAGCCAACTGACCCAACATCATAGAAATCTTAAGTATCGCTACGGACTAAACATTACATCACACAATTATAGCATGGGTTCTACTACACAATCACTCAAGCGTTTCATCGAACATGTGAGCATCAATGGAACAACACATCTACTTAGGCATTTTATCAAACACGTGGGCATCAATAAAATAACACATTTAGTTAGGCATTCAATCAAGCATATGAGCATTCATGAAACAACACATTCAATCACCTAGATATTTTATCAAACACGTAAGCATCCATATGAAACCAATAACATATATTATAGAAAAATCAAAATATCAACATATTAGCATGCACAAATTTATCTATAAGCATTTAATCATTAACTGAGACCCTCAAGGGTTGATAAATGAAAACATAGAAATAATGGTCCGTACCTTAAGAAGGAATATCCGATTTTGAGTTCCTAGGGTTAACATTTTGGGGAAAATCACAAATTTCTATAAAAACACTAAGAACTACATGAGATTTATGCAATTCATTTTAGAAAAACCAAGGTTAGGAAGTAAGATTTGTTTCTTACCTCCTAATCACAAGTAAGGTGGATTTGGTGGAGGAAAATGATCGAGGCTAGGGCCTTAGTTAAAGGAGACCAATGAAAGGAAGCACCAAAACCTCCTACTCCTACTCCCACTCTTCTTCTTCTTCTTCTTTCTCTTTTTCTTTCTCTCTCTCTCCTTTAGAAAATGCAAATTCGTATGGAGAGATGGGGTGTCCAAATGAAGCTCTCATATAGTGCCAGATTTGGTGTAAATGGCCCCAAGGGCTAGGTTGCCCTATGGGAGGATTTTTCTAACCTCTAGGGCCCACTATAGGGTGTACATGTTAATATATACCGTATGATAGTTAGCCCTAATGATGATCTACGTATGAATATGATTGACCCACCATTTGGATGCATCAATCAACGGATATGATTAGAAGTCTGTTTAACGATCACCGATGGTTAATTAGGGCCGCAGTTATATGGATATAAGTAAAGAAATATCATTAACTCATGCCTTGAGTTTGGTTGTGATCTAATGGTCGGAAAGCCACAACTTCACAGAAGAGTGAAAGGTCTAAATCACTTAAGTTTCAGATTTTGGCCTAGGAGATTCGCTCATTGCAAGCACTTAGCTTCCAGCCCAAGTTGAGCCGTTCTAGCTATTTTCTTAGTTTACCACCCATGATGAGCGTCAAGCCTAGTGAGACGGACATTATTTTATAGTTTCGGAACTAGTGGCCTACTAACGAGCGGTCTAAAGCTTGTTCAAAAAATTAGGGCATTTCTGGGGTGAATTAGGTATCGAGATTTCTTATGGGCAATGATTAGGGTTTGGATTAACTATGTTTATATTGTGGCCTATTTATAATTAGTGAAAGTGGAAATTTGGTCATGATTGCTCTAAACCGTCAGTTTTAAGCTAAAAAGTAATGAGGTTGATTCGGTCCATTAGTCAAGCTCCGGGCCTTATTTGACTCGGCTTCAGGTAGATCTGAGAGTGAAAGAGGGTTTATGGGGAGTGAAAATGAGTTGGAAAGGGGTAAAAGGGGGTGTAGAGTCATGTAGAGGGGACCCCCGCACGTGAGAGGGACCCACATGGTCATGCTGGCGGCTGTGCACTTCCGTCGTGGCGGTGCCACCGCGCTCCTCTGGAGCCTTCGGTAGTGGCCACTCCCCTGGGGTTTATGTTTTTGCTCCGTAGGACCCCCTAGGTCCCCCTAAATGTATCTGTTTCATCTCTAAGTTAAGTATGGTGCATATACAGCTGTCCAAGGGCTGCTTTTAATCAGTGGTAGGTCGTTTAGATTTGGGCCCTATGTGAACAAATCACGAGGCTAAACTCATTACTTAACAATCGGGCAGGTACATCGGCTTTATATGGTTGATTTATTGAATTTGTGAAGTTCTTTACTGGTACCACCCGTGTAGAAACTAACATTGAGTATTAATGGTCAGTAAGTGATAATATAAGTTAATTATATATAATAAAAAAAAAGAATTTTTTGAAAATCCAAAACAATAAAAATCCAGGACGTTACTGAAAGTACCCTGGTTTGTCAATTATCGTGAGTGTTGAGTCAGCTAAACTGAAGAGCCTCATAGGAAGATCAATTCAAAGTGTCTGCCTCAACTGGATATGTGCAAGGTCGCCATAGGTAAATCTAAGCCTCACATCCAATGTCCCAAAACACCAGGTAAATAAAACCCTTAAAACAAGTTAGAATATCATAGGGTTTTTAAGTTAAGAAAACTTTTTCAAAATTAGAAAATCTCTAAGTTTTCTTCCTTTGTCGATTTTATCGAAACACATCTCGATATGATCGACCTGCGCTGTCGGTGTCCTCGATGATAAATCGATTTCATCGGAATGAAGACAAAAGTGTCCAACAACCACATGTACATTTGCATGGATTTATCGATGTATCGATATACCTATCGATATCATCAATATTTGAATCTCGAGTCCATCGAAGGTGAATTGATAATATCGACAGGCAGATCTCTGGTGACCCTGTTTTAACTTAAGAATATCATATGTGCATCGATATATCGAAGCCCCCTCAATACCATCGAAATTCAAATCTCGATGATATCGGAAGACTTTCGATGATATCGGTAATGGGCACCAAGTTTTTCAGCAAAATATTTCAGGATTGTTTACCTATGATCGAGGGTCACTCGATAGAATCGATATTCAAATATCGATGATATCGATATTGTTTCGATGACATCGAACAAGGACATAGACTGTCCAACAAGCTTAATGAGAAATCTGTTGGATTTATCGATACCTCGACAAAGTTATCGATATCATCGACATTCAAATTCCGATAATCTCGAAGGTCCCTCGATCATTCTTGTAAACCTAAAATATTTCAAGTCAATTCTCTCTCATTTTCAAATGTTGATGAATCGGCACTAGTATCGATAGAATCAAAGTTCGAAATCCGATAACATCGACACCTGTTTCGATTCCATCGACCAGCTGGCAAGAGGTTTCAAAAGCGTATGACATTTGAGTTTGTGTCATCAAGCAGACCATCGATGCTATCGAGAGTATACGCTCGATGATATCGAACCCACTCGATGATATCGAACTTTGTCATAAATGTGACCATTTTATATCCGTTGGAACCTTTTGCCTATATAAAGAGGACTTGTCTATTATTACTGGTAGAGAAAGAAGAGTGTGCTTTTGAGTGTTTTACCTTAGATCATATACCCAAAGCCCTTTCTCTCAAGGAAGTTCATCCTCCAATCCACCCTCATCATTATTATTCAATAGAGTGGATTAGGGAATGAACTTCCGCATTCAAGGATCCTCCAGCTACTACCTTATTGGCAAATCATTAAGGTGGGATGCTTTGAATGCATAATTGGAATCAGTCTATCTTCCTTATAGGAAAACATTTTATAGAGTAGGATTCTGACTTAACCTTGACCCAACCCGAAGCCTCGTATTGGTACATCATCTGAGTTGCGGATCAAAGAAGCCGAAGATTCTTCATCAACAAGGAAGAGATCTTCGTCAACGTGCTGAATGGGACTCATTCACTTATTTATAAATTATTAGTCTAGAGGACACTTATGATCATTCCTTTTTAGGATTGGGTCTAAGGTGTTTCTCACCCTTGCAAGCCCTCATAGGAGGCCTCCGGCGGGAGTGTACGTGGTGGGTGCGTTGTGTTGACCCTTGCTCTGTGGAGAGCATAAATAGTTAGGTTCCTTGTGTGGATCCTTGGCAAGTGTGCCTAAAACCAGGTGCTATGTGTTGACCCTTACTTAGGGAGCATAAACAGGGTTCTTTGAGTGGATCCTTAGCCAGTGTACCTAAAACCAGGTGTTATGTGTTAACCCTTTGCTCAGGGAGCGTAAACAGTCAACCTAGGTGTAGGTTGTAAAGGTTGAAGGTGAACCTGATTTAAAACCTTAGGTTTGAAGTGAACCGCTGTGAAACCTCCTTAGTGAAATCCAGTACACTCAAGGGTTGAGTGCGGTTACTGGGAGTGGAGTAGACAAGTAGTCGAACTACTATAAAAATGACTGTATTTGAGATTGTTATTCTTTGGTTTATGTGATTCACTTTAATATTTTTATATCTGAATATCTGAGATCACATCTGACACACAAACACAGTCATATCCATCATAAACTAGTTTGCATATTGTTTATTTCTTAAATAGTTTGTGATTGGATCCTCTATTGGGCTTAGAAGCCAGTAGAATTACTATCGAGTAATCCTAATATATGCCTGTTGTTAGGATTAGTGTAATAGGATTTTAAATAAGCCCTAAAAACTTTAAAGAGTCCTATTCACCCCCCTCTAGGACATATTGGCATATTCTTACTTCAACTAAAGCGGTCTTCACTGCTATTTCAATTGGTATCAAAGCGTGTCTCTCTTTAAGGGCTTCACCGCCTAGAGAGTGATCTTGACTGAAGTTGGGAATATGGCCAAAGGAGAGGGCTCATCAGTCACTAGGCCTCTAGTATTTGATGGCTCAAATTATGCATACTGGAAGGCTAGGATGCACTACTTTCTGAGATCTTTGGATCATGATATTTGGGATATAGTTGAAAGTGGATATGTGCCACCATCTGAACAAATTGTACTTGATAATGGCACAACCATCACAAAACCCAAACCTAAAGAGAAGTGGACGGCGTTTGATAAAAAAAAAAAGACAAACTACTGAAGCTAAAGCTATGAAAGTTATCTACTGTACCATGTCCTAGGATATATTCAATCAAATAAGTATGTGTGGGACATCCAAAGAAGCATGGGATCTATTGGAAACAACCCATGAAGGCACAAGCACTGTGAAGAGGTCTAAACTACAACTACTGACCTCTCAGTTCGAAAGTCTCAGAATGGAAAAGCATGAGACCTTTATGGAGTTCTTCACAAAGTTGAATATCATTTGTAACTCCATGGGTGGATTGGGATAAAAAGTTTTGGTTCCGAAAATCTGTAGGAAAATACTTAGATCATTGCCGGAACGGTTTAATCCCAAAGTAACAACTATTGAAGAGTGTAGGAACATTGATGAAATGAAAGTAGAAGAACTGGTAGGTTCCCTATAAACTTTTGAACTACACTTCAAACAAACCCGCAAATCCAAAACTACTGTTCTAAAAGTTTTAAAGAAAATAACAAATGAAGATAGTGGAAGTGAAAAAGATGATGAAGATGAGGAAGTGGCTTTGCAGGCACAAAGATTCAGGAAATTCTTTCAAAAGAATCGTGGTCATCCTACTAGAGAAAGAAAGATGGACAACAGACCTTCTACAGGCAAATTTAGTAAAAAGACAAAAGAACCACAATGTTATGCCTGTTAGAAGTATGGACATCTGTCTACTGATTGCCTAAATAGAAAAACTAAGGGCAAGACAATGGCTACCACATGGGATGATACAGAAGAGTCAAACTCAGAATTTAGTGACTCAGAGAGCGATGGTGACCAAAAATTCTTGAAAATTCTTATGGTCTCCACCACTTCAATCATTCCCATTGAAACTGAAAATGAGAAGGAACCACAAGCCACTGAATCATTTCCATCTGATAATGAGGAAACTGGAGAAGAAGAAGAGGAAGATCAGAATAAACTACAAGATGCCTATAATTAACTTTACATTTGTAGCATCAACATTGTTAGAAAACTTGGTATATCTGAAAACAAAAAGGAATTACTGCAAAAAGACTTGGATAAAACTCTGGAAATTAATACATATCTAATCAATGACTTATAGCAATATCATTCAGATAATGATAGACTCGAAGGAATCAACTCCTTCCTAAAAACAGAGTCTGAAAAACTAAACAAACAGGTTGAGCAATTAAAAGATAAAAACATGCTCCTTCAAAATGAGAATCACACACTTGTTTGATTTAGAAGAATCCAAAAAAATTGATAAGCTAAACTATAAGTTTTCCCAAAGTGGTGAGAAATTAGAAAAACTTTTAGGCATGGGAAGACCTGGAAAGAATAAGAGCGGCTTAGAATATGAAAATTTTAAATCAAAATTTGGAAATGCAACACAAATGGCTGAAAAATCTGCTGCTTCAGGAAGTAACATAAGAACTACTCCTGTTTGTCATTTATGTGGTGATTCTGGTCATTATAAGTTTGAATGCATGTCACCTAAGAGGACCCATCATAGCTCTGGTCAGAATCATATGAGTAAACTCAAAACAACCAGAGAAATACAAAATGTCAGGAGTCCACCTAGGAATATGGATAGAAGAAAAACATATCCATCACCACCTAAAATGTCTAACAAGGAGCTATTGAATCAAGTGGTCGAATTAAACAAGAACACAAAATCTACCACTGTCAAAAATCCTGTCACAAAATGGGTTCCAAAAGAAAAGAAGAATTGTCTAGTTACTCATTCAAACCATATACCAGGAAATGAAACAAAGTGGTACCTAGATAGCAGATGTTCAAGACATGTCACAGGTGACAAATCCCTTATTTTAAACTATTCAGATCTTAATGATGGGATAGTCAACTATGGAGACGAAAGCACCGCTAAGGTAATTGGATAGGGAATCATCAAAGGAATTAATTAGCTCAAAAATGATAAGGCTTTCTATATAAAAGGATTGACACATAATATACTAAGCATATCTCAAATCTGTGACAATAAGCATGTGGTTACATTCAATAAGGATGAATACAAAATCTCAGACTTAGCAAGAAAAACAGTAATGAGGGGTTCTCGCACAAATAACACCGCTATGTCATCAAAGGAAAAGGAAAGAATGATCTCTATGCCCAAAATTATTAAAGCATAGAAAAACAAGTCCAAGTCATGCATCGATATCTGGATATTTGCTGAAATGATGCAATTTTATTGAACTTTTAATGTTATATCTGAGGTGTCTCACCTCATTTTTTGTACATAAACATCTTGATGTTTATAATTTTGATTTGTACAAAACTTGTACAAAATTTTGCTATGAATACTGATCGATTCAAAGGTATATTTTATTATAAGGAAAGTTTGTCAAAATTGAAAATTATATATCTTCGATATGTCCATCGATAGGTTTTGATTAAATCAATCAAGGACAATACCATCGACATCTCTTCAGAATTTGAAAAGTCACGAAATCTAAAAAGTTATCGAAGACATCTTCGATAAAATCAAATAGGGCATATCGATGTCATCGAAACAATGATCGATGATAACGAACCTCACCGCCTGATAAAAAGCCGACGAACAGGAAAAATTATTTCTTGGCCTTTCTGCTCGATTATCTCTGGGGTTCTCTTTCATGGCTCTCATCGTAGGTCAACTGCATGCTATCTAAAGTGTTCGAACTCAGGATATCTCTAACACATATTCTTGATTCCTCAAAGTATACCTTGTTGTGTTGAGATCCTCTCTTTTGGAATTTTTTTGCGGTTGACAAGATTCACAGAAACATGTCTCCTTCAACGCCTTCTTCCGAGCTATCCGAATGAGTATGGAAAAAGGAAAGGGCCCAATCATCGATGAATCATCTTGGCCTAGTAGAAAAAAAATTTGTGGCTTCAAGAGGAAAGGGCAGGACGCAGTTATCACATAGAGCAACTCCGACTGCGGCGCTAGCATTGCCAGATATTGTTGTAAATCCTCCTCCACACATTCTTGAAAAATATTCTGGGAGGCGTCTGGTGTGTGAGGGTAGGGTTGATAGGAACTGTATAAAACCCTACAATATAGAAGCTCTGTTAGAGGTAATCGACTGGCTTCCGCTTCTTGATTTTGGGGGAGCATGCCACGGTGAGCAGACTTATCGGTTCTTTGCATATTGTCACTCTCCGACACTAGAACCACCATCGTTTACTATCACAGTTGGAGATGATAGTGTTGAGATTACTGTAGAATCCATTGCTTGCATTCACGACTTAACCTTGTCCCCAGTTGGATTGTCTGACCTTGATCTCCAAAAATCCTATCACTCCCCATGTCAGGGTCGAGATATCTCATGGTATCAGGGAAATGCTCTAAAACCAAAATATTTACACCCTCGATATCGCGTCTTGCATAAGATATTTTGTTCAAATGCTTGTCCTCATGGACCAAATCATTCTGATCTTATCGGATTCATGACCATGATCATATATGTGTCACCATTGGAGTCAAACTTTGTCTGCCTACCTTGATACTCCTCCAAATAGTAAGCGTCATCCATCAGTCCAAAGCAATATACTTACCCTTTCCTCACATCATCCACGAAATCTGTGATAAAATTAGTATCCCACAAACAAGTGATCCTGTACATCCTCTTCAACATTTTAACAAGGTCAATATACAAAAATCGGAGCTTAAGTTTTATGAGTATAAGGATGAGGATTCTGAGGAGGCAATTCATGAAGATGAAGAAATGGGGGAAGGTACTATTCCAACTGGTGTAGATCCAGTAAAGCCACAGTATGCTCCTAAACCAAGTGGTTCCATTCCAACTCAGCGTGTCAAGTTCCACCAAGACAAAGTTGGTGAGATGCAGCGTGGTTTAGCTCGAATAGAAGACAAGTTAGGGGGACATGATGCGAGATTTTCCGCACTTGAAAAGATGATGTCAAGCGTTCAACAGTCAGTCTAGCAATTGATCGACTTGTTTACCTGTCACAGAGATGATGCAACACCATCATCATCAGCCCCGTAGTATCAATTGTCTTCATGCCATCTCAACACTCTGATTCTCAGCACAACGTTGGGCATGGATATCTTTTTGATTGCCCTACGTTTTTATGTGTGTATGAGATGGCTATTCAACTGACAAATCTGACAGTTTTTTTGTTGCCCACGATAGGGACTTATTCTCTTTTGATTTTAACATTATACTACTGCCAACCTTGGGTAATATATGTTTTTTTTGGTTTGGATATTGTGGACCATGGCTAATTATAATTCTCACATCTTGATTGCCCTGTTTTTCTCTTATGATCTTTACAAATGGTAGGTGATGCATTTGATGCTGTGTTTATCTCACTACCTTAGTCTGCTCTGCATACATTGGACCCACATATGAGATGTCTAAATTCACTGTTTTGATCATTATACATCTTTCCTTTATATATGTATGCTTTCTGAATGATGGTTCTCCCAAAAACTTCAAACCTCAGTCAATATCAACTGCTATATTTCTCTTTGTCAATGACTGACAAAAAGGGGGAGAATGTTTCAAACACCCCAAACGGAAAATTGTATATCTGCTTGAATGGTGTTACAGGTGTTAAGGGGAGCAGCTGCCTCAAGATAGGGGGAGAATGCTGTAAGGGGGAGCAGCTACTGGTTGTATACATGGTTTCATTAGAAATTGTAAAATTGTGTAAAATACATATACACAGAATTTAGGATGTGTTTGTCTAGATACTAGTCTAGGGTGTTTTGGTATTTTGTCACGTAATAGACAAAGGGGGAGATTGAAAGTACCCTGGTTTCTCAATTAGTGTGAGTGTTGAGTCAGCTAGACTACAGAGCCTCATAGGAAGATCAATTCAAAGTGTTTGCTTCAACCGGATGTGTGCAAGCTCACCACAGGTAAATCTAAGTCTCACATCCCATGTCCCAAAACACCAGGTAAATAAAACCTTTAAAACAAGTTAGAATATCATAGGATTTTTAAGTTAAGAAATTTTTTTTTAAAATCTCTAAGTTTTCTTCCTTTGTCAATTTTATCGAAACACATCTCGATAAGATCAACCTGCGTTGTCGATGTCCTCGATGAGAAACCAATTCCATCGCAATGAGGACAAAAGTGTCTAGCAACTACATGTATATCTGGACGGATTTATCAATGTATCGATATACCTATCGATATTATCGATATTTGAATCTCGAGTCCATCGAAGGTGACTCGACAATATCAACAGGCAGATCTCTGGTGCCCCTGTTTTAACTTAAGAATATCATATGTGCATTGATATATCGAAGCCCCCTCGATACCATCAAAATTCAAATATCGATGATATCAGAAGGCTCTCGATGAAATCTGTCATAGGCACCAAGTTTTTCAACAAAATATTTCGGGATTGTTTACCTATGAGCGAGGGTCACTCGATAGAATCGATATTCAAATATCGATGATACCAATACTATTTCGATGGCATCGAACAAGGACATAGCCTGTCCAGCAAGCTTAATGAGAAATCCATTGAATTTATCGATACCTCGACACAGTTATCGATATCATTGACATTCAAATTCCAATGATCTCGAAGGTCCCTCGATCATTCTTGAAAACCGAAAATATTTCAATTCAAGTCTCTGTCATTTTCAAATGTCAATGAATCGACACTAGTATCGATAAAATCGAAGTTCAAAATCCGATGACATCGACACCTGTTTCGATTCCATCAACCAGCTGGCAAGATGTTTCAAAAGCATATGACATTTGAGCTTGTGTCATCGAGTGGACCATCGATGCTATCGAGAGTATATGCTTGATGATATCGAACCCGCTCGATGATATCGAACTCTGTCATAAATGTGACCGTTTTATATCCATTGGAACCTTTTGCCTATATAGGACTTGCCTATTGTTGCAAGTAGAGAAAGAAGAGAGTGCTTTTGAGTGTTTTACCTTAGATCATATACCCAAAGCCCTTTCTCTCAGGGAGGTTCATCCTCCAATCCACCCTCATCATTGTTATTTAATACAGTGGATTGGGGAATGAACTTTCGCATTCAAAGATCCTCCAGTTACTACCTTATTGGCAAATCATTAAGGTGGGATGCTTTGAATGCATAATCAGAATCACTCTATCTTCCTTATAGGAAAACATTTTATAGAGTAGGATTCTGACTTAACCTTGACCCAACTCAAAGCCACGTATTGGTACATCATCTGAGTTGCGGATCAAGGAAGCCGAAGATTCTTCATCAATAAGGAGGAGTTCTTCGTCAACATGCTGAACGGGACTCATCTACTTATTTGTAAGTTATTAGAGTCCAGAGGACACTTGTGATCATTCCTTTTTAGGATTGGATCTAAGGCGTTTCTCACCCTTGCAAGCCCTCGTAGGAGGCCTCCAACGGGAGTGTACATGGTGGGTGCTTTTTGTTGACCCTTGCTCTGTGGAGAGCATAAATAATTAGGTTTCTTGTTTGGATCCATGGCCAGTGTGCCTAAAACCGGATGCTATGTGTTGACCCTTGCTCAGGGAGCATAAACAAAGGTTCCTTATGTGGATCCTTGGCCAGTGTGCCTAAAACCGGGTGCTATGTGTTAACCCTTGCTCACAGAGCATAAATAGTCAGCCTAGGTATAGGTTATAAAGGTTGAAGTTGAACCTGATTTAAAACCTTAAGTTTGAGGTTAACCACTGTGAAACCTCCTTAGCAAAATCCAGTACACTCAAGGGTTGAGTGTGGTTACTAGGAGTGGAGTAGACAAGTAGTCGAACCACTATTAAAATGATTGTGTTGGAGATTGCTATTCTTTGGTTTGTGTGATTCGATTTAATATTTTCATATATGAATATCTGAGATCACATCTCACACACATACACAATCATATCCATCAGAAACTAATTTGCATATTGTTTATTTCTTAAATAGTTTGTGATTGGATCCTCTACCAGGCTTGGAAGCCAGTAGAGTTACTATTGAGTAATCCTAATATGTGCCTGTTATTAGGGTTAGTGTAATAGGATTTTAAATAAGTCATAAAAACTTTAAAGAGTCCTATTCACCCCCTCTCGGACATATTAGCATATTCCTACTTTAACTAAAGCAGTCTTCACCGCTATTTCAGTTACAACTACCCATCTGATTGAATTCATACCTTGCTACCCAGATTTTTTTTTATGTCTAAGCAGGCCCAGCTGGGCTGGACGTTAGCCTTAGTACTTTTCCAACACAAGTGCTGCCCATCAACATCCATTGTGCTGGGCCTTGTGGGATGGTTGTAAGCCCACTATGGTGTATGTGATTGTATCTTTATGCCCCACCCAATTTACCAACTTTTGGGTTGACCTATAAGGCCCTAAAGTGAATGTTAAAAGTACCTTACCCATTTATTTTAGGGCATATGGGTTGCCCATGAGGCCCATCATAATGCATGTAATTGCTGGCCATGATACTTGAGCCATGGTTTGCCCCTTTGAGCCTACATTGATGTATGTAGGCTTTGGACCGTTTCTTGTGGCCCATCATGTGGTTTGAGATGTTATGTATTGCTGCCCATTTTCCTTTCATGGTTGTATCCAGGCCTTGGGCCTTGTTTTAGCAAGGTTCCTTGTTGGCTACCTTCTAGGGAACAATGGTGGTTAAATGTCCACATTGTGAACCCCTCTAGGCCCTTTAACAGGCCCCTTCTCATTTATTAGGCCCGTAGTATTACTTACCTAGACTTTATGGACTACCCCAAATCATTGGGCCCCCACTGTTGGTTATGCTTCTTTCATATCATGTAGAATTGTCTAAGTACCTAGACTCGACCTTGTTGAGAGGAGAGTACAACATCATCGCATGTCATGCTTAGTTTATCTTCATGATTCATTCCCATATGCATCATATGTATGCTTGATTGAGGAGTGATTGATTATAGCATGAGCCGTTGAGCAGGTTGTTTATGAGACTCCCTGAGTAATGGAGTTGCCCCACATGAGCGCACTGTAAGCGCAGGACTGGTGCATGGTTGATTGGTATGATTCATGCATCTCGCATTTTACATGGCATGGTTATTATTCGCCCTAACATCATCAAGTCCGTAGTCTCCATAGGCACATCATGGATGGCTAGGATTGGACACCGAAAATTCTTGGTTTTAGCACTGTGGGCACGTAGGATGTCCTTGGTGAAAGTCCCATAACATTTTTTGTACCAAGAGATGTTTCAACATCTAGACCGAGTAGAAACATGAGCGCCAGTGCCGAATACCATTAGGCCGCCTCTCCCACTGTGTCATGATTGGTTAAAAGGGGATGTGTCCTTGCCCGCCCTGGTGAGGGGGCATAAGCTAGGCTGAGTTTAACCAGATCACAAATGGGTCAGCTACTAATGAGCTAGGTAATTATTGGCAGACTACAGGTAGGTAGTGAGGTCTCTTCCGCTTGCTGGGCTGCGCGGCTAAGGAGGTGGCAGTCAATGTGGAGTGTATTTGACCCCGGTGATTTCCCATAGAGGAACTGTGCTGATATGTGAAGTTGATATGAGGACTGGCATGATCACATTGTATATTGCATATGACATTTGGCTATATAGGCCCCACATCACATAGCCCTGGTATGGCTGGCAATATTCATGCTTGGTGTAGCATAGCCTTGGGATGGCTGATGGCATTCCTACCTTGTATTGCATTGCCTTGTTACGACTGGTGGTATTCATGGTCTTGCCCGCATATTCTATTCCACATACTCTGATATCACATACTTAGCACCTGTCATGCACACACTTACGCCACCCTCTAAACTTTCTATGAGCTTATGCACGATTGATGCATGTAGGTGACATTAGGTAGGAGCTAAGCAGGAACAGGAGCGTGTCGCGAAGCTTTCTTTTGGAGTTTTATTATAGCCATTATATCTTTCCCTTTATGCACCTTGTATTGTAAAAGTTTTCATTCTCAGTGAATTTTGTGATGATGCTCCTGTGGTTGTTATTTATGGGTTATAATCTTGGTTATGCTGATTATGAAACAGACTTATATTATAGAAATCCTCCTTGTAAGATCTCAGGATCGGAACCTGGTGTATAGGTGCTAAGAGCTGAGAATAGGGTACTACGGAGGCTGTCAGCGTCGGATTCGGCGTTCAAGAATTTTGTAAGCCTGGTTTTCGAGTCTGGATCGTAACATTATGTTTTTCTGGCCCCGAAATTTCAGAATATTTTTTTAGCCCAATTTTTAGGATTCCTTTTCTTCCTTCAAATTTTTGATTCTCTTCATTCCTCACTTGGTTTCATTGGATCTTTGGTATGTGAATCCTTCATTAATTACCTTTAAATATCCAATTCTTCATTATCTTCTTTTGATCTCTAAATCCATCATATTAAGCGCATATTTATCATAAGCTTCCAAATCGCATGACAAAAACGTATATAATTGAATCAAATTATTAATTGAATGTCAGGAACACTAATGTAATTAAAGGTTAAATATGCAATATTTGAGTCTCAACATACCCCCTAGCCAACATTTTGCTAATCTCGAGCAAAACATGCAAAAGATACTTCATAAACCAATGTATAACTTCCATAAGCTCAAGCGGTTCTAAAAACATTTGATATTATAGAAATCTAAAATACATTAATGTTGAGCACTACTTTCTCCTAAACTCTAGTACTTTGTAAATTCCCTAATCAGGTTTAAAGTATTAATCCTCTAATTAAAATAATTCTAAATATTGAGCTTTATGCATGCATAATGAAGTCTAAACTTATCACAACCAAAGGTTCAATTCCCTATTTTCATGATAACATTGATAATCAAAAGAACATTCAGGATAAACAAAACTTAAACCAAAACTTGCCTTACAATTCAGCATTCTATTCTTCCAGCTTTTGATTTTTCCATCAATAGCTTTCACAATATGTTCACTCTTTTTCTTCTTTTTATTTTTCATAACAATCTTTTCAATAAACTTCTATAGGTAGACCTTTCCAATAATAACTATTTTTTAGCTGGGTATTACTTTTTCCTTCTTTTCAATTCTTCTCATTGAACATGATAGACAAATTTTCCAGGTTAGTTCCTACCATACTTAATAATCATGAAGTTAACAATTCAATATCAAGCTAAAACTTTAATGTGTAAGCTAGATGTGACATGTGAAATCATGACTCAATCAATGTTTAAAAACTTCTAATAATAAATTAATAACTCATAACTTTGAAATTTACTAAGTAACTAAAATTCAGATTCAATAATTCTCAATAATAAGTATCTTATCATTCTAATCTTCGGATTATCTTCAAGATCATTTTGAAAAAAAATTATAACTTAAAATTTTAACAATTTTGCTCAAATCTCAAGAATCTCCAAGGGAAACTACCCCCAACCAAAAATCTACACTATCCTCAATGTATAAACATCTGTAATAAGAGCAAAATTGAGAGCAATAAAAATAAAGAGAAGTAGAAGGAAAGTACCTATGAAGTGAATACGATCTTCCAATAAAATGTGGTTCTAACAGAGAAACTAAACTATGGAAAGCAAACTAATCCTAAGAATGAAATAAAATCCTAATCCTAAACTAGGAAAGCAGTGGAAAATTACCTAATCATGTACTAAGGTTCCTTCTCCGGCCAATTTCTTGATAAATTTCTCAGTAGATTTCTCAACAGGATCATTAAAAATCCCTTTTTACAGTAAGCTTAAATGCCATGGAGCATGAATGTTTAAAGAAATTTATGGACCTCAGCAAAGAATCGTCGTTTAATCCCCTGAGGATCCAAAGTATATACGATTCACTTGTAACAGAAAAAGTTTCAATGTTACTACACCATGGTGAATTGAGACTACAAGTAGGTGAAACTCAGAGAAATTCTCATTAGGTAGTGTAGTCTCAACACATTCTGAAGTTTCAGACTTCGGTTCAATTTTCAGCTCATCATCCTTTAATGGTAAACATTTAGGATCTGTGAAAGGAGGTTCTTCAGGATAATGGTTTCCTCGGTTAGTAACAACTATTGAGGTATTGTCTTGTAAGGCATCCACTATTTCTTTTATCATATTATTATTAGAATCTACAAAATGTGTCAAGCAATCTTCCCAGAGTTGAGAGATTTAGTTGAGAGGGGCTCATTCTCCTCATTGAGGTCTGTGATGATATGCCCAAGGACTCCTTCATCGTCTTTGAAAATAGAGGGAAGCATACTCTCTTGCTTTTCATCTCGGTGAGAGTAAATCATCACCGGATACATCTCTCTTTTCCCTACATAGACAGATTGAGGATCAGTAGGCGAAGATTTAATGTGAAGACTCGGTTCCTTGATACTAATCAATAAAGGCTTTGTATCGTCAAGGGGTGGCTGCTCAAATGGTGGCCTCCACTGGGTAGTTTCAAATACCGGAGTCATATTAAGTAAGTCATCCATCTCCCTAATCATATCATAATCTAAATCAAGGGAGTGGGTCGAGCATACCTCAAAAGAGTCACGAGGTTCACTTTAAAGGGGTTCATCCTCCACACTGGAATCAAGCATGTAATGCAGGTGGAGTGGATTGACATCACTATATTTGAGAAATACCCGTGTCTCTTAATCATTAACTTGGACTGTCATTGAGATTGACTCTTTGAAAAATTGAACCATATACTTATGAACATGATCCAACTCTTCATTCTCAATTTCAGTATTCTCCACAAGCGAGTTAGATCACTTTTCTCACATTGTGTTTCTAGATTGGGTTCAGACTGGGATAAACTAGCCTCTTCCTCATCAATAAAGTATGAACGGACGTTCTAAAATGGTTGATTCAATCAATTTTGTAATGTCTATGATTGATTGTGTGACGAGTTAGTTGAATTGTTATTGAGTATTTATATATTTTTGAAGTGAATCCTCTTAGATCGTTTCTAGTTGGATCTGAAAGGTGGGAGATCTAAGAGAACAGTCACTAGAATCGATTGCTTTCACCTCTCCAATTTAAACTTTAATGTTTCCACTCATCATAATCATATGGGTCATATGTTAGAGGGTTTGATGGTTGTTGGTACGTTTTGTCACCCATAATATAATCACCCATTGTTTGCTACTTACTAGATGGAAGACAATTGTTCTCACTCTAATAATCACGTAATGTTTTCTTCATCGGTGGAGTGTAATTATTATCCCGCCTATGATCGCGCATAGACTTCATAACTGGTGGAATATCATAGTCTAATTGGCTCTCAATCATAGTTTCAGTTAAATTTTGAGACATACGTGTTGTCCCAATATAATCATCTGACAACCCTTCACAATATCTTTCATCTTCTAGAAGTAGATTAGCATACTTACATGTCCAATCTTGCTTGTATATAGTGAAACCCTAATTTTGAATCTATTCCTAAAATAAAATTCTACAACAATAAGGAAAGTAAGTAGAGTGAAGAAGTTACCAAAAGAGAAGAATTAGAATTGAAGATCCTACAAAAATAATCAAACTATGTTAGTAATATGAAGAAGAAAAAGAAGAGAAAAAAAAATTAAGATGAAGCCTAAAAACAAAATTCTGAAATTGAAAAGTTGTAAAAACTCTAGATTGGAAAATTCAAAAAACCTAGAAAAATCAAACCTAAAATAAAAAATCAAACCTAGAAAACCTAAACCTAATCATGTTCAATGCCACTCCTTGGCAACGGCGCCAAAAACTTCTTCACTACCCCAAGTGTAGGGTCACGATGTAGTAATAACTCAGTGAGAACGAGATCGAATCCACAGGGAATTAGGAACATGGTTTAGAACTAATCTAAATCTAACTTGTTTGTCTAGTTTTTAATCCAGTGATTTAAAAAAGGTTTCAAAATAATAAAGATAAAAGACTAAGGATCTAGGAATCCACCTATAGCAATCTCATTATTAATCTACTTGATTCAAAGATAACTCGATTGGAATCAAAGTCCTATACTATCCAATCGGATGATGGAACGGTTAAAACAGAATCTGAACTTTCATTGTATTAGTTCACACATGAAGATCCATTGCATTGATTGACAGAGATTCCACCATCCTACCATGCCCAGGAGATAATGGTGAACTATAAGATTTACCAATCTCTACAACTCTAAATAGATTGAGAAGATATCAAAAGCCTTCACAGAATCAACTGTAATTAAAGTCACAATAAATCATATAAAAGTAGAAATATTCCTCAAATCAAACTAGAAATCAATGAAGTTCAACATAAACTTGAATCAAAGTAAGATAAACATCAAAATAAACTATAGGTTTCATCCCTTAGCATTAACTAAGAGATTATCCTAACAAGACTAGCATCCTAGAAGAAAAACAAAAAGATCAACTAGAACCATAAAGAAATCGAAGTATAAAAACGTTGTCGGCACTCCACCAAGGTCTTCTCTCGCTTTCTAAACCCTAGAGATGATTTGGAGTAGTGTGGGGACTCCTTTAAATAGTTTCCAACTCAAACTTTTACACCGCTTCGAAAAAATTCACAAACCACCTCAAATTTACGCACTCTGCGCACGTTCGATGGCAAACTTTGATGCCATCGAATAGTCTTCAATTGCACCTTTAGTGCTATCGAAGTGTCTTCGATGCCATCGAAGATTGATCCAAAACTGTCCAACGAGTTTGGCTTGAAAAATCCTAAAATTCTAGATTGCATCGAACTAGTTTCAATTGCAGTGATAACTTCGATGCCATTAAAGTGCCTTCGATGGAATCAAAATCTACTTTGGAATTATTTTAAAACTATGTTTTTCTGGACCCAGAATTTCAGAATATCTTTTCTTAGGCCAATTTTCAAGATTCTTTTTCTTCACTTCAAATCTTCTATTCTCTTCATTCCTCACTTGGTTTCTTTGGATTTTTGGCATGTGAATTCTTTATTAATGACTTTTAAATCTCCAATTCTTCATTATCTTTTTTTGAGCTCCAAATCCATCTTATTAAGCGCATATTTATCATAAGCTTTCAAATCACCTCGCTTGACAAAAACGTATATAATTAAATCAAATTATCAATTAAATGTTATGAAAACTAATGTAATTGAAGGGTTAAATATGCAATATTTAAGTCTCAACAGTAATGTACAACTTTCCAACATACCTATTTTCGAAAATGTTTTATATGTTAAATGGCTAAAACATAATCTTCTGAGCATATTTCAAATCTATGATAATAAACATAATGTAAAATTTCCATATCATGGATGTGAGATAATTAGTAATAAAGGATATGTTATATTAAATGGTCAGGGAATGTCTGAAAATTGTTATATCATTAATGACTCTTATTCAACAAATCATTCATGTTACATGGTCCAAGCAAACGAGACTGAACTATTGCATTAATGTCTTGGACATATAAACTATAAAGATCTATATAAATTGAGAAAAAGAGATCACTTTGTGGCTTACCTGAATTGAAAAAGATAGAAAACAAAGTATATGATGCCTATCAAATAGGCGAGCAAATTAGGAGTAGTCACAAGAAAGTGAACTTATTAGCTAGTATAAGACCTCTTGAACTATTTCATATGGATTTAGTCGGACCAACTAGAATGGAGAGTAGAGGCAAAAAGAAATATTTTCTAGTTGTAGTTGATGACTACACTAAATATTCATGGGTAGCCTTTTTAAGAGAAAAGTCGGATGCTCTTGACGAAGTCAGAAAACTTATAAAATGTATCCAAACTGAAAAGAATTATCAGTGATTAGAATAAGGATTGATCATGGAACTAAATTCGAGAATAGCAATTTTAAGAAATACTACAATGACCATGGAATACTACATGAATTTTCTGCTCCTAAAACTCCTCAACAAAAAGGGGTTAATGAAAGAAAAAATAAAGTTTTACAAAAAATGGCTAGTGTAATGTTGAATAGCATGCATTTACCTAAATATTTATAGGCTGAAGCTATTAATACTGCATGTTATATAATTAATCGTGTCTACATTAGAACATCTAAAAATAAAATAGCTTATGAATTATATTTTAACAAAAAACCTACAGTTAAATATATCTAAACTTTTGGAAGCAAATGCTTTATTTTACATGATCGTGAAAATTTAGAAATTTTTAAAGCTAAAAGCAATGAGGGAATATTCCTAGGTTATGCTTTAAACAATCGAGCATGTAGAGTTATAAACAAAAGAACTGGGGTTATACAAGAATCGATAAATGTTGTGATTGATGATCAATCGATCATTCCCAGTCTATATTAAGATGATAGCGATAATGATATAATTTTGGTTAATCAATTAGAACCATCATCTAAATCTGATAATACTAAGTTAAGGTTTGTCAAAGACTATCCGATTGATTAAATACTTGGTGACCCTCACACTGGTGTTTAGACCAGAAGATAACTTGAAAATATATGCAATCATGTTTTCTTCACTTCTCAGATTGAACCGGCCAATGTAAATGATGCACTAGCTAATGAAAGTTGGATATTGGCCATGTAACATGAATTGAATCAATTTTTAAGAAATGATGTATGGTATTTTGTTTCGAGACCAATTGATAAACATGTGATTGGAACAAAATGAATTTTCAAAAATAAATATGATGAAATGGGTAATATTATTAGAAATAAGGCACGACTGGTTGTACAAGGTTATACTCAAATTGAATGTATTAATTACGATGAAACATTTGTGCCAGTTGCACGACTTGAATCTACCAGATTATTTATTTTCATTGCTTATTATAAAAAAATTTAAAATATATCAAATAGATGTAAAATGTTCATTTCGAAACAGTGATTTAAATGAGGAAGTTTATGTTGAATAATCGAAGGGTTTTGAAGATTCCAAACTTCTATATCATGTTTATTATATTAAAAATGCACTATGTCATTTAAAACAATCCCCTAAGCATAGTATGAAAATTTGAGTAATTTCTTACTTAGTCATAATTTTATGATGGATAGTGTTGAGAAAACTCTGTTTGTCAAAAAATATAATGATGATATCTTGATTGTTCAAATTTATGTCAATGATATTATTTATGGACCTACTTACACTAATCTTTCTACTAAGTTTGTAGATCTTATGAAATCTAAATTTAAAATGAATATGTTTGGCAAGCTAAACTATTTCCTTAGATTACAAGTCAAACAACTCGAAGATGGAATATTCAGCTCCTAGATCAAATATGCATTAAACCCAGTAAAGAGGTTTGGTTTTGAGAATGGTAGGAATTTTAACATTCATATGAGTACAACTCTTAAATTGTCAAAAGATGAATCAAGTAAGAGTGTTGACTCTTGACTTTATCGTAGCATGATTGGTAGTCTACTTTACTTAACTGCTAGTAGATCTGATATTTCTTTCAGTGTCAACATTTGTACTAGATATCAATCTGACCCTAAGGAATCTCATTTATCCGCTGTTAAAAGGATAATCAAATATGTTACAAGCTCTGCTCACTTAGGTTTATAGTATCCCCATGATATGTCTATACAAATCGCATAATATACTGATGCAGGCTGGGTAGGTAATGTAGATGATAGAAAATCTACAAGCGATGGATGTTCCTATATTGGAAATTGTTAGGTATCATGGCCGAGCAAGAAACATAATTCAGTATCATTATCCACTACATAAGCCGAATATTTTGCCATAGGGAATGCTTGTACTCAGCTTATGTGGATGAAATGAATGTTAACAAACTATGGAATCACACAAAATACAATGAATTTATATTGTGACAACATGAATGAGATAAATATTTCAAAAAATTCAATTCAGCATCTCATACAAAACATACTAATATAAGATATCATTACATATGAGAATCAGTTGAAGATAAGATTATCATACTGGATTATATTCATACTGATAAGCAGCTTGCAAACATTCTGACAAAGCCGCTTGACAATGTAAAATTTTCAAATTTGAAGCATTATATTGGATTATGTGTTGTTAAATAATTAGTTTATTTTTACTTTTCTTTTTACATTTATTTCCTATTGCTTATTTATAAATAAGATATGCATGAAGAGAAAAAAAAAAAAAAAAAAAGACTGATTCTGAAAACTAGTCACTTACCCGAGTATTATGCGGATTATATGCTGAATGGAGGTTTGGTAATGCCTTACCCACGAACAAATTATTTCCCAAATATTGCATCATGCATCGTATCTTCACTCCTAATGTCTATCCTAGGGCAGGGAATAAGACCAATCTCACTCCCTTTATACTTCGTGTTGTCCATGTCGTCGCCACTGGCGTTCACATCTGTTTGCCTTCCTTGATCTATTATGTAATTATTCAGTTTAGACTGCATCCCAAGCATGGTTCGATTCCATTTGGAAACCTTATATCCTCCCTTGCACTTCAATATTGTGTTCAAATTCCTTCGAATGACACACCGAAATTCGATCTCCCATTTAATAATGTCAATCTAAATATGATGTGGTTAACTCCCCTCCCTAAACAAAGAGAAGATCAGGAAGAACCTCAGGAAGCTGACATTAACATAGATGACATTTTTTGATAACTTGGAAAGTTCAAAAGAGGAAGAAGACTCAGATTATCACCCTTCTCAATTTCATGAGAGGTCGTCTGCTTTGGAAGAGAAAGTGGATGCTTTGCAAGTGTCCCACAAATCATTAGTCCAAACTCAAAAATCAAATATGAAGTAAATCAAAAAGTACTTTCATAGATTCACTAGGAGTTTGAGGATTAATGATCATACAATGCTTGCACCATCATCTTCGGAGTCGGAGTGAGATATTTTCTTATTTTGTTGGGTCTGTATTATCCTATATACTCATAGTTTGTTTAGATAATTTTCTTACCACTCTACTATGTACACTGTTTCATACAATATTTTAAGCTTTAATTGATATTATGCTTCATTTTATCCTGATCTATAATATTCTTGAATTTCATTACATCTCAATTTTTATTTCTTCCTTTGCCAACTTGTGATAAAAGGGGGGAGAAATACGCTATATATATCGGTCTAATGTGGGTATGGAATTTTTTAGGAATTTTTTTATGGAATTTATTTCTGACATATCATATATGCATGTGAATATACTTGAGATTATATTTGGATGGCATAGTACATGTTATATTTCTTAGGGAGAGCTAATGGCGGAGTACAAATGATTAGTGTGGAATACAGATGATTGTTGAATCTTCAAGGTGGCTTCAATCTTTTTTATAGTTGAGATCATGAGTTTTGCATGTATATTGGTATATGTGTTGTGTATGATATATATCTATATATATATATATATAGTCACAAAATTGACAAAGGGAAAGATTGTAAGCGCTTAAATATTTAGCATACATAAGATTGTCAAATTTTGTAAGACAAAAAACACACAGTGATACCGGTCAGATCGCAAGTACAGTCAAATCGCAACTATACTTCATCTCATGAAGATCAGCTCAAGGTCGGTTTATGTAACGGCCCATATTCCAAACTAGGATATAAATCCATTAACATAGCCCACCTAGGACTTTCATCCGCCTCCTACTTTGATATGGGCCCTAATAAGAGCTAACAAAATGAATGAACGAAGTGGATTTACCCTGGACCACACACGGGTCCCACATATAGACGGTTCATGTGCATGGGGAGTGCGCACTCGCACCACACCAGAACTTAAAGCCCGATCAAAATGCGTTTGACTGGACCACTCCCGAACTCTTCCTCCTTTCTCACACCCGTGCTGGGAGATTCAAATCCAGCCGCAACTGCAGATGGAGATGGGACCCACCACCGAAGGCGATGGGTAGATCTGAACCATTCATCAGATGTAGGCCCCACCACCGATCAAAACTTGATGAACCTTGCCATAAAGGAATCATAAATGTTCCCACCCATTTGGATGATCGGGACCTCACACCAAGAAGACCAATGAAGATGGGAAATTTTTTACCACTGCACAACGCTAATTAGAGGCAATTCGGACCGTCCAATCTCCAAGAATGGCTATTCCAATCTTTCCTGACAATGGAGGAGTCGGGCCGAGTGGGAGAGAAAATACGTAATCCTGTTTTTCTCTCTAACTCTTCCGCCGCATGAAAAGACGCCTCTTGAAAGCGTTCCGACAAAGCCATCTGGACCGCCGATTCTTGGGAACAGGGAGCACTAGACAGCACAATCCATGCTGTCTAGAGGAACCGATCAGATGGAGAATAATCCCAGCCAAAACCACCATTAAAACAGGACCCATCTGCCGAACAGATACTTGATGTTAGACGCTGATCTTGACGATTAGAAACCATCACCTGATGGGCCACCTAGACTACGAAAAAAAAGAAAGAAAATCAAGAAAGAAGAAATGGAAAACAGAAGACTGATGATAGGCCATCACCACTTCATACTCCACAAATTGCACCACTTGTCCGCACTCCACTTGCATAGGAAATACACACAAAGGCTCCAAAAGCTTAAGACGCTATATAAAAAGCCTCCACCTCCTGTTCAGAGGATGCACGTAGTAAAAGATAGGACGGAGCCGGAGAAAGGAGAAAACGGATGATAAAGGCTCATTGGACGACATCAACTTAGGCCTAGTTGAGCACTCTTATCAGGGTAGGCTTGCTCCTTCCTCTTTATTCTCATAGCTCTCTCAGACTTCTTTACCGAAAGGGGCGAAGAACTCCACCACGATAAAACCGAGTTAACTTGGTGGAAGGACGCGCCGAGTCTTGAAATCTAGATGGCGTAGCTTAGAATCTCTAATGCTCACTTTGGAAAAATCCAAAATAAGTAAATCACAATAAAGGATTGGTTCTAGATTACCCCGAACGTTTAACTGTTAAGGACATTCAGATAACTAGGGTGAGGGATTCTTTTAAGCTTATATTAATTTGAGTTAATATGAGTTATTCTACCTTTTACGTGCTTTCATTTTATTACGATTTTCTCCCTGTATTTGTTTAATTTACCACCAACAATTATTTATCCTTTAAGAATTATAGTATGATGTTAATTACACGTAATCTTTATTAATTTATGTGGGGTACTGGATACTAGCCTTACCCTTGTCTTTATCAATTTTGTTGAGTTAGCCCTTGCTACTCTTCTCTTTTGTTGAGTTAGCCCTCGCTACTCTCCTCTTTTTGTTAAATTAGCCATTGTTACTCTCCTCTTTTGTTAAGTTACTCATTGCTACTCTTCTCTTTTGTTGAGTTAGCTTAATGCTACTCTTCTCCTTTATTATGTTAGCCTTGTGCTGCCTCCATTTATAGCTTGGGTATGTGTCTTAGAATTCCAAAGCTCCCATGATTCAATTTATCCTTCTATCGGTGCAAGTGATGTGTTAGAGGTATCACAACTAGTGATTCAAATATTTATTGTGGACGTAATGCGTCATAAGTAGTGACCCTTTTGATCGGCAGGTAATTTCGTGGGTTGGTTGGCGTAGTGCACAATTGATGTAAGTAAATAGCCATGCATGTTACATTACTTTTCGGGATTAAATGTCGCAAACAGTCACTCCATAAACACATCGTGTTACGTAAATCCTCCAACCGTGTTGTTGTGTCGCCTTGAGATGTTCGTATGAATCCACGTTAATGTTGGACATGCTGGCGAATCTCCGTAGTTATGAGATGTGGGGCGAGTCGGGTTTTTTATGAATCATATTTCATATTGTGATTATCACTACGTATGATAAATTGGACACACTTTGCTAGGCATGCATTCATGTAATTTGGTTGCTCACATTGATAAACCTCGTAGTAGTGGAGTACGAGGTGTATCAAAACCCTTACATTACTTTTATGAATCTCTTGACTTATTATTAATCTTAAGGGATAACTATCATTATGAGTAGGGCATTGACCCTCTCCAACCGTACAGATGATGCAGGTGATGTATAGGCAAAATACCTAGAGGACCATCCCCCCGTGGAGGATTATACTAAATAAATAAGAAGATATATTTATGATTTAGTTTTATTTAATTCCACTGCATACTTTGATAATATAATAAGCTCCTATTGAGAGAGCATTTGACAAATTTATTTAGTTCTCTTCTTATTGTGGAATAGTAAATACAATTGATTTTATTATCGTAAATGATTACCTTGGTGAATGTAACTGGATGTGATATAAATGGAAAGAAAATCAAAGGTGAGACTTTGCAGCATCCAAATCTTTATATCATTAACACCCAAGATTTTCGAGCACGAGTATATACTCGAGCTGCGAAAATTCGGGATGTTACAGCTTATCATCTCAAGACGTCGCTCAATTTCAACTTTATCAAGATTAGAAGATATTTGTATTAGCCAACCAACAAATGATACAACCCTAGAAAGACCTAAGGTTAGGTGCTTTCAAAAATTATTTATTTTGGGTTATCTATGATGTAATTGCTTTGGAGTTCAGCCAACCTAACTTCTTCGGCTAACCTAACTTCAGGTTTGGGCTAAATTTCAGATTTGAATATTTAAAAAATCTATTGCAAATTCGGCCAGTTTAATTTTAAGTTTGGCTAGCCTAACTTGAAGTCCGGCAACTCGAGTGTAGTTAGGGTCAAATTCCAACAATGAATTCTTGAATTTTCAAGAGAATTCGGCTAGCCGATTGGGAGATTCGGCTAGCTGAATTTTGCCTTAGGCCAACCAAATTTTAGATAAATCTTATCCTGCGTAATCGAATAGCCATTGGAACAGAACCATTAGAATTCGACCAGCTGAACCTATTCTAAGGCTAGCCGAATTTCTAAATCTTTTGATTATAAATAAGGACCTTATCTCATTATAAATTACAATAAAAAGCCACTCGAAACCTTCTGCAAGTGAAAGAGAAGCTCAGGTCCTTGTCAAGTTAATTGTGCGGTATTTATAAATTTATTTAAGCTTATCCATTTCCCTTTCTCAAACTAATTTCAATTATATTCTAGAGAGTAGTCTACACTCCACTTGAGAAATAAGATAATTCTGTAGCATTAAGATTTGTCATTTTCGGCTTAGAACCATATACTCTTTCTGATTGAGCGAAGACTGTCTCCTCTATATACAAGAAAGAAGATCATTGCTACAAGCTTCAACTGCATCTTCGAATTAACATTTAGAGATAAGTACATCATTTACTTTATTTCATTTAAGTTTTTCTGAGATAGCTTGTAAAAATATCAGTGGGTTGATTTGTGATAGCTCGTGAAAATCACCAAAGGGATTTAATTGTGATAGCCCGTGAAAATCACAAGAACTGTATTAGAATGTTAAGGTAAACCTGTGAAAACCTTGTTATAGTGAAATCTAAAATTACAAGAGTAATAATTTTGGGAGTAGAGTAGCTATGAGTTTTAAGCACCGAACCATTATAACCCCTTGTGTCATTGTGGTGTATGTTTTATTCTTTATTTGTGGTGAATGTTTTATCTATTTTATTCTTTGTCGTAAATACTGTATTTATTTTATCTTCTCTTGCTAGTTTGAAAGATTGATTTCAAAGACATCATGAAATAAGGTTGTTATGCCTAAAATTTTAGGTAAATGTTATCCTACGAATTATTTGGAATCAAGGTTTCAATACTTGAGCGATTGAGATTATTATTCCGCTTTATTTTAAGAATTTCATATTGTCATATTCACCCCCCTTTAGGACATCGATAGCTCATTTTATTTTTTTTTTCACTTTGTGTCTTCCCAAGAAAGGACTTTTTAGAATACCAGTGCAATTAAACAAAAAGAAAAATCTCACAATCGGTCACTAAGAGCGACTATAAGAATGCTTCTCTTGGAAGAACTACGTGATATTAGATAGAGAACAAATCCAACGTATTAGCGTATATTCGGATTACAACTAAAGATTATAACTAAGAATAACTGCTAATCCTATGATAAACATAGATAAAAGATAAATTGATAGAGTGGATGTTTTTTATTGGATTGGATTAGATTGTAGATTGATTGATTTGTTTATTCTATAGATTTCCTCTCCTCTTTATAGATTTCTCTTGCAGCTTGTTCTTTCAGATTCAACTTCCATTACTGCAACTATTACAGTAGTCAAAAAACCTTTTTGTACATCATTCTCTTGTTACGTTTTCCTTTCGTGACTATTCATCTTATGTCGGCTAAACTTTGTTCCTCTCGGTTGCCTTGTATAACTTAAATTGCTCAACGACGTTTCTCTTTTCACTTGTTAAACACTTTGAGTAACTCCACCATATCACTCAATCGACCATCCGTTGACCTGCAAAACATGATTTATGCCAGCTAAAATTCTGCAAAAAGTTCTCTAAGTATCTTGATGATATTTTCATCCATCTCTTATTTCTTATACAATGTCACATGCCACCCTTCTATTGGCTTAACCTAGAATGACCAGAAATAAGGTACAACAGCATGCTATAGGAAAAAAAAAAAAAAAAAAAAGGCAATTTTACAAAATACTACTATATATTCTGGAACCTTTTTCAAATATAAAGTCACCTCGTTAATCAACATAATTATCATTCCACCACCTTCCACTACATATGTTATGTGAGTAAACTTGTCTGTAGCTCAGGTGGGCCCCGTCGTGATGTTTATGTAAAATCCACCCTAACCACTAGCTAAATCATACCATTTTAAGCTATGGGTCAAAAAATTAACTCCATCTGTTATTCAAGTGGACCACATGATTAGAAACAACGTACATGGCAATGCTTGCCCTTTGACCTATTTACATTAGTGTGGCACACGTGAATTATAGATGAGTATTATTTTTGAGCCATATGCCTAAATTTTTGTGTGGAAACTAATGGTTTGAATTGATTTCATATAATTATAATGCAAATCGGCGGGCATTTTTATCCCAACCGTTTCCTTTGATGTGGTCCACTAAAATCACAAGTTAACCTTATTCTTTCTCTCTAGACATTATATAGTCCATCTAATCATTGGAGTGGATCTTACATAAACGTCACAGTGGGCTTGCCAAAATCAAGAGCAGTGCCTCTTGTCTACTTCTATATTATTATTTTTATTTTTATTTTTTTGTAGTAATCTCCCTGTACAGTGGGAGAGGAATGGAGGGACTTTATTTTTCGTGGAGCTTACCGTGATGCATATGTATAATCCACTTTGACCATTAGATATTTAGTCCTATTTTAGACTCAAGAGGAAAAAATCAAGCTAACTTGTGATTCACGTGGGGCCACACCAAACGAATAGTTGGGAGAGAGATATGTACCCTTGATTAAAGGCCCAGATTAGATGAAATCCACTCTAATCATTAGATGCAAAAAAATAAAAAATAAAAATAATAAAATAAAATAAAAATTCTAACAGCTTAAAAATCAGGCAATCATGATTCAAGTGGGCCATAAAAAGGTAAATAATTTGTAATACGTGCAAATCAGGCAATCCATGATTCAAGTGGGCCATAAAAAGGTAAATAATTTGTAATACGTGCCTGGTACAGTGGTTCCAATATGTGGTCCATCTAAATCAAGGATGGAGTGATTTTCAGAACTTTGAAAATAACAGGAGATGATGCAATTAGTCGTTGGGGGTGAATTTTACAAAAACATGACAGTGGAGTCCATCCAGCCCCACCCATTGGTTGTCACGTCCACCCAACCGCGATAAAGAAATATCAAAGTCCTGGAACGATAATTATATGCATTAATTAGCTTTTGAAAGCATTTAAAAAAACCTTTCTGAAAAAAGCTTTTTCATTTTTTATTTTTTTTCAAACTGTCCCAAAAGACAAAGGTAGTGGTTACAGCTGTCACTTTGTGCATTTTAAATAGGAACCATCATATGAATCTGTTGATGGTAGCAACTTCCGATCCTGTAGATATGGATGGATGAGAGGTACTGCGCCTTTCCACGTCAATGACGTACGCATGGCCTATATGTGCAAGATCCGGTCCATGTACTTAAATGGACCTCTGCTGAAACCAACGCTGGGTAAAAGGTGGCATACAGTGGTCAATTTCTCGACTTTCCACTCCCAAAAGCTGGCTATTGGATCGAATCTCCACAAGCAACCAAGATTAACTATATGATGCTCAAGTTTTCACCAATGATCTAGAGATCTGTACCAATGATCTGTTGGGCCCACAATAGATGAACCATGAACTAAAAATCTCCCAGGTGGGAAGATTCAGTAGCCAATCTTGAAACTTTTTTCAGTTGGGTGTGGACTGTGTTGTATTTCTCTCCTTTTTAGTCTCGTTCCAGGCCAAAAATGAAATAGTTTAGAATTAAAAAAGCATGGTCCTACTATGGTTGTTCCAAACGGAGAAATGGTCAGGATCACTTGAACCATGGACCCCACTTGTATAAACTAAAAAGCGGATTACAGTTGTGAATAATATCCTTGGTTCAAGGATACAAAAGAGTAGAAGCCATCGAATTGAAGAGGTGCAGGTACCATCCAGGGGGCGCGGATTCAGCCAGGTCGGGACCTGACCAAGTTCGGTCCGTGGGATCACTCTTAATATATGTGTTGCATATCCATGCCGTTCATCCATTTTCCCAGCTTATTCTAGAACGTGGCCCCAAAAATCAAGCACATCCAAATGTCAGGTAAACCACATCCAAATGACGTCCACCGTTGAAACCTTCATGGGCTCACCATGAGGTTTATTTTCCATCCAACCTGTTGATAAGGTCAAACGGAACTGGATGAACGGAAAATACAAATATCAGCTTGATCCAAAACTTTGGTGGCCCACAAGAAGCGTTTAATGGTTGATCACCACCGTTTCCTGTGGTGTGGTCCACCTTAGAATTGGATCTGCTTCATTTTTTGACGCATGCCCTGAAATGAAATGAGCCTGAAAAAAATGGTGGACAGCGTGGATATACAACAAATACATAAAAGTAGGCCCCACACGTTCATGAGTTGACCCCCTTTACCGATTCCGCGCCTCCATCTCCATATGGAAGGGAAAGAAATGAATAGCTTCTGTAATGCGAAAGAGAAGAAGCGTTCCTCACTTATTTCTCTACTTTTCATTTCATTTTCATCTCTCGTTACTTCTTCTCAGGAGTGAAGGCAACTCGGTATGTATTCTCATTTCAAACTTTGATTTCATCTTGGTATATCATGTATCTCTTACATTTAGCTTTTTGAAGCGTTTGTTTGCACAAACAAAAAAATAATAATAATAATAAAATAAAATAAAATGATAGACGATTTAATCGTCCATGCGCTCGACGCCTTATAATCTCACAAGGCTTAAAGCACAACCCTTACTGCACACGATTGAGTATGGTCACGTGCTAGATGTGTGTGAGATCTGGACTCCACACATCTCATCAAGACCTCCCCGCACTGGCCAAGAATCAGCTCAACCAAGCGACCCGGATCTTTTTGTAGGTCAAGCTTAGCTTCATTTGCCCCATTGTAATGTGTTCAGCACATTCAATACGACGCCCAACTTCTCTTTGGCACCCAAAAATCATGTCAACCCAAAACTCAAGTGGGCCACACCACAAGGAACAGTTGGGATGGAGACGGGAGGCACTGGCTTATTGGCTTTGCTTAATCAGGAAGACAGGATTTTCTCAACTGCTGTTATTGTACCATGCACAGCAGGAAGGATGTTGCTGGCTTCAGCCAGAGAGAGAGAGAGAGAGAGAGAGATGTTGGAGATGCTGAAATTTGATTTTTTTTATTTCATTGCTATAATAGGATATTCAGGGAAGCCAATTTATAGGCATTTGGAGTCATTGTAAAATTACAAAAATATCCAATCTAGATGCATCTAGCATTCATTAGGTGCATGTAACAGAACTTGGAAATTCGAAAGCTTGAAATAGTGGACCTAGAATATACTTTTGGAAACATATCAATGGTCCAGATTTCAGGGATTCGATGAAGGGTCTAGATGATAGGGTAACGTTTGTTTGGGTTTGATGTTTCCAACACTTCCCTTCAAACCAAAATAGGCTTCATTCCAATCATCGATCTTAGTCGTCTGAATGCATCTGTCGATAGTGCCTTGGTGAAAATATCTGTCACCTGTTCAATAGTACGACAATACTTTAATTTCACTATTTTCTGCTTTACTTGATCTCTTAAGAAGTGATACACAGTATCAATGTGCTTGCTCCTTCAATGTTGTGCCGGATTTTTGGCAAGTTCGATTGCCGACTTGTTATCCACGTATATAATATGGTGGATTGCTTCACAAACTATGGACAATCTTGTGGATATTCTGCTCATGTGGACAAAGTGACTACACTTTGCTTCTTTGAGTTCCATGTGAATGTTGTCGATCCACGATAAATAGCATAGCCTGTGGTACTCTTTCTTTCGTCTTGGTCACCACCTCAATCACAATCAGAGTATCCATATAAAATTGCCTCATCATCGTATGGATAAAAGAGACCGAATTCAATAGTCCCTTTGATATACCTCAAAATTCTTTTCGCAGCTAGTCAGTGTGAGTCTTTTGGCGCTTCCATGTACCGGCTTAGAAATCCAACACTATATACTATATCTAGCCTAGTGATTGTGAGGTGCATTAGGCTTCCAATTAGGCTCTTGAATAAAGTTGAGTCAATATTTCTTCATTCGTCTTCTTTTGTGAGCTCAGGCCCATTAGTACAGGCGTATTTACGGTATTGTAATCGATCATCTTGAACTTTTCAAGAAGTTTCTTTGCGTACTTCTTCTGTGATATATAAATGCCGCCCACTTGTTGTTTTACTTCGATGCCCAAGAAGAAGGACATCAATCCACCATCAGTCATATCAAATTCGTTAAACATATCATGTTTGAATTCTTCAAACATCGTCTGGTTTTCCTGTGAACAGTAGATCATCAACATATAAACAAGCTATAAACATATCGTGATGGGCATTCTTTTTTATGTAGACGGCATGCTCATATAGACATTTGTTGAAAGCATTCTCTTAAAGATAGTCGTCGATTCGTGCATTCTAAGCACGAGAGGCTTGCTTTAACCCATACAGGGCTTTCTTCAGCAGACACACCTTGTGTTCCTCCCCTTGCATGACGAAGCCTTCGGGCTAGTCAACATAAACTTCTTCTTCGAGTACTCCATTTAAGAATGCGGATTTCACATCTAATTGTTAGGTCATCCAACTGTGATGAGCTGCAAGGGAGATAATCATCCTTGCAGTGTCAAGCCGAGTAACTAGGGCGAAAACTTCTTCATAGTCTACCCCATATTTTTGTTTATAGCCCTTAGCTATGAGCCTTGCCTTATATCGTTCGATCTTATCATCAGCATTCTGCTTGATTTTATACACTCATTTGATACCAATGGTCCTCTGGCCTTAAAGGAGATATCAGCTCCCATGTGTGATTCTTTTCGATAGCATGGATCTCTTCTTCCATAGCCTTTCTCCAACATTCTTCGTTCACAGCCTCCTCAAATATAAGAGGCTCATGATCAGCATATAGGCAGAATAAATTTACTTTCTCAGTTCTTGCATATATATCATTGAGGCTTCTCATTTTGATCGGAGTCATGGGTGAGGGAGAATTGGACGAAGACGTGCTGGCTGAATTTTGATTTCATGAAGTACTTTCAGGGAAGATAGAACGTACTTATGGACTTCTGTGTGTAGATGATTCAGCTGAAGGTGTTGTGGGCATTTTTTCCCTTTGATTCTCATACTTCTCTTCTTCATATTCTTCAACTTTGATAAGATTTTGTTTGGCCGAATCTTCCTCGCTCCATTTCAAGTCTTCTTCCTCGCAGAATACAACATCTCTACTCACTACCACTATGTTGGTCAGTGGGTTATAGAGCTTGTATGCCTTTGATTCTTCACTTTAGCTGATGAAGATGCACTTCTTGCCACGATCATTAAGCTTTTTCCTTCTCGCTTCTGGAACTTGAGCGTAGGCGACACACCTAAAGATCTTAAGGTACACCACGCTCGGCTTGTATCCACTCCATGCTTCCTACGGTGTCTTGAATCTGACACTCTTGGTCGGACACCTATTGAGAAGATAGGCAATACAAGTAACTGCCTTTGCCCAGAAATTCTTTGACAGACTTTTCTCCTTCAGCATGGTCCTCGTCATGTCGATAATGGTACAGTTTTTCCATTCTGTTGTGGCATGTAGGCTGCAGTGTATTGTTGCTTGATTCCTTGATCCCTACAATACTCTCGAAAGGCATTTGAGGTGTACTCTCCACCTCGACAGACATATGGGTTTTGATTTTAAGACCACTTTCCTTTTCAATAAGGACCTTAAATTTTTTTAAAATAGTAAAAGTAGTAAACTTCTCTTTGATTACATACACCCACAATTTTCTACTGAAATCGTCAATGAAGGTAATAAAGTATTTATTACCTCTAAGAAAGATTGGCTCCAATGGTCGGTCCACAAATGTCAGTGTGAACCAACTACAACAGTTCTCTTGCTCTTCGGGATGCTCCACTCGAAAAGGATTTCATTTGTTGTTTCCCAAGTATGCATCCCTCATACACTTGTTCTGAAGCTTTAATGGTAGGCAAGCCATGTACTATGCTTGATGATGACAGAAGTTTCAGAATACTGAAATTTAGATGGCCAAAGTGAAGTTGCCACATCCAAGAATCATTATTTGCTTTTCCATAAAAACACTTCTTGAGCATTGTTTTTATATGGAACGGAAACATACGATTCTTCACCTTCTTGACTTTTACAATCAAATGTCTATGCATATCTCTTATGGAAAGAGAAGAATTCTCCATGTGTATGACATACTCTTTTTTGATGAGTTATCCGGGACTCAGTATATTACTTTTCATGTTGGGCACATAGTACACATTGGATATGTAGTTTGGAACACCATTCTTCTGAAAGATTTTGATTTTGCCTTTACCTTTCACCCGTGTCTTTGACGAGTCACCGAATGTCACATCACCATGAACTCCTCCGTGAGTTCCTCAAATAGGCTTTTGTTCCCGCACATGTGATTGCTTGCACCTATGTCGAGATACCATACATTTGGTCGATCACAGCCTTTCTCTTGTGCAAGGAGCACTGTGAAGTCTTCCTGGTCATGACTCAATGTTTCAACATAGTTGAATCATTTATCATAATCCACTAGCTTACTCCAACAATCTAAGGAATAATGGTCAAATTTGTTGCAATTTCGGCATTGAATATTTCTCATATTTTCGCGACCGCATACGAATTAGCCTTTACCATTCCCTCTCCTACAAAAATTGGTAAATTTCTATTGATTTTGTGAATGGTTCAGATGATATCCGCGTACCCTTCCTCTTGCATTAGTGCTGGTACCGCGACCTCCACGATTTGTATTATTACTATTTTGGTCATTTAGAGTCAGCTTAGACTCTAAGGCATGTTCCAACGTCGATGCATTATTTTTCTTCATCCGTTGCTCATGCACTTGCAACGATCCCATCAACTCTTCAATGAACAGGTTTTTCAAGTCTTTCGATTCTTTAAGGGCCACAACCACATATTCGAATTTAGTTGTGAGAGATTGGAGTATTTTTTCTACTACCTAAATATCTTTAAACTTTTCGCCATATCTTTTTAAATTGTTAACTATAACAAGTAATTTTGAAAAATAGTCTAAAATGGACTCACCTTCCTTCATATGTGCAACTTCAAACTCGGCTCTAAGGGTTTGGAGTTGAACCCTCCTGACATGATCAACACCCTTGAATATGGTGCTGAGACTCTCATATGCTTGCTTGCATGTCGTAGCTTCGGTGGTTCATTCAAAGGTGGAATCATCCAACCCTTAATATATATAAAATAAAGCCTTCTTGTCCTTTTTCCTTTGATTTTTGAAAGCGGTCTTTTGTTCAGCAGAATAAGATGCTTCTTACTCTGTTATGAGTTCTACATACCCATCACTGATGATCTCTCATAGATTTTGGGATCCGAACAAAGCCTTCATCTAGATGAACCAATTTTCATAGTCATCCTTAGATAACTTTGGAATCTGCGGCTAGATCAAGGACATCATCACTTCTTTACACCACAGATCAATAACAACACCTTTTTCTTAATGTAGCCGTGGCAACACCTTGATCTCATGATCTGTACCTTCGAACTATACCCAATCCTGCGGAATTGTCTAGCTCTGATACCAGTTTGAAGGCACTGACTTATTAGCTTTGCTTAGACAGGAAGACAGGATTTTCTCAAATGCTGCTGTTATACCATGCATAACAGGAAGGATGTTGTTGGCTTCAGCCAGTCATAGAGAGAGAAGCTGCTGTCATTACTATAATCGGATACAAGGAAGCCAATTTATAGGCATTTTGAGTCATTGTGAAATTTCAAAAAAATCCAATCTAGATGCATCTAGCATTCATTAGATGCATGTAACAGAACTTAGGAATTCAAAAGCTTGAAACAGTGGAGCTGGAAGATACTTTTGTAAACGTATCAACGGTCCAGATTTCAGGGATTCGTTGGAGGGTCTAAATGACCAGGTAACATTTGTTTGGGTTTGACATTTCCAACAGAGACACCCACCATTTAAAACCTTTTTTTAGACTGTAGGTGGGTTATGTGGGACCCACATTGTTTTGTATATACCTTCCAATCCATTTAGAAGATGTGATCCAAAAGAATTAGTGGACAACCCAAAAATCCCGCGATTCCAAATTCAGGTGGGCAACATGTGATTTTAAAATTTTTAGACATGATTTTACCTGTTGTGGTCCACTTATATTTTGGATCAGCCTAATTTTTTGGCAACAAAGATAATGTGAGGGATACAAATGATGGATGGATGCGCCCATCATGATGAGCCGAACATATTCAATAGGTTAAGATTACTCCAAAGCGTGAATCTAGCTATGTACCTCTAGAAGTCAGGAGCATAATTAGGTGAGACCACGCCTCACCCAAGGGAAGCGAATTGCGTAGTAACTCATTACGCTTAACGTACCAAGTAAACTCTATGAGGTCCAGCATGATTAATGTATTTTTATCCGCTCCATCCATCCATTTTACCAGATAATTTTAGTGCTTGAGCCAAAAAATGAAGCATATCCAGTATTTAAATGGACCATACCACAGGAAACAGTTGAAATGAATGTTTACTGTTAAAAATTTCTTGGGGGTCATAGAAGTTTTGGATCAAGCTTATACTTGTGTTTTCCCTTCATCCATGTTTGTATGATCTTATGGATATAGGTTAGATGACAAATAAAGATCATTGTGGGGCCTAGAAAGGTTTCAACGGTGGAAATCATTATCCCCACTGTATCTAATGATATGATCCACTTGATCTTTGGATATGCTTCAATTTTCGGCTCAACCCCTTATATTAGATGGAAAAATGGATGGACATCGAGGATAGACCACATACATTCAGGGTGGGCCCAACTGAGTTTACTTAGTACGATAAGAGTGTACTGAGTAACTCATACCAAGTAAACTCAGTACACAATCCGATTTATCACGTAAGACGGTGCGGCCCTTAACAGGGGGCCCACCTTGATGTATCTATTCTGTATCCACACCATTCATGACATGGAAAAATTAGTGATTGACCTTTAATGGGCCACAAAAGTTTTGGATTTGTTGATCGCTCAGTTTGTTTTTTAATTACGCGAGCATGCCAGAGGTTCAATACAAGTTGATCAACATTAACCCCAAGTGCTAAAATAAGAAGATACATCCAATATGAACATATATGATCAGATTCTGAGAAGATCAGTCACTTACTCGGCCACTTGTAAAATTTTATAATAATCAGGCGATAATAAGAGGGTGGGGTTCTTCTTCTGAAGATGGTTATTTTGTGCCTTCTATAAGAAAGGACTTTCTGAATATCAGTGCAAATCAAACAAAAAGGAAAAAAAAAACTCACGATTGGTCACCAGGAGTAACTGCAAGAATACATCTCTTGAAAGAATTACTTGATATCAAATACATAACAAATTTAGTATAGGAGTGTAGACTTGGATTACAACTAAACATTATGATTAAGAATTATCGCTACTCCTATAATATGCTGAGATAAAAAGATAAATTGATAGATATGATTGATTGTTGTTGGTTGGTTGTATTTTTTAAATGAGTAGATACTTATATTAAGACACCTACCTAGTCAAATTATAAATATCAATGAATTTCGTCTCGATAAATTTTTTTTCTAATCTTAAATTCCAGTCCATCTTAAGCCAACTAAACAAATTTTGCATCGATTGTAATTACATTGCATCGGCTTTTTGCTCTTTTAAAAACACAATGTAATTCTCAACCAATTTCCCTTGTAATTGCCGAAAATGGATTTATTCTTTATATGATGATAAATCTATATATAGCAAAAGAATTATTTAATATCATATAAAGAACAAATCTAGCATATGAGCATAGACTTGGATTATAACTAAATATTATGGCTAAGAATTACTGCTACTTCCAGGATAAGCTAAGATAAAAGATAAATTGATAGATTATTAGATGTAATTGATTGTTGTTGGTTAGTTGTTTTTAATAGATGAATCTTTACTCTGTTAAATTCTTTTGCTATATATAGATTTTTGTTGTAGCTTATTCCTCCATATCCTTGAAAGAACTGTTTAATATCATATAAAGAACAAATCCAGCATATGAGCATAAACTTGGATTATAACTAAATATTATGGCTAAGAATTACTGCTACTTCTAGGATAAGATGAGATAAAAGATAAATTGATAGATTGATAGATTTAATTGATTGTTATTAGTTGTTTATTTTTTTAGATGATCTCTACTCTATTAAATTCGTTTGTTATATATAGATTTTTGATGTAGCTTACTCCTCCATATCTTTGAAAGAATTGTTTAATATCATATAAAGAACGAATTCAACATATGAGCATAGACTTGGATTATAACTAAATATTATGACTAAGAATTACTAGTACTTTTAGGATAAGCTAAGATAAAAGATAAATTGATAGATTTAATTGATTATTGTTGGTTGGTTGTTTTTTATAGATGAATCTCACTCTATTAAATTCCTTTAATCTATATAGTTTTTGTTTTAGCTTATTCCTCCATATCCTTCTTCCATTTATTGTAACAGTTACAAAATTCAAAAGGCATCTCCGTAAATTTTTCTCTTGTTACGTTTCTCTCAATTATTCATCTTCCAAACACCTCTCAGCCACTTGTTTCATTTATATCAGCCAAGGTTTTGTTTTTACTATCGTTGGTTGCCTTTCATATCTTAAACTGCTTGAGTGTGCGAGTTTACATTGGCTATAACATTTTATCGACCATCTCCTGATATATAAAAGTAAACTTACATCAACTATAAACTTGCAAAAAATGCTCTAAATCTTTCAAAATCTTTTTTATCAACTTCTTATCTTGTCATTCTCCCATTGGCTTTTTCAAAATTGCCAAATTAGGGCACAATAAGATAAGCTCATATTTGCCTTTTCTCTCTATTCAAACTCATGTTGCATCCAAGGTCCAAACTTATGTTGTATCCAAGGTCCGCCAGTTTCCAACTATGAATGGGCAGGAGCTTTGAGTGACCACTGTGATGTGTGAGTTTTATCCATATTGTCCATTCATTTTTCTGTCTCATTTGAGGATATAAGCCCAAAGCTAAGGCAGATTCAAGAGAAAAGTGGACCACATAATAGGAATTAAACTCTTACCATTGAAAATTTCCTGGGTTTGGATCGAGCTGATATTTGTATTTTCTCTTCATCGGTATGTGTAACTTTATGAATAGGAACTAAACATCAGAATAGGTCATAGGTAAGTTTTAACGGTGAGAATCATTATCACCGCTGCTTCCTGTGGCGTTGGTCCACTTGAGCCTTGGATCTGCCTAACGTTTATATCCATTCCATCAATGCCACGGCAAAATGGATGGACGGAGTGGATAAAACCCATATATAGAGGTGGCCACTCAAAGCTCCTGCCCGTTCCCAGCTGGAGAGGGGCTGGGGTAGGACGCAATCCGCGTTCCAGTGGAATGGATGAAATGTAAACACCAGGGAGCATTAAAGTGCATCCTAAGAAGGTTTTAATGGTAGGGCGTTCAATCACCATTATTTCCTAGATAATGGCCCACCTGATATTTGGATTTTCTTTATTTTGGAATCATGCTCTAAAATAAACTTGAAAACGGATGGACAACATTATTACAGAATAGATATATCAAGGTGGGCTCAATGATAAGGCCCACCGTCTTGGGTAAGGCCGATCCGCTCTCCTAAAAGTCTTGCTTTGTTGGTATTTTACATCAAGGTGGGCTCCATGATAAGGGCCCTACCGTCTTGGGTGAGACGTGGTCCCACAGAATCCTCTCCCCTTGAAGTCTTGCTTTGTTGCTATTTTGTTGGTATTGGACAGCAAAGGCTAACAAACTGGGCAAGAGAAACATGAGCCGAGGAGACGCGTATCCAAAACTCAAAAATGTGGATTGGGATATGTCTACCGTTGAAACTTCCATAGGGCCTACTGTCGTGTTCCCATGATATCCAAAACATTTAGATTAATATTGGGATGAACTGAAAAATACAAAAATATTAGCCTTATCCAATACTTCTGTGGCTCATGAATGTTTCAACAGTTGACATTCAATCCTCAGGCTCACTTGAGCTTTGGATCTGCTTCATTTTTAGGCTCATGACCTTTTTTTTTTTTTTTTTTCTTTTTTTTTTCTTTTTTTTATATATATATATATATAATTTCACACACCACCATACACTCAGGCCAGTGGGATTTCAACACCAATGGATACTCGAACCCTTGACCGGGTGTTGAAACTCCTAAGAGTCTACCACCCGAGCAAGAGTAAGGACCCATGACCTAACATGAGTTGGAAAAACAGATCATTAGGTGAATTTCTCACAAACAACAAGGTGGACCCACCTAGCTAATGAGCTCAAGACCTTCCTACTGCAGGGTGTCGTGGGCAACACCCATTATAACTTGCATCTTTGACAGGTACCAATATGAAAATTGTGTGAAATCTGAGCTTTCCATCAGACAGGAGAATCTATCTATGCGCGTGTGTAGACACACACTCGTGCACACACACACATATATATATATAGAGCAATGGTCTCCTGCTAACGGTATACAGGAGACTTTTTGCACACCAAATTTCGGACCTATCCTTCCAAGTTAGCCGAGTAGACCAGAGGTGGGCCTCACCATGCACTACAAGAAAGTAGGCCTTTAGCCTCAATTTTTTAGCCTCGGTTCAAAAAAAGGAGGCTAAATATGGTTTTTAGCCTCGGTTGTAAAGGAACTGAGGTTAAAAATTCACTTTTTGCCTCGATTGATGAGAAACCGAGGCAAAAACTCTGCCCTATTGCCTCGGTTGGTGAGAAACCGAGGCCAAAAGTTTGACCTTTTGCCTCGGTTGGTGAGAAACTGAGGCCAAAAGTCTGCCCTTTTGCCTCGGTTGGTGAGCAACTGAGGCTAAAAGTCTGCCCTTTTGCCTCGGTTGTTGAGAACTGAGACCAAAAGTCTGCCCTTTTGTCTCGGTTGGTGAGCAACTGAGGCGAAAATTCTGCCCTTTTGCCTCAGTTGGTGAGCAACTGAGGCTAAAAGTCTGCCCTTTTGCCTCGGTTGTTGAGAACTGAGGCCAAAAGTCTGCCCTTTTGCCTCGGTTGATAAGAAATTGAGGCGAAAAGTCTGCCCTTTTGCCTCGGTTGGTGAGAAACTGAGGCCAAAAGTCTGCCCTTTTACCTCTGTTGGTGAGCAACTGAGGCTAAAAGTCTGTCCTTTTGCCTCGGTTAGTGAGCAATTGAGGCTAAAAGGTTTGCCCTTTTGCCTCGGTTGTTGAAAACTGAGGCTAAAAGTCTGTCCGTTTGCCTCAGTTGTTGAAAACTGAGGCTAAAAGTCTATCCTTTTGTTTCGGTTGGTGAGAAACTGAGGCCAAAAGTCTGCCCTTTTGCATCGGTTGGTAAGCAACTGAGGCCAAAAGTCTACCCTTTTGCCTCGGTTGTTGAAAATCGAGGCCAAAGTCTACCCTTTGCCTCGGTTGTTAAAAACTGAGGCCAAAAGGCTACCCTTTTACCTCGGTTGTTATAGATTCAAGTCTTAAATGGACCACACAGTGGGGATTAAATTCCTACCATTGAAAAATTCTCAGGGCCACGAAGTTATAGATCAGTATGATATTTATTTTTTCACTTCATCCGTTTTATATGACCATATCAACAGTTGGATGGAAAATAAATGGCACGGTGGACCCTACGAAGTTTTCAATGGTGGGCGTTCTTAGCATCGCTTCTTCTTATGGTGTGGTCCACTTAAGCCTTTCATCTACCTTATTTTTTATTCAGTATTTTAAAATGATATATAGAAAAATGGATGGATGGTGTGGATAAAAGTAATACATCACGGTGTCCCCTTAGTGGCCCGTGGGGCCTCCACCTGTACCGAGCTTAGAAGATGAGGGCGCTACTTTTTGCCTCAGTTATTAAAAACTGAGACTAAAAGTCTACTTTTTAGCCTCAGTTACATGAGAACCGAGGCTAAAAGTCTACTTTTTAGCCTCCATTGTATAAGAACTGAGGCCAAAAGTCTATATTTAAGAATATTTTTAAAAAATTGAGAATATTGAAAGAATTAATAGATTTTAAAATTTTTGACAATTGTGAAAAAATTAAAAATTTTGGGCATCCTATGAAAATTTTAAAATAATTAAAAATTCTTAAAAAAAAAATATTAAATCGGACCTTTTAACCTCGGTTGCATAGGAACCGAGGCTAAAAGTCTAGCCACGTATATTCACTGGGCATCGCCTTTTCCCCGACTCCTTTTCTCACTCGTTGAGAGCGAGCGAGAGATTTTCTCACGGTCTCGAACTTTCACGCCTAAAAGATGAAGTCTTCCACTGTCCAAACCCCTCAGAAAGCTGCCATCCGTCGATCGAAGGAGAAATCCCACAAGGTGCGTTTGAAATCTCTCTCTCTCTCATTTTCCTTTCCCTTTCCCTTTCGAAGATCATCGCAAAATCCCTAAATCCAGCTTTCTTAGCTGCATCCGAAGCCGATCCGATCGATACGCTTTCATCTTAGATCCCATCTCCGCAAAATCCCTCTCTAAAGTATGTTTCAGATCCCAATTCTCGAAATCTGTGTTGAAATCCATGCAATCTCTCACGTTCGTATGTCCCGTCTGCAGAGCGGTCCAAAACCCTTGATTTCATCTCCGTCAGACGCGCCCCGACCCTACCGATGCGTTAGAATCCTTCCCTACATCGTCAGTGCGACGGAATCAAGGATCTGGCGGATCAGAGGTTTTCACGAGAGGTTTTCAAGACGGGAATCAGGTGGCCGTCGATTTACCGCTCGCCGCTCGTTTCCAGGTCATGAATTCTCCCAATGTTGATCTCCGATCGAAGAAGCCTCTGGATTGCCTGATCAAGAGCGCAATCGAGCCGTTGGATCGGCTGCCAAAAGAGCAGGACAGGTTTTACGGGCTTCTCCAAGCGAATGTATGGATCAGATTACTGTGTTTTCATGTGGATCGTTTTGGTGTCAGTTCATGGTTCGAGATGCCCGAACTGGGACGGGATTTCCTGGCATGCCGCCTCCTACATGACGGTTTCTAGGGACGGCACGTGCGTTGCATTTGAGACGGAGGCCGAAATGAGATGACGCTGCAGTAAAAAAAAAAAAAGGGGGTTCCCTTGTGGTTTGGAATACTGAGGGGTTTTGAGGACTTTTAAAGCTAGATAGCGTGGGATGAATGTTTGACTGCAGCAGCCATGAATTAATGGGAAAATCCTATATAGCAGAAAAGAAGAGATGCTCTTGCAGTCTGTTGATAAGGGATTCTGAATTTGGCGATGGGAGTGTAAAATCTCAGATCATGGATCATTTGTTGGTATGTTACCCTTACCTGCAATTTCATGTTTTTGACTTTATTATAGACAAGATCTTGTAAAACTCGGTATGTTACCCTTCTGATTGCCCTCAAGCTACCTTCGATTGTTTGTTGCATGTAAAATGACTTTACTTGAGTATGCTTCTCTTCACAACTATTTCTTTGCAGGTGTACTATATGTCTATATTTTTGTGTTACTAGTTTTCCTGATTCTCATAATAGTCACCGTATGTGTGACTATTGTGGGTATGTATTTCTCGCTGAATGCTGAGAACTATCATTAAAAACAACAAGACCTCAAACTATGCAATTAATGCATTAAAAAAGTTAATAAAAAAATAAAATAAAAAATGTAGGAATATCACAAGCATCCAAAACTCCACTGAACCAGCATTAGGGACAAGGCATCATACTCGCCATGCAGGCAATGCCTCACCTCAGTTAAAAAAAAAAAAACAAAAAAACAAAAAAAAAAAAAAGAAAAGAAAAACAAACAAAAACAAACAGGATGACAGCTAGAAAAGAGCTAACCATTCTGATGCCCTCTCAATCAGACAGTTTCCTCCAGCTTAATTAAACAGCCAAAAGAGCAAAGACTGCTTTGCATGCCCCATCTATAGGTCCAAGACAGAGGAGAATAGAGGAGCTCATGACTGACTAGCAAAGTGCTCCAAAACCAACTCAACTTTGTCGGAATTTAGTTTCAAGCCGAGGCGAGTCGAGTGAGCTGACCGAGCTAACTCGACTCGTGTACAGCTCATGTTCTACTTGCAAGGTAAGTGTGGGGCTAGGAAACCTCCAACCTATGGAGAAAATTATTTGTTTTACTTTTAATGGTCTTTGTTTGTTTGTCCTTTTTATATGATTGTGGTCCACATGGTATATATGTAACTTTTGTCCAACTCGCAATGGGACAAAGATCTTCAAACGAATCAGATTCAGGTATTTGGTTGCCTAATTGGTTTTTCTGCAACAGTGAGATTACATCACTCAATTGGAATACAATTTCTGTTCCTTTTTTCTTGAAAGGCATGTTTCTGTTCATTTAGAAATTATACATGCGGAGTGCACTGACTCAAATGTAATGAATAGATTGTGGAACCCATTATTTTTGAAGATGCTTAAATTGAGATGTAGCTCTCATAAATTTGCAATTTCTATATGGAGCTCTCAAAAGTTGAGCTTAAGAAAGTACAAAAAATGAATGTCTCACAGCTGAGGTATAAAATTTCAGAGTATTTGAAAGGGAAGAGATACCTGACGGTGGTAGATGATATATGGTCAAATGAAGCTTGGGATGCTCTCAAGGATGCTTTCCCAGATGTGAGCAATGGAAGTAGGGTCATGCTCACCACGCGCAACAAAGACACAGCTTTGCATGCAGATGCAGCCAGCCAGCCCCATGACCTGCGAATTCTAAACCGTGAAGAGAGCTGGAAACTGTTCTGCAAGAAAGTATTCCTAGGGAGAGATGGCAGTTACCCTCAGCAATTTCAGACTTTGGGAAGGGAGATTGTGGAAATTTGCCATGGTCTACCTCTTGCGATCATAGTCATTGGGGGCCTCTTATCAAGAAAAGAACCATGGGAATGGGAGAATGTTCGCAAGAGCATTCCCTGGCAACTAATCACAGAACAGCCTCAAGTCTCTGGAATATTATCTTTGAGTTATAAAGACCTGCCTTATTACTTAAAATCATGTTTTCTCTACCTAGGCAGTTTTCCAGAGGACTATGAATTCCAAACCAAGGATTTGATTCGGCTGTGGACTGCAGAAGGGTTGCTTGAAGAGAGAGGGGAAGAAACATTCGAAGAGGTTGGAGAAGATTATCTGCAGGAGTTGGTTCGTAGAAGTTTGGTTCAGGTCACGAGAAGAAGTTCAAGTGGGGGTATTAAAAGTTGTCGCCTCCATGATCTGTTGCGGGATCTCTCCATTTCAAAAGCTAGGGAAGGTATGTTTCTCGAAGTTCACCGTGGTAATGTGAATAATCGTCGTGCTTCTCGTGCTCGTCGACTTGCAATTCACAATAACAACTTAAGTGAGTACACATCCTTTAGCTGTTTCACTTCAAACCTTCGCTCTGTGTTGATCTACACCCAAAGCGATACATGGCTTCAAAGGGAACAAGAGAAGTTTCTGTACGGAGGCTTTAAATTGCTTAGGGTGCTACATCTACACGGTGTAATCATTGAAAAGTTAGAGAGTCAAATAGGTGAACTTATCCATTTGAGATACCTCAGCTGTAGCGACAGTTATTTAGAAAGCTTCCCATCGTCCATAGGAAAACTTACCAATTTACAAACTCTATCGCTGGGTTCTTTTGATGTTGAAATCACGTTACCCAGTAAATTCCTGAAGATGCAACAGTTAAGACATCTTCAAGTGGGAAGTGTGGGTGACTCGATTTATTTAGGATGGTGGGGAAGGTGGGCAGTGATAGAAGGGCATCCAAGGCTTGAACAGATAAGTAACCTCCAGACTCTACCATGCGTTTTGGCTGGCAAATGGATGCATGGTTGCTTGGGAAAGCTCACCAATCTTAGAAAATTAGAAATATGTTTAGATGGTGAAGAAATGTATGATGAGGTATTGTATGAATCAATTATCAAAATGGACTGCCTCCAGTCTCTGTTGGTAGTGACGAGACGCCCATTCCCAATGTTGGTGCCTTTTACACGTCTTTGCAAATTAAAGAAGTTGCGTTTGGAAGGATCGTTAGTGAAGTTACCCGAGGCTCGTGAATTCCCAACAAATCTCAGCAAGCTCACCTTGGCACTATCCTTTTTAGATCAAGATCCAATGGCTACGTTGGAGAAGCTGGAAAACCTTCGCATTCTCAGATTGTTTGGTAATGCATATTGGGGAAAGGAAATGGCTTGTACTGCAAAAGGGTTTCCTCGACTGGAATTCTTACATCTTCTAGAATTAGGTCAGTTAGAGGAGTGGAGAGTGGCGAAAGGAGCTTTGCCTAGTCTTTTACATTTAAGGATCTTCAACTGCCAGTTTTTGAAGATGCTTCCGGAAGGACTGCAACACGTCACTACCCTCGAGAAACTGGAGTTTCGGGTTATGCCAGCTGAATTCAACAAAAGGCTTCGAAAGGACGAAGGAGAGGATTGGCATAAGATTCGGCACATACCCTCCATCAACAAATGATAATAAGGTGAGATTCTAGTTATATTGTTTAAGTAATTTGTTCCTTTAAATGCTTTAAAGTCTTGCTATGAAAATCTACTTCTAGCTTCTTTCCTTTTATAGCTTGCATCCATACATCTTAGGGCCTGTTTGGGAGCATGGATTTCATCCCCAATGCATTATGGCCCATTTCTGCTCATGAGTTGTTTTAGCATAAATAGGAGTATATCATTTTGAAGTTTTAATGATAGATTTTGTGATATATAAACTCTTGCTTTTATAGGAGAAGCTACGTTATAATTATTAGAGATTTTTTGATACATAATTTCTTGCTTTTATAGGAGTACTTGGCATGAGGGAAGCAATTGGCCGTGACGCAGAGAATGGTCTTGAATGACAATTTATTTCCCTTTTATGGTTTCTCTGATGGGTTCCTCATGTATGAATGGTGTGAGATATTTGGATGATGTTTTCAAACTATAGCATGACATTGTCATGCATGCACTTTGTTGGTTTTTCATTCTTTTTTTTTTTTTTTTTTTTTTTTTTGCATGTGGTTTGATTTAGCTATTAATCTTCAGTACTTCAATATAATAAGTTGTTTCAGTAATGCTTGAGATGTATTGCTTCTTCTATATTTGGATGTAATATGCTTATTCAAAGTGGAAGAGTTATTTCGAGTGTAAGCTTGGGAGGAGGCCCACAATGCTTCATCGCAGAGCTGACATGTGTGCATGATCAAAGCTGCTTATTAGGTGCAGGCCACAATCTAGCTTCCCCTGCACAAAATTCAGGTCAGTCTAACTTTTATCATCTGATAGGCCATACATATAGATTAAATGTAGCCTGTCCATTTTTTTAGCATACGTTGGTGCACTTGGTTTGTGACCAACCTGATTCTTGGACCTAGGCATGAGTTCTGAGTGAGGTTTGCTAAGCCCACATGTGGGCGGAGCCTTGCACAACATGCAAATTAACATATATGTGCTAATATAGCATAACATGTGAGAACAGAATTTTCCATTTAAGTGGACCCGCTTGTTTAAAACTTTTGGCTTAAAAGTGAAGTTGTTTCAAACCACAGGTGGACCTGTTTTCAAAACAAATGGATGTCCAGAAAAATATCTATTACCTTATTGTGCCCCATTGATGAGCAGAACAACCTATTTTACACAAGAAGATCTAATCAGTATTGTCGTCCTAGCGGAAAGCTTGGCTAAACATTTTTTGCAGACATCCATTTTTTTTTGTGAACAGGTTCAACTGAGGCATGAAACAACTCGACTTTTAGGCCAAAAGTTCTAAACAGTGTTGCCCACTTGATGGAAGGCTCTTATCTCTTACCCGTATTCTAATTTGGCAATTTGGCACATGTGGATGGGCAGGCCTCCACATGTGAGTGGGAGTAGCAAACCTCTGTCTTAGATCTACTTCCATCATATGGCATTAATTTGTTTTGGTCCTTGTATTGGCATTGGCTTTACAATATAGAAAACTTATCAAGGAGCCAATACATTTAAACTTGTTTGAAGTTGGTCCATCCTTTGAAGCCAATATTGGATGAAAATATTAATTTCATATCCCGAGCTTAAGATTTGGTTCATGTTAGTAATATTTCAACCACATTTAAACACAAGTTCCCTATCATCCAATACTCATGCCATTTTTTTCATAGATAATTTTTGTATTTTTTTCATAGATAACGTGGGTTTCAAAAGTGCTATGCTTGCTGATGTCAGGCCATTGACTGATGGTCGGGTACAAAATGCAACTTCTATAGTTTTCTTTATTATTTATTTATTTATATCCATGTTGGTTTAATGGAAGTTGAAACCTTGAAAATGTTGGTATAGCGTTGCAATCAAAATCCACATTCGTGATGACATAATGCTGATTGAGCTTGTGCATCCCACATTATGCATGCTCTAATGTCCCACACCTGCCGGGTTGGCATGTTTTCTGCGTTTATGGGGCTAGCAAGCCTCTTTACATTTATGTCTGTCTATCTCGTATGTATTAATCTTGCCAAGATGGTTCCACTAAGGAGGTTGTGTAATGTGTGTTAAATGGTGTTGGTTTCAGTTAATGTGCAGGGAGAAAATGAATCTCTTCCTAGCGAGCAATTGCTAGGTTCAGAGGATGGGAAAAGATCTTATACATTGTTTCAGGGTCATGCTTGGGCCTGTTTATTCAACTACGTTTAGTCATCTTGGGGACTTTATTCTTTCTTCTTCTTCGGACTCAACAAGTATGTTTCTTCTCCTGTCATCTTACTTTCTTTTCATCAATTGGGTCCCTAATCTAATGCTTGCCTGCTGCAGTTCGATTGTGGAGCACCAAGTTGAATGCAAATCTTGTGTGCTACAAGGGTCATAATTACCCAGTTTGGGATGTTCAGGTAAACATTCTGACATTCTGCAATGAGCTTTTCTGAATGCAATTGATATGTGATGCCCTTTGATATTAATGAGTATTGTCTTGACATTCAAGGATGTTAGACTTGTTTAATGCCTTCATCCATGATCTGCATTTCATTTATAAAAAAAAAAAAAAAAAAAAAAGAATTTCATGTGATTCTAGCGTAGAGTCCAAGTGGGTTTACTACATACCTGTGGTTGAATGGGCCTCTCGTGCCTGGTTAATGCACCTGGTGTTTGGGCTACATGGAACTGGAATGTTTTTGTGTGTTTTCGCCTAAAATTGTTGTTGACATGAGAACAAGATGTTCCCGTTCTTGAGATTAGGTTATGAATGCAACAGGATGGTCCCGTTCTGGAGATTTGGTTATGAATGTATTAAGTTCATGTCTTATGTATGATACCGTTTGAAAAGTGCTGATTTCGAACTGAGTCATCAGGAAACTCGGTCCTGATATGTACTCGGTTCCAACTCATCAACTCGACATGACTTCTAAAGTGACTCAACTGAGTCAATTGGTTTGTGAAGGGGTTTGAATTGTAAAAAAAAAAAAAAAAAAAAAAAAAGAAATGTAAATGGGATTTCACCAATGCGCACGCGCACACACACACACACTCTCTCTCTCTCTCTCTCTCTCTCTCTCTCTCTCTCTCTCGACACACACACACATAATGGTCTCCTACATGCGGAATGGTGAGACACATCCCGAAATTAGTATTGAGAAAGAAAGAGAGTTGCTACTGTAGACACATCAAAACTCTCACTCGCTATCATATGAGTGAAGGCATTACAGGAACTACATAACCATGAAAACAACGAGCCCATGAACAAAATATTACAAACAGACCACACCTTAATTACCACACACCACTCCATCTACCATTCATAGAAAAATACATCCAGATCCACAAAGCATAAACAACAACCATCTGAACCGCCACCTCAGACCAAGTATGAATCTCATCGTTTTGCGACAGGAAGACATCAGAAGTAGGCCTATACATGATCATCTGTAATAAAATTCTACTCACTGCATAACATAGAAAAGCTTCTGCATCATCTAGACCCTGTATGAATATTTTATACGGTGAAAATAATGTAGCTCAACTGATGGACGGAGTAGATTTTATACATACATCACATTAGCCCCAAAGAACTCGGGTCTAATACGCGCCTCTTAATTTTTACCTTGGAAGCGTTCATCTTCTCTGTTTTTTTTTTCCCCTCTTCACCCATCAATTAATCCAGCCTGTGTAGTCCGATGATCAGAACCGTCCATGTGAACACATGATCATGACCATTACTGTCCATAGACGGATCTAAAACATTGAGGAAAAAAAATTTCAATGGCTTGCTTCAGCTCAAACAATCAAAGGTTATATATGATAATCTAAGAAGTGGAACTATGGAATAATAACTTATTTATATAATAAAAAGCCATGTTCCATCTGATCATACGGGCCCAGTGGGTAGCGACAGATGCAGGATCTTACATCCCGACGTGTTGCAGAAATTTCATGAGGACTGGCATTTGAATCTGGGTCATCTCCTAATCATCGAAATTATTTTATACTATGATTACTTTGTAATAAAAGAACTTATATTGAAAAATATGAAAAATAAATTTTATTAAACATCATCTTACAGGAAATGAATATTCTCATTCGATTACGGCAGCAGAGTTAGTCAAAATATAAAACTGACATTCGCTTTAAGGTTAATTAATCAGCCGAATAGATGATTTCAACCACGCGTCATATACTTTAATGCTGGGTATACTACCTCGACTTTTGTCTCTGCAGTACCTAATTCTCTAACACCCTGTATGAATATGTGCGCGTGTAATTGAGGCCCTGTATGAATATTTTTCAGCTCTTATTGAGCCATGGGATAGACCTGCACTTATATCATGTGAAGTTTGTGCTGGAACTGCTTCACGCTTTAATGATTCTGCATGTGACATGATTATTTGAACTTATATTTATTGTATAAATGCAGTTATTGATGGCCGCTATCCTGGAGCGACATTGGACCCGAATGGATTGCGCCCCAGTCACTTTTACATCACACATAGTGGACACGTGATCATGGCCAGTGAGGTTAATTGGTGTTGTAGACATCTTGCCAGAAGATGTGGCTAGGAAAGGAAGACATCTGATCGGTCCAAAGGGGACCTTATTGAAACAGTTCATGTGGAAGGCTAGGAAAGGAAGACATTTGTAGTTTGATTTTAGTACTTTAAATAGACCATTAATTGTTTTGTTGATGTTGTGCTGATTGTTGTCTTGATGAATGTTAAATGGGTGAAATATGCACAGGTTCAATCATTTGTTGATTATGATATTGTTAGCTTTGGTTGATAGAGAAATGAGGTCAAAAACCGAATTTAGCCTCGGTTGATGCCAAAATATGCTAAATCCATCTTTAGTCTCGGTTTTGCCTCAGTTACATAAACTGAGACTACAACTCCCGTGGCTAAAGGCTTTAGCCTCGGTTGTTGAGAACTGAGGTTAAAAATAGTTTTAGCTTCAATTGGAGGCAACCGAGGCTAAAATTTGGATTTAGCCTCAATTGGAAACAAGGGAGGCTAAAATTTTAATTTAGCCTCATTTCGAGAAAACTGAAGCTAAAAGGGTTTTTTAGCCTCACTTGAAGAATCGAGGCTATAAAAGTCATTTTAGCCTCGGTTGCTAAAACTGAGGCTCAAGCCTTTAGCCACGGGGGTTTCAACCTCGGTTTGGATAAATGAGGCAAAACTGAGGCTAAAGGCTTTAGCCTCAGTTTTTAACCTTTTTAGCCTCAATTTTGAAGCGAGGCTAAAGCCCCCTTTTCTTGTAGTGATGATGTGTTAGTGAAATTCACTCTGACTTTTCAGCCCGTGATAGCAATTATGCCGTAGGGCTAAAAAATCTAGCAGATATGTGCTTCAGTTTGACATAACAAGGAAAACAGTGGAAGAGAGAGGATGCTTACGATTGAATTTTATACGAGTCCCACCATAATGTTTATATGAATCCCCTCTAACCATTAGCTGCCTCATGGAAATTATTTTTTGGATACCAAAAATTAGGCCCACACCTGATTTATGTGGACCACATCAAATGAAAAAGTTTGGATGGTGGGCATCTGCTGCACTGTTTCCTCTCATGTGGCCCATCAAAACTATTAATTTGGCTGATTTTAGAGCCCTACTGCTAAAGTATCCTCACACGGTTGAAGTGGATTTTACATACATGTCAAGGTAGACCCACCTCTAGCAGACCATATATTAGTGGCAGTCTCGGCCCATGGATTTCGTGCTAAGATTGCTACTAGCAACCTGCTTTTTTTTTCTTTTTTTTTCTTGTTTTTTTATAAACGTAGAACCGTTTACTATTACTAATTAGCAAACCTGACTACTAGTTGGTGCTCGTGACTCAACAATGATGCACGTATTTAATCCAAGCTGTCCATTCATTTTGAAATATCAATGCAAAAATGAGCCAAATCCAAATCTCAGGTGGACCATGTCACATGAAAGAATGCAGGAACGCCCATCATTAAAATTTTCTTGGGGGCACAAAAGTTTTGGATAAAGCTGATATTTGTGATTTCCCTTCATTCAATTATGCATGACATAATCACTAGGTTGGATAGCCAATAAACAATATAGTGAACCTTATGAAAATTTTAAAGGTGGCCGTTCAATCAGCACTGTTTTCTTGTGGTGTGATCTACGTGAGATTTGGATCTAGCTCATTATTTGGCTACAGCCATAAAATGAGCAGGGAAATGGATGGACAGCTTAGATTAAACACATATATCATCGTTAGGCCATGATCATAGACCACTAGCAAGGTTGCTATTGACGGTCAGCATGCAAAACAGGTCAGCGTCCCAACGAACAAGGATCTGCTAAATGTGGGGACACCTTGATGTGTATTTGAAATCCACTCTAACCATAAGGCCTGTGACAGTAATTTAGTTGTGGGGATAAAAGAATCAGTTCTATCCATAATTTTGGTGACCACATAAGCGAAAATAGTGCAGAGAATGCCAACCATCTAAACTGTTTCACTGCAGTACACAAGAATCATATAAGGGCATAATATTTATTCCATATTCATGAATGAATTTTCACCCAAAAAAAAAAAAAAAAAAACAGAACTGTAAAAATTTAACGGTAGGTTTTCCCTCTTTCCAACTATTTCCTTTGGTGTGACCTCTTGGATCATGAATTTGCTGGCTTCATGAGACATACAGCTAAATGGCCTTCATGGACTTAATGATCCGAGTGAATTTCACGAATGCATCACGATGGGGCCTACCGCTAGCCCACCCATTCTCTATAAGTTGGCCTTCCATTATATATATATATATATATATATATATATATATATATATATATATATATAGAGAGAGAGAGAGAGAGAGAGAGAGAGAGAGAGAGAGAGAGAGAGAGAGAGATGCTCACACACAATTAGTTGGACAATTGGAATTGGTCCTAACTAGCTGTAAATGTATCTCTCTTTATTCACATGTAATGCCTCCTTATGAAAGGGTACATGCATCAAGTTTTACATAGGTACAATAGGTATATGCGTCACATATCTAATCCGTTTAGCAAATAGGGTATGGTAATTTAATTTTATTTGCAAAAAAATTATTAAATAATCCTAATCACTTAAGCCACACATGCAAGTTGAATTTGAATTGTTAAAATGAATCTCTAACAACTCAATTTCTTTATAGAAGAATATCTAATTATTAATTAAAGAAAAATAATATTTTATATATTTCAAATGCTTATATGTTTATAAGGGACCATGACTGTTTAACGGACCGGATTTGTTACACATATGGTAGATTGACCAAATAAATTACAAGTTTACAAATTATCTGCATATTCCATTTTCTTTTAAAACAAGCTTCCTCATCTTCCACTCTCTCTTCATTTAATCCCTCTTTGCTTCATTAATACTCTCTCTCTCCCCATGTATTCTTCTAAACGAAGCCCAAAGTATCCGGCCAGTGAGAATTATGATAAATCTATCTGGCCCATCAATTTTGCTAGATCATGTTGGGACATGGATCCAACAATAATATAAATCTAAAACTCGAGTGGCCACACCACAGTAAAGGATGAGGATTGAACTTCCACCATTGAAACATTCATGTGGCCACAAAAGTTTGGATCATGCTAATTTTTTTTTTATATAATTTTATGAACAGTGTAAATGACATCTATACATCACAGTGAACCCATGGAGGTTTCAATGGTAGGGATTCGCCTACCCACTTTTTCCAGCTGTGCGGCCCACATGAGTTTTGGATCTACTTCATTTTTGGTCCACATTCTAGATGATCTGGAAAAACAGATGGACAGGGTGGATTTATCATTAACATTACGTTGTGCCCACCTAGCTTCCCCTCAAAGGAAGTTCCTACAGACGGCTTTGGCCCTAGGAATGCAGATTAAGTGATAATCCTGCCCATCCCCTGGCTGGGAATGGGTAGGGGCTCTGAGGGGCCACCGTGATCTACAAGTTTCATCCACACTGTCCATTTATTTTTTTTCATATTATTTTATGATAAGTTCCCAAAAATAAGGAAAATATAATTCTCAAGTGGATCACACCAGTGGAAGCAACAGTGATAATGACACCCACAGTTGAAGCCCTCATAGGGCCCACTCTACAATTTTTATCCGCTAGATTTTTGGGTTCATGATCTCAGGGTATAAATTTTTATGATTTAGGTAATGGTTGGAATAAATTTTATATAAACATAACAGTGGACCCCATAAAAATTAACGGTAAAGGTCCCTCTGAATTGTTGTCATAAGTGTAGCCCTACCTAAATCGTGTCAACATAATTTTTGGACCCTCAACATTACAATGGATGATGCAAGGGATGATTTGCATAGATTTTACATAAATATCATTGTGTGACTCATAAAAATCAAGAGTTAGAGCCTCTCTCCAATTGTTTATCATGGTTTGGCTCAACTGCTTCATGCACTGTTATCGACGTCGTTGGAGAGAATATCAAGGGAGAGAGTAATAAATGAATGAGGGGAGAGGCTACCTTTCCATTAAGAGGAATTATAGTTTGGAGTTGTACAAGTATGATTTATTCATATAATGGATCAAATATGTAAGGGATCCGGTTCATTGTACAAATATAGTACCTTGTAATCATGTTGTGTAAAAAAAAATAAAAAATTTATTTTCTAATTAGTAGTTAAAATAGTTATAGGAGAAATTTGGACAATTAAAACCGTATTACAATGGTCCAAATTTTACTTGCATCCATGGGTAAAGTAATAGGTATATTTTGATATAAAAAAATTATAAATAATATTCAATTAGCAGGCCCATTTGGTAAACGGTCCATAACTTTAACATTTGTACCCATCTTTATTAAGTAGGATATATCATACACAATCTCTTCCGGAGATATTACATATATATTCACACCAAAAGTTTTTTCAGCAATTTAATGCCCAGCTAGTTAGACCAATTCGAAAGGTCCAACTAGTTGTGTGTGAGCATTTCTCTCTCTCACACACACATATATAGTCATGCTCGCCTGCACACCTACACACGTGTGCACCTTTGCACATATGTCATGGGCGTATAATCCGAACTGTCCATGTGATACAGAATCCCATGACACCCTAAGGGACAAATTTTCACCCTGATCTAAGATTCTGGTGGGCTATAGCAAAGAAAAATGTAAATCAAGGGAGGAAACTATTTTCATTTTTCATGGCCAACCAAAGTTTTAGGTCAAAGAAAAATTGGGCCCATGAGGTTTCATGAGGTGCTACTTCACATGGACCATTCAGATTTTGGAGTCATATCACGTATGATGCATTCTTAAAAAAGTTCACACGAGTTCCATACGAACTGGTGTGCAATTGAGCATTCGGCTATATATATGGAAATGGTACTATAAGGTCGACCTCATTGGAGCTTCCCATGAGGTCGAGCTGTGTGGGCCCCACTATGATGTGTGTCTAACATCTACCCTATTAGTCAGATGCACCATTCCATGGTGGGCCATGGGATTAAAAATCAAGTCAATTCATTACTTAGGTGGGTCACACCACATACAACAGTTGAGAGGGGTTACCTTTCCATTAAAACATTCATAATCACCGAGATGTGGTTCATAAAATCAGTTCATAAATCCATACCATCCATTGTGTGTGTCCCACTCGGATGAGGGGTCAGACCAAATTTCAGCCACATCCAAAACTCAGGTGAGCCCCACCATGTGCTTTTATATGTTTTAGGCAGTCTTCACATAATTTTAGATGGTATGGCCCACACAAGTTCCATATATGATTGATTTTTGGGATATTCCATAACCTAAAGAGGACCCATCAAATGCATAGTGTTGATCTTATACACACATCGGGGGGGGGGGGTTCCACACAGCTCGACCTCATGGGAAGTTCCCATGTATGGTACCATTTCCCTTACACACACACACACACACGTGTGTGTGTGTAAGGTAAATGGTACCGTACATGGGAACTTCCCATGAGGTCGAGCTATGTGGGCCCCACCGTGATGTGTGTCAACATCTACCCCATCAGCCAAGTGCATCATTTCATGGTGAGCCACAAGCTTAAAATCCAAGTCCATCCATGACTTAGGTGGGCCACACTATATACAATAGTTGATAGGAGTTACCCTCCCATTAAAACATTCATAATCATTCATTGGGCCCACTTAGATGTGGTTCACAAATCCAGCCCATCCATTGTGTGTGTCCCACTTGGATGAGTCATCAAACCAAGTTTCAGTTGCATCCAAAACTCAAGTGGGCCCCACCAAGTACTTTTATATGTTTTAGGCATGTCTTCACATGATTTTATATAGTATGGCTCACCTGAGTTTGTATACAGATGATTTTTGGAATATCCCATAACCTGAAGGGGACCCATCAAATGCATAGTGTTGATGTTAGACACACATACGGTGGGGCCCACATAGCTCGACCTCATGGGAAGTTCCCATGAGGTCGACTGCATAGTACCATTTCTCGTGTGTGTGTGTGTGTGTGTCTACATCTACGCACACAATACCATGGTCCCTTGCCAATCAGCCAATAACTTGCTTTTCTACGCACCAACAGGTGGTTGACTCTTGGATTAGATTGGCCCTACTATTATGTTTTCTACCATCTATTCTGACCATCAGATGTGTCATCTCATATTAAGACTAGGGCCCAAAAATCAGTCACATTTATGATTCAAGCGGGCAACATCAAAGGAAACAATTGAAGAGAGATGTCCACTATTGATTTTTTTTTTACATGGCCCATCATGATGATTATGTGAGATCCATCCAAACCATTAGATTGCACACAAAAGTTTCAACCAAGGTCTAAAAAATGGATCCATTCATGATTTAGGTGGGCCACACCAATGGAAATAGTTTGAAGTGTGGGCATAGCCTAGTACAAAGTTTCTAATCATGTGGTCCACCTGAATAGCTGGTTTTTCAGCAGCCCTATACTTAAATTTGTTTTAAATCACCTGATGATCAAAGTGGATTTTTAAAATACATAACGGTGGGGCTCAACCGAGCTAAGCAACCCATTACGTAAATGCCCTCTAGGTAACTAATGTGGCATGCGTGTTTATGCTGCCATGTTGAAAAGCTTTAAATTGCGGTTTTTGTACCGCATGTGTTAAGTGTGGAAGCTTGCTGGTGAGGTAATGTAACTCTACGGCTTCTAAATCAATAGAGAGTCCAATCACATAGACTACAAATGATTTGCAAATAACCAACTAGTCTATATCTAGATAGTGTTTATGTGTGTGTGAGATGTGCTACCTATCAACACTAGACATCTAATCATGCATAAATAATTAAACATTTAAACACAAGCATAATTAAATATATATGCAAATGACAATCCTAAATACAATCATATATAGAGATTCGGCTGCTTGCCTACTCCATTCCCGACAGACGCACCCAACACACGAGTGTACCGGAATTCAGTATCGGAGGTTTTAAATCAGTTCACCTCAAACCTTTACATCCTTACATAAGAACTCTACGTTTATGCCCTAAACAAGAGCAAGTGTTCTACTCCCGAACTTGACAATTTAGGTTCTACTCCCGAGCTAAAGTCTTACTTTAACATCTCGAATTTTCACGGCCAGAGTTTATACTCGTGCCCGAAAAAATCAGGTGTTAATAATTGAATGAATTGAATTCTTTAAAAATCACACCATATTTTTTTCATTTAGATCACATCCAGTTACATTCATAAAGGTAACCATTCTTGAAAATAAAATCAACTTCAATTTTTTATTTCATTAGAGTAAAGGAATTCAACAAATTATCGAATACCCTTTCAATGGGAATTTATTACATTATCGAGTTTGAAGTGGAAATATAAAAATAAATCATAAAACTATCTTCTTATTCTTTCAGTATAATCTTTCATAGGGAGATGGTCCTTTAGATCTTCAATCTGTACATCATCTGCATCATCTGTACGGTTGGAGAGCAACAACGCCCTACTCATAGTGATGGTTATCCTTTAAGATTAACAATAATTTGAGAGATTCATAAAAGTAATGTAAGGGTTCTGATACGTCTCGTACTCCACAACTATGAGAGGTATTAGTATACGCAACTAATCTACATGAATACATGTCTAGCAAAGTGTGCGCAGCTCATCATAGTAGTGATCATCACAATATGGAATGTAATTTATAGAAAACCCAACTCGCTCTGCATCCAATAGCTACGAAGATTCGCCGACGTGTCCAACATTAATGTGGATTTATGCGAACATCTTAAGACGACACAACAACGCAATTGAAGGATTTACGTAATACGATGTGTTTATAGAGTGACTATTTGCGACATTTAATCCTGAAAAGTAATATAACACGTATGACAATTTACTTACATCGATTGTGCACTTATGAACGCTAGGAAATTGGCGCCCACGCTTCTAGTTTATAGAGTTTGGTGTTTGTGGAGGGGGGTAATTAAGCTAATTTGTGAATGTTAGAGTCAGCACTAGCTAGTTAATCTCAAAATCCCGCAGTCAGTTAGAAACCGTGGAATACGTAAGGTTGAAGAAATCTAAAGACTCTCCTACCTTAGATTGACTCCTGGTTTGCAATCTAGGATTCTGAGTAAGACCTTGGTTACAAAGAGAGAAAGCGTTAAGCACCCTCTCTGCCCGTACGAATGTACGGTATCTGCTTAGTGTAGTAAGAAAATATTAAAGGATGGATGCTATGGTTGGGATATGACTGAACACACACGGATTTCTGATGCAGCAATATCCGAAATTTCTGTAACTATAGAGCATACGTTCGGGAATATGTCAAGAAAGCGGATGTAATGATGCTTATGCCAAAAAGGTGAAGAAAAATGGACTAGATGACTAGGAATTTCTGATGTAATAGGATCCGATGTACGACAAGTCACAGAGCATACGTTCACTGGAGATCTAGAGAAACAGGGGGGTTGAGAAGGGAATAGATGTCATGATGAATGCTTGTATGTAAAATGAATAGATATTTGGCTTGATCTTGAGTAGGCTAAGACATGGATTGAGTCATGATCAATCTGGGCTAGACTTAGGGATTGAGATGGTTAGGAAGGTAGGGATTAGGCTAATGGGATAGTTAAAAAAATTGGACTTGAAGGCTTGGGAGCTCCTCCTCACCCTCACTCTCTTCCTCCCTCTCTCTCTCTCACTTAGTTTTGGAAATGATAAGTCGTTATTATGGAAATGAGAAGAGGAGAGGGCTATTTATAGCCTTCTGCAATGATTTTATGGTAATTAAGGGTTTATGAGGGGTAAAAGCTGATATGGTAGCTTGTGAGTGGTTGAGGAGAGAGAAACATCATATGACGTACTCCCATTGGCTCTTGAGGTTGGTAAAAAGGGAAATAGGGTCGACTAGAGGGGTAGTTCTGAAAGAAAGTTGACTTTCGAACGCTGTGACAGCTATTACTGGGAGGACATTGCGCCCTGCGAGCGGCAGCAGTTAGACTACCGCCCAGGCCGAGCTGAGCGTGTGTGCCTCGTTTGGTGTACTGGTTCATCCGATGGCCTTCTTTTCAGGTTTTTTGGCTCAACTGGGTGTATTTCATGTTGATTCGTCTCAATAGGTTTTAAGTTTAGAATTTGGGTCAAGTTATGGGGTTTTAGGTTCGGGTTAGGGTTTGGATTAGGGTTTTGATTAGGGTATGGGGTTTGAGTTATTAATCATGGTCCGGATTATCCTTGCCTTTTCAAGATATTAGCCTGAGTGGGGTGTCTACAGCACCATGTGTTCACTCCCCAAGTGCAGGGTTGTGATGTAGTAATAAACTCGGTAAGACCGAGGTCGAATCCCAAGGGACTGAAACTTGTACGTTATCTGAAACTAAGTAGAAATAGAACTAGGCTAAGATGAAGTCTAAATCGATTGTAATTTGAAGAATAATGATGAAATATTAATCTAAATTGAGAAGAAAATTCAGAGAAAGAAAACTAGGGATTCAAAGGATCCACTTGTAGAGATCAGGGAGATCTTATGCCTGAAGTAAAAATCAGGGAAATTAACTGAACTGTCATTGATAAGTTTTCAAGAGATGAGAGGTATATGAATTAGAATGGATTCCATCACCAAACCATACCCAGGAGACAAAGTAAACAACGGAATTAAACTAATTACCAACCAATCAACATGCTATGAGGGTTAGGAAAGGGTACCGTCATCCAACCATGCCCAGGAGACAATGGTGAACAACAGGGCTTCCTGTCGTCATAAACATCAAAAGGAAAAGAACATGCTCAAAGCCATTGCAGACCCATTGTAATTTCAGTTACAACAGACCATTAAAGACTGAAAACATTCCCTTAATTACATCCAAATCAACATCAGATCAATCTAAACAAAAAACAAGCAAAGAGTTCCCATCACACTACAAGCTTCACCTCTTAGCCCTAGCTAAGAGGTTTAACCAACCATGATTGGCTGGATCTCTCAACAATAATGAAAGGAAAACAGCAAAACAAAACAAATACCAATTCTCTCTCTGTCTTTCTCCGTCTCTCTAGCTTTTCTCTAACCGTGGATGCCCCCCTCCTCTCTCTCTCTCTCTTTTATAGGCAAGGGTGGTGCTGTGGAAAGCTTGAAATCGTGCGGAAGGAGGTCGGCAATCCAATTCATAGTAGGAAACCATGGATTCGTTCGCGGAAACAGCATATACACAGCCAGCAATACAGTCCTGAGAATTGGCCCGCAGGCATCCTTCACTCAAGATCCAAGCCATTCAATCACTATGGCTTTGGTCGGTCATCCCATGGACTGTGTTCGGACGGTCAGGATTAATGGAGCGATCCTGTTCTTGCCTGCAAAAAGAGCCCGCAGCGGCGTCCGAGTTTCGGACGCTGTGTAAACAGAGCCAGCTACCCAGTTACGCTGCGCTAACGGTGGGGCCCACTTCCATTTCCTTTTGAATAATCGAAACCGTCCATTCATTTTCCCACAAAAAACCATTCAGTCTTGCTTGATTTTGGATTCCAACTTAGGGTGTCTCATCGAAGTTTGCTTGGTGCCATCCAACCTGCGTCGAACCTTCGTATTCATTCCATCATCCAAGAAAGTCAGGGAATAGGTCAGAGTGTGGTCGGTTTGACCCTCTGCTTGCAATGGATGGCTTGGATCATCACGATGTGTGATGATGGTGGCCCACCAGGAGTCGACCGCAGCTCTGTTGCGAAACAGAGCTCGCGCGTCCTTCGGCTGTTGAGGTCGGTGGGCCATAATCAATGTAGAAATGAAAATCTAATCCGTCCAATGAATTCATAACGAAAAACCACTTGGGAATGATTTATTTTGGGTTAGATTCTGGGTCGCCCATGAGATTATCTACTCCACCGTCTATCCTTTGTTGTTCAACAGATCTCATGGGTAAACGTGCATGAGGCCGAACGGACACCTAGGCGTGGGTTTTTTCTCTCTCAGGACTCAATAAACGGTTCAGATCAGTCGGAAGGGTTGTAGTTGGGGCCCACTAACAACGCCCGGTCGGACGCGTAAAGGACGCTGTGCGTTTTTTAAAAAAATTCGAAATTTTTATCGGTCAGCGTTGCGCTGACCGATTCAGGTGGTGCGGTGCACGTCCAGTGTACACGCACCTCAATCGGGGAATCCACTGTGATGATCATTGAAATCTATTCCGTCCATCTGATGTGTCACTCATCTAAAGGCACTGATACCAAACTTGAAGCGTATCCAGATCTCAGGTGGGCCCCGAATCACTGTTTTATGGGCCGATCTGTCCATTCAATCACTTCTGCAAGGATCGAATAGTTGAAATTTGACTTGTACAGTTAATTTATGGCCCTCAGGTCATGTATGAAGTTTCGACCTGAACGGATAGTGGGAACCCTGTGATCTTTCGTTCTGTACGTCTTTCAGGCCACTTGAGCTTCAGTTTCTCGGTTTTCTCGGATCTCTGGCATGTAGATTCACTGATCTTGGTCCCCTGGGGTCTGTCCCTTACTCTAGTGACTTTGGAGCACCAAATCCATGCTTTTACTATCAGTTTTCAGTCAACGCTCCTAATTGAATCCTGCAACAAAACACAATTAAAATCGGGCGTTTAAACAGTATCATACCCGTAAATCCAGGTAATAAATAGGGTCTAATATGCAATATCTGACCCTCAACACCATGCCAACTAACCCACGAAATTACGAGCCGACCAAGAGGGCCACTACCCGTAACGTATTACGTCCACGATAAATATTTGAATCTATGTTGTGACACCTCTAACACATCACTTACATTGATAGAGAGATAATTCAAATTATGAGAGTTTTGGAATTTCAAGGCACATGCCCAAGCTATAAAGTTAAATAGCACATGGCTAATAAAATAAGAAGAAGAATAGCAATGGTTAACTTGACAGAGAGAAGAGTGGCAATGGCCAACCCAACAAGAGGAAAGTAGCAATGGCCAACTTAACAAGAGGAGAGTAGTAATGGCAACAATGGCTAACTCAACAGAGAGGAGAGTGGCAATGGCCAACTCAACAAGAGGAGAGTAGCAATGGCCAACTCAACAAGAGGAGAGTAGCAATAGCTAACTCAACAAGAGGAGAGTGGTAATGGCCAACTCAACAAAGAGGAGAGTAGCAAGGGCTAACTCAACAAAGAGACGAGTGACAATGGCCAACTCAATAAAGAGGAAAGTAACAAGGGCTAACTCAACAAAATTGGTAAAGGCAATGGCAAGGCTTGTATCCATCGCCCCACAAAATAATGAAGATACTCGTAATTAACATCATACCATAATTCCCAAGGATAAATAATTGCTGGTAGTAAATTAATAACTGCAGGGAGAGAATTATAATATCATAAAGGCATGTAAAAGTAAGATAATTCATATCAACTTAATTTAATGCAAGCTTAAAGGAATGCCTCACATAAATTCAGAAAGGTCATGTATAATTAACATCACACATTAACCATTATTCCTAAAGGATAAATAATTGGTGGTGGTAAATTAAATATTTGCAAGGAAGATTCAAAGCATGTGAGGGAACAGAATATATCATACCAACTCAAATTAATATAAGCTTAAAGAAATCCCTCACCTTAACCTTAAATCTAAACCCTAGATAGATATCCATGTAAGAAAGTTTTTATATGAAAAGCTTCCACATGAATCATGACATCGTTTAAGAAAGAGGGAGAAACCATACATATGGAGAAGGAAAAAGTTTCTCTCTCTCTCTCTCTCTCTCTCTCTCTCTCTCTCTCTCTCTCTCTCTCTCTCTCTCTCTCTCCTCCTTAGACATAGGGGGTATGGGAGAGTGAGTGGAGAAGGGACGCACACTCCTTTTATCAAGGAGTGGGCGAGTGAGAGAGGTGTGTTTTCCATCCCACTTGGATTAAGTTTCTCCAATTTTTCCTTTTCTGACGATATTTCTTTAAATTTAATTCATTCAATGTGTCAGGGTCATCGAATAGAGTTGGGGTATATGATTTTCTTGGTGAACTAAAATTTAGATTGGCCTATCTTGAAAATTCTCCTAACAGGTGCCAAAATGAACTTCACCTCAATTAATGATCCACACTTAATGATCAGTGCCCGATTTTGGGAGAAATATGTAGTCAGGATAAGAAAACGGTTGGACAAAATTTAGTGGTTGATTGATGGTGAAAAAGCCTAAATCTAAAATTTCACCTTTTGTACCAATGGGAAGGAACTGGCTTCAACCTTCAACGATATAGAATTATAAATCGGGGCCTAAATTTTGTATAACTTCGTAGTCATATGAGAAAAGAGTGTGGTCCAAATTTGAGTTATGATGGACAGAAGGAAGTAGTTAAATCAGAAGATCCAGATTTATAAGGAGTCGGTAGGCCTTAACTTCGTGCCTAAGGAAAAGTCTACCAAAGTGGGGTCTTCATATTTTACACTTGGTGTATATAATAGGCTATCCAAGTCGTTCACATGAAAAAAATATCCTACTATGACTACCCATGAGGTTTCTTCACTCAATGGACACCAAAATCAACGGTTAAGGGTTGATTTCTCAATTGGGTCACTTTTACGATGATCTAAGAGCTAAAATTTGACATGTATGGTTAATATATGATACATAGGCATTGTATTAAATTTTACATTAAACGAATTGTGAGAACCATGTGATCTAAAATTCAGGGGTCTGGGTTAATGGCATTTTCGTAATTATTGCTGATATGAGAGTTTTGAGAAATTTAATGGTTTTACATGGTTATAGGCACGTTTCTAAATAATTCTTATAAAAGAACCTATATCTAAATCATTATGAATAAGGAATTATTCACCAAACTAATTAAGGGAATGTACATATATTAATCAACATAATGGATGGTCAGATGACATGTTAAAAAAAGAAGAACAGTGTATATAAGTATATGCACTATCGGTTTTGTGAACGGAAGAACACAAGGTGGGTTTCTAGAGTGATTAGGGGGTAAAACATGTGTATCGTTAGATTCGAGTGTCTTATGGGTCCTTACTCTTGCTCTGGTGGTAGACTCTCAGGAGTTTCAAAACCTGGTTAAGGGTTCGAGTACCATAGGTGGTGAAATTTCACCAGGCGTGAGTGTGTGGGGGTATGCGTGCGTGTGTTAAAAAAAAAAAAGATTCAAGTGTCTTATTCACATGTGTAAGTGTCTTAGATTGTAGTTCTGATAGTAGGTTAAGCATATTTATATGTGATGAATAAGATGAACGAATCATAATCTCACTTGATGTGTATACGAGCGGATTTAGAGATCAAGTAGCCAGTTTACTACGATCGGGTGGTCCAGAATCAAGGTGGACGGTTAGATGTCTCTATTTAGTAGTGCATATTTGACTGAGCGATTGGTTATGATAGACAAGTGAGAATATTTTGGTATATGATGATCCTATATTAAAAGCAACGGTCAGATTGCTTGATCTATGGATGTAGATTATTCTCAACGATCAGATTCATGTTGGAGAATAAATGTATGGTTATGATAACTAGATTAGCATCGTACACATGTACATAATAAGTTAAAATTTATGGTAACACGTGAGAACTTTCAATACTCGGATATTAAAAAGTTTGAGGTGTTACACCTATATAAGAACCTGACACGTATTCTCCGGTCGGAGGCCTACGAAAGAACTTCTAGTTGGTTTTTCCTTAAGCTACCCAACAACTTTGGTCCTTCAATTCTCAAGAACCATAGATTTAGCCCCTACCAAAGAGCCAGTGTCCTACGAAAGAACATAGATGAATTTAAACACAAACTTTTGCACTCCAACCTACACTAGAAAGGAGCACAACAATGGACTCTAAAATTGACAACTCACTTGTCTGATTAAGTCCCATTTGTCGCACCTCTTGGGTTGCTTGATCTTCATTCTCCCATGCTTGAATTAGCTCCCAAATGCTCCCCCAATCATGTTGTTGTTGCTTCGTCGAGGCTTTAGTTTCACGATCACCACCTTGCAATAAATGTTCCTCTAAGATGCCCAAGGTGATAGGAGTGGGTTGAATCTCCTATAACTAATTGTTAGTTGTTTATCCTAAGGGATTCAACTAGATGGGTTTCCTAGAAGATTTGGACAATGATATACCAAGATACTTAAGTCCAATCTTTAAGAAATGGAGGAGTTCAAGCACATCTCCAATGGTGAGGTTGAAATCCTCATTAGAGTTGAAATTTCAAGGGAAATTGCTTGAAACTCATAGGAATAGAGGTATGGGATGAAGGATTTGCATATGAAATCACCTTACATCTAATTACTCCAAAAACCCATTAAGAACCCAAGAATCGAATACCTTATATAAGCAGTTCGAGCTCCAATAGTATTTTTTTTTTTTTTAAAAAAAAAAAAAAAAAAAAAAGAAGAAGAGGGGTCAAATAATGGCTCTGTCAATGCCATCGGAGGTCCTTCAATGTCATCGAAGGGTTCCCCGATGCTATTGAAAATTTCAAAAAAAAAAATGATATTTTCTTGCTGGACAATTCTGGACCAACTTCGATGTCATCAACCTGATCTTCAATGTCATCGAAGTAGCTTCGATGCCATTGAGAGAATCAAGGGAAAAATCCAAAAACCTTGCTGGACAATTCTGGATCTCAAATTGTTGCCATCGAGGGGACTTCGATGCCATCGACAATTCTAGCCAAAAATCTAGTTTGGTTACTGGACATTCCTGACTCTTGATCAATGTCATCGGCCAAGTCTTCGATGTCATCGAAGACAATTCAATGGCAACTCGATGCCATCGAACATTGCCTAGAATCTATTGTTTTGGGCGAACTTCAACACAACAGATTCGTACCTCTTTTAGACTTGTTTATCATATTTTCTTAGTCTCCTAAGGGTAAGGGATGATCAAATTAAGTATTCCTATTAGGTCAAGATCATCTAGAAGTATATGGGTTGTTTTGGGTCAAGGGTTATGGTCACCAAGGCACCTCATTTACCTATTGTCACTTCCTTAATGCTTTAACTTCGCTTGTGTCTTTGGTCTTCACTTTCCAAAGGCTCAACTGACTACATGACACGACTCAAGTGATTGACAAACCGGGTGCAAAAATAAGTGCTCTAATAAAGCTCGGTGGCTCCACCATGATGTATGTCTTTTTTCCTCACTATAAGACATTGGACTTTGGTGGGCGTTCCCTCTACCAAATAAGTGAGCCTTTGGGTGATTTCATTATCATATACCTCCTTCCGAGCCTTTAAATCAATGAGTTATAAGACATCTTCCTTAAGATTAACATTTTAATGAGGATTCTAACCTCCACCTTGAAGATGTGTTTGAATTCTATTATTTTCCAGAGATTAGACTCAACCTTTATAAGTATACCCTTGTCTAAATCCTTTAGAAGACTAATTTAGGTGAATCTCATAGGAATTATAATTTCTCATTAGTTGTACGAGATTCTACTAACCTCTCATCACTTTAGTCACCTCAAATGAGCACTACATGCTAGGTGATTGAGTTTGGAGCTAAAGCATTAGCAACACATCGATATCATGATCGGGGGAGCAAAGGGGAGTTGATTGAAGCATGGAAGAGCATCGATTAAGCAACCTAAGACAACGTCACAAAAGGGATTCAATCCGACAAGTAAGTTATCATTTGTAAGGGTCCATGTACACTCATTCCTTGTATAGGATTGAATGTAGAGTTTAAATTGCTAAACTCAACTCGATTCTTATGTAAGACATTGGTTCTTGTATAGGACCTAAATCCAAGTCCTTATTTAGGCCACCTGACATGAGTGTATATATATTAGTCTCCCGGGAAGCCTCCGGTGGGAGTAAACGTAGGTCATCAGATTAGAACCGAGGTTCGTGGCGAGCCTATAAAAAACACGTAAGTTTCCGAGGGAGTCGATCTTTATATAGAATTATAAAGATTAGAGTTGAACCTAATTAAAAACCTCTGATAGTGGAATCCAGTACACTCATGGGTTGAGTGCATCCATCAAAAGTGGAGTAGGGAAACCAAACAACTATACATGCTTGCATTTCGGATTTTCTTTGAGCACTTATTTAATTATGCTTATGTGATGGACGTTTAATTATATGTATGCATGATTAGATGAATGCTAGGAGTTTATTGGTAGTACATCCCCCACACATATGTATGCTATCATGTGTATAGACTAGTTGCTTGATTACTACATCTATTGTAGTCTATGTAATTGGACACCTTTTTGGCTTGGAAGCTTTAGCATTAATTGACTTGCTTAGTTTAATTTGCATATTAGATTAAGTATGCAATTATATTTAAAAATGCGAAAATTTTATTTGGTCCTAATCACCCCCTCTAGGACATAGCCTTTATTCTGTAGCTCCGCCAAGCTTCTACATATGTAGCTCGTGGCCCACCACCACATGCAATTTTAGGTTTTTCCACATAAAACTTTGTGTTCTCTGTGTGTTTGGTTTATTTGATCTCTTATTGTTTGATTCTATCTCGACGTTGCTTCCATGCGTCCCCCAAACATTCCTTATGATACTAATATGTTTCAGTATTCAAACAGTGCAATACATGCATCAATATGGATACTGCAAATACTAGTTTGTATAAAGATGGTGTTTAAATAGTGACATTTCTATCAATGCAATTATTAATTTTCTCCATTGTATTAAATTTTGCAGTAGGGATGAATTTCCTCACACCGTTGAAATCAGTCTTGGAATTCTTATGGGAACCTGTAGCACAGCGGATTGGCTATGTCAAAAACCTTGAAAGCAATTTCGAAAAGCTCAATGACGAAGCACGAGATTTGTACAATAGAAGGGACGATGTGAAACTAGAGATCCGTAGAAGTAAAACAGAGAAGATTCCCACGAATGAATGCAAAGGTTGGCTTGAAAAGGTTGAGAAGATTGAAAATAAGTTGAATGAAATAGCAGAAGAGTACAAAGAGGATAAGAAATGTCTGATAGGGTGTTGCCCTGATTTGTACTCAAGCATGAAGCTCGGTGAACGTGTACAGAACATGATCAGCGATGTTATCGATCTAAAGAAGAAATCAAAGTTTGAAGGAGGAATAGTGGTGAATGCACCACTGGTGAAAGCTGGGATGATGCTAGCACCGACAATAGAAATAGAAACATCATCTGATCGCACTCTAAAAAACATAGTACGATGCATAGAAGATGTGGGAATAAAAAAGATTGGTATTTGGGGGATGGGCGGGGTTGGGAAAACGACGGTCATGCAAAATTTGAGATGCCACCCAACAGTGACAAGAATGTTTGAAATTGTCATTTGGGTAGCGGTCTCAAAAGACTGGAGCACAAGGAAAGTACAAAACCAAATTATGAGAAGGCTAAGAGAAAAGGTGATTGATTATGATCCGGACCATTTTGTTGCACAAAAGCTATCTCAAAGTTTGGAGACCAAGAAGTTCTTGCTGCTTCTAGATGACGTTTGGGATCCAATAGATTTGGATTCTGTCGGAATCCCCTCTCCCTCCATACAAGACAACGATTGCAAGATTGTTCTGACAACTAGATACCGAAATGTTTGCCATAAGATGAGAACTGATGAGGAGGTGAAGGTGGAAGTTTTGTCAAAGGAAGAATCATGGCAATTGTTTCGTAAAGAAGTTGGTAAGGTGGTCGATCATCCAAGCATTGCGCCATTGGCGAAAGGCATTGTTCAGGAATGTGGTGGTCTGCCACTCGTAATCACCACAGTGGGAGGGGCCTTGAGAAAGGAGAGTAATGTTCACGTGTGGAGTAATACACTAACAGAGCTGAGATCTCCAGCAACATCTTGGATAGAAGAAATGGAGGAAGAAGTGTTTAAGCGCTTAAAATTTAGTTATGACCGATTAAAGGATGGAAACATGAAGAAATGTTTTTTGTATATTGCGTTATATCCTGAAGACCATATGATTAAGGCGAAAGAATTGATTGAATATTGGAGGGCGGAAGGGTTCCTAGACGGTGCTCGAAACTTGGCCCAAGCACGTGATAAAGGACATTCTGTATTGAAAAAACTAATTGATTCATCTCTGTTGAGAGAGTATCCAAATGCAGAATTTATCCGCGTGCATGATGTACTTCGAGACATGGCATTGAGACTTGCATCCACAAAGGGAGAAGAATGCAGATTCTTGGCAAGAGCTGGAGTTGGAATGGAGGAACCCCCAATTGAGGATGAATGGATAGAAGCAAAAAGGATCTCATTGATGAATAATCAATTACTTGGTTTACCAGAGAAGCCAGAATGTTCCATGCTCTCAGCATTGTTGTTACAGGGAAATGAGTCGTTGACAGAAATTCCAGAGTCATTCTTCAAGCACATGTGTGCCTTGAGAGTTTTGGATCTCAGCGGTACCTGTATAAAGACCTTACCGCCATCTATTGGAAACTTGGTCAATCTTAACGGGCTCCATCTAAACAACTGCAGAAATTTGTCTGGCCTTCCATCCCAAGTAGGAGCACTCAAGAGACTTGAAGCGCTTCATCTTCGCCGCAGTGACATTCAACACCAGGGCCTCCATCGCTGCCATACAAGTGGCATCAAATTCTTGCCTATCGAGATTGGGGAATTGACTTGCCTTAGGTGTTTGGAGGTGTCATTTTGTAGATACAATGACGGGAATTCCATTCCCGTCGAGGACTTGACGATGGCAATGACCACTGATGGGATATTCTCAGGGTCTTGGATCAGAGAGGATGATGGTAGCGTGGTGATGTTGGATGATATTGATATTGGCAAGCCGCAGATGATTCCTGCTGGTGTGTTATCGAAATTCTCCCTACTGGAAGAGCTGAGGATCAACGTGCATCCGGAAGATAAGTGGTGGAACTCGAGTGTAGAAGCAGCGGTGATTGCTGTGTGCAGTCTAAAAGAACTGACTACACTTGATTTCCACTTTCCAAGAGTGGAGTATCTCGAGCATTTCATCCGAAGAAGCCAATCATGGAAAAGAGGATTAAGGGCATTCCGGTTTTCGGTGGGCCATCATGTTGCGCAGGGCTACTTCTCATATGACACCAATGAAGATGAAAGATGGAACAGATGCTTGATATATGAAGGTGGTGGAAGTGTATCCCACGCAGTTGTGGAGGTACTTAGTCATGCTGATGGGTTTCACATAGAGGGCAATAACACCATTCGAGAGCTATCAGAATTCGGAATGGAAAACATGAACCAGCTAGCATTGTGCTTCATTAGAGAATGCAATGAAATGATGTATGTCATAAATGGCACCGGCATCCAAGAAAGTGCATTGCCAAGCTTAAAGAATCTCTTTATCTGGCATCTGCCCAAGTTGAGAAGCATTTGGGAGGGGCCAGTGCAGGTCGGCAGCCTTGCGAGTCTTACAGTTTTGCACCTGACAGGATGTCCCATGTTGCGGAAGGTTTTCTCGATGGACATTGGTCGACAGCTCTCCAACTTGGAAGACCTCTTCATCAGAGATTGTTCCTCAATAGAAGAAATATTCGACGACAAGGAAGTAGAGATGGCCGTTGATTACGATGATCTAATGCCAAAACTGTGGAAATTAGATATTCGAGATTTGCCTCAACTGGCTAGAATCAGCAAACGGACTTCATCGTCTTGGCGAGGGTTGTCGACAATTGTGGTTGAAGATTGTCCGAATCTAAAGAGCCTCCCATTTGACAGACAGAATGCTAAACGACTGTCCAGGATACACGGTGAAAGAGGATGGTGGAATGCACTCGAGTGGGAAGATGAGGGCATCAAGCTACGTCTCCTGCGTAAATTTTACAAATATAGTGAAAAATGACTGCTGCTAGGCAGAGTATGAGGTAACAAGCTCCGAACCAAGTCCCTTAATGCCTTCTCTTCCATTCTCTTCAATAGTTTTCATGCTCTTGAATTGTGCATTCTAGTATTCCTTGACCTATGCATCTCCATGTGGGACTTACATGATCTGGACTGTCTACTATCCCTTACAAAATGATGGGCAGCTATACAAGAAAACCACCTACCCGATAATTCTAACAATTTTGACTTGTCCAGATTAACCCAGCTCTTGGGAGTTCTCAGGTCAAGTTGCGGCAATGCCAATTTTTATTGGTGAATCAGCCCGATTAACCTGATTCATCCAGATGACTCAATTGTATCAAACCAGATCAGTCCTACCAACTCAAAGTCGAATCTTCCAAGTCTCTAAACCATACTTCCTCCTTGCGTGTTTTTCATTGGGTTAACTCACTTTAGAGTTGTTAATTTGACAGGTAGGATTCGCCGACCAATCTCAAGATTGATGGATGAAGATTGAGCTCTGGTTAGATCATTCTCTTTGTGATTTGTTCCCTCCCAAGCATTCCAATTTCTTGGCCATGGCCTCAAATGGAGCAGTTAGGATAATCGTCTTAGACACGGCCTGAATAAGTCCTAAGTAGCAGCTAGCAGGGACAGTGTGGTAGATTCGCTCAATCTTGCTACTATTTTAATATTAGGTTTGCCCAGCATTGTGAAATTTTGTTGTTTTCTTTATATTACCAACTCAACTCTTCAAACTCTTTTATGTATTTGATTCGTAATGAACAATGAGAAGATAAATGTTATTTTCTTTAAAAAAATTTGCCCTCGAGCACGAGGAGAAATGTCCCCCCACAAGGGGGAGGGAAAAAGAGAGTTATATCATAAATAGGGTAGAGGTGGCAATGGGCATGACCTGGCCCTGTAAAGCCAAGGCCTAGATCCCTAAACGAAACCCAAAAGGTCAGGCCGAGGCTTGAAATCTAGGATAGGCCAGTACTTGAAACCTAGGGCCCGTGTCTGGACTAGGCTGGGCCCAAGATCATGCTGAATAGACCATTAGCCAAGTCCAATCATCAAGTAAGCCACCATTAATCGATAAGAATAGATGATCTAAAGACACTTGTAAGTGGTTCCCATTCACAACATGTGTTAGTTTAAAGACATTGGATCTAGGTCATGCTGCAATGCTCCAACCCTTTTCATCATTTAATTCTTTTCCTTGCAGGGCTGCCCTGTAGGGCCAGAGTCTTTCAGGCCAGTTAAGGACATGGCAGAGTCGGGGCCAAGGCTCAAGGTACTATGGCCAGGCCACCTGCAACTCGGACCCTGACCTAACCCGGCACATTCCTCCACCTAGATAGGCAGCTTGCTAATCCCCAATGCATATAAACGGGTGGGCTATGCATTCCCCCCCATATTTTGCTAGGATGCTTGCTAATCACATAAGATGGGCCACACCTTCACATGTGGAAAGTATATGCACAACAGCTTCACATGTGGTAAGGATCCAATTGGCTTCAATCCCAAAGACCAATGAAAGGGCCAACATCACTTCCACAGTTTTAGAGCAAAGCCCTGTTCACCAACCAAAAGAAAGAAAGAAAGAAAACATCAATCTACTCATCACATGGCCCGCAGCATGTAGATTCCAACAAATCAGGCGATTCCATCTTCACATGTTATGGACCATTTGGTCTTGTCAAGCACTGAGCTTTTGGCACCACAACGCAGATGAACAGATTGGATGCATGCCCATATATATGTTCATGGGATGGACTACATGAGTGGGATTAGCAAGCCTCATAAGAGAAATGGTACTGTCCACCCGACGGATGAAAAATAGCCAGCCCAGTTTCTTTGCTGTCCCCCTGCCACTGCATTAGTGGCTCGCAGAAGAACCAACAGACTTCTCCCTTCTTCATTGATACAAGGGAAAAGGACAGTCTACCCGTTGGGAAGCTAGACATTGAGTGACATGGCTTGATGAGGATAACTAAGCTGACAAACTGGAGTTGGTTGTTGGCACAACAGGGTCAAACCTGCAATAGGCCAAAATGCTGTAATTTCAAGTGTGTGAGATCCATACAGACAGGCGATTTTGCCTAACAGCCCTCATTTAGTTCTCCTACAGTGAGAACTCCATGATTCATACTATAACTCGGACCAGGCAATTTTTTATATTCTCCCACACTTCTCTTCCTCCAGCAGCACTTAAAAGGCAGTGCCCATTTCAAGGATCAGATGAACTTGCTGAGCAGCTTAAGATCTCAGACAGTTGGCCTAGGGCGGTCCCTGCTATATCTAGGTGGGTTCATCTTTGCAACATCAACAACTATCATCCAGCCATTAATGATCTGCAAGCACACAAAACCACACAAATCAGATACTAAAAAGAGAATATCCAAATGCCAGAGAAGCAGAAACAGGGCATTTGTGTATACCTTTCCATTCATCTCTTTCAGAGCTGCACCCGCAGCTTCTTCTGTCGTATACTCTATAAATGCATAGCCCTTGGACCTTTTGGATATCTTATCCATTATAATTTTAACTGTTGAGACGTATTACCGGCATCAGTTGTGTAAGACATTGAAAGCCATTCATGGCATATGATAAGCACTCTTGACAAAGCAATAGATAAACAACAGTGTTCGTACCTTCAACAAGCTCCCCGAAGCCTTCAAATGCTGCACGTAATGTTTTCTCAGAAGTGTAAAAGGAGAGACCTGCCCATGAAACATTTCCATCATCAGTGAAGAAAAGTGAAGACTTCGAGTAACAAAAATCTGGGAGAAGTGGCATGGAAGCTGTTCCTGGCAAAGCTAATTTAAACTTTCAGGTAGTAAGTCTATACAAGGCCAATGGCAGGCAGGCATCACACGATCCTTGACCCCAGGATATGCATAGTATGAGGAAACTAAGCCCACATGTGTGGAGCCTTGACCATCTACATGCAATCGCAACTGCAAATATGGCACACGTGCAAGATACGAGCCTTCCATCAGGTCGGCCACACTATTTAGATGATTTAGCCGAAAAATCAAGCTGTTTCATTCTTAGCTGCCTAGTGTACAAAACAAATGGATGGCTAGAATAAAAATAACCGTTCATTTGGTTGTACATTGTGGCCCAAGGAGTGAAATAGCTGATTTTTTAGGCTCTGAAATCAGACATGTGCCATATTGGCAGGTGTGCCAGTTTGGGGTAGGCAGCTCTCTTCAATGTATTAGCTTAGCTACAGAAACCTCCACATAGTATTACTTCCTAGGGGACTCAGTTTGTACAACTGGGCCCCATGGTCGGTATTCAGGTCGCTGGTCTGTTGGACATAACATTCATGGACCATGCCTCAAAAGTCTCCTTAATAGAATCACAACCTTTTAATTTGCGGCCAGCAAATAAACCAAGGAGAAATACAATGACCATCCACATTAACTAAAAACATCCCAATATTTATGGCTAGAATCTTCCAAGCTGGAAGATTTTAGGCGTATGTTCCATCCACGTTGGGGACCAGTAGATCAATGGTTTGGACGGCTGAACCATGTCCCCTTATAGAAACCAAAACCTGAGAATTCTTACTAATCCTCGAGTCAAAGATCACTCGGTACCTCTTCTGAAAATCTAGTCCAAAATAAATGACATTTTTAATGAGGACATCACGTCACGTATACCCTTACGTACAAATCGGAGGAGGAAGCGGGCCGCGCCGATTTTCCTGTGACTACGCGAGTAGCCGTGATCGTGTTAAAGACCCCATGTGCATGTGCGAGCATCTGGAAGACCCTAGACTGGGAAGATACACATGGGCTGCTTCATGGAGTGATCCAGACCATTGGATCGGAGGGATGCGACGATCGGGCCATTGGATTGCATGGATCACATGGTCGGGCCATTGATCGTTGATCATCCACATCAGTTTTAGACTTTATCATATTTTAGAATTTATTTTTTTATTATTTTATATTTGGACACATTATGAGTGTTTTAGTTGATTTTATTTAGACTATGGTTATTTTCATTAAAATTCGCAAGATAGGGGGATTTTTGTAATTTTTGAAACTTCTTAGATCTATAAAAAGAGGGGGGCGTGTGACCTCTCTCCCATTGAATTTTGTGATTTAAAAAAAAAAAAAAAAAAAAAAAAAAAAAAAGCTCTTGCTTTCTTCTCTCATATTCATGCGATTTGAAGATACTTTCATGCTATTTAGAAGGAAGATTGGTGCGAGGTTAATCTTCATCGACAGAGGTGTGAGGTCTCCATCTATCCTCACATGATCTTCTCTTTTCTCCCCCATCCAGGTATTTTCTTTAGGTTCTTCATTCTCTCCATCCCAGATCTTCATCCTCTTCTAAATCCTACTTTCTCATACCCATCCACAATCCAAACCTTAACTTATCTAAACTTATCCTCCCACGCCACACGTGTCGTATGGCCACACATGTGAATCCCACCTACCCCTTTTGGTTTCCCACCATCATTATATCAAAATCTCTTTCTTCCCCTTTTGGTCACTTTATGCATCAATGTCCATCGAAAGCGAGAAACAAAACCCTGATGATTGACGATGATGAGGAAGAAGGAGATGAACAAGGTGATTTTGAAGAAGAATTTTATCAGTTCAACATCAATGGTGCTAGTGATGAGTTAGTAGAAGAAGAAGTGACCACACCACTTGCAATAGTCAGGCGCGCCTTAACCAATGCCAAGGAGAATGATTATTGGCGTCGAACTACGATATTTTACACCTATGCAAAATGTTGAGAGAAGATTTGCAAGGTGATCGTCGATAGTGGTAGTACCAATGTGGTCTCCACTAGCACTTTGTACCTAGGATTGAAACCTGAACCACACCCTCAGCCTTATAGAGTGTCTTGGGTGGATGCATCTTCCATACCTATTACCCAGCAATGTCTCGTGCCCGTTAATTTTGGATCATATTCAGATTCGCTGTGGTGCAACGTCTTACCTATGGACGTTAGACACATCATTTTGGAATGGCCTTGGCTATTTGACAACGATGTGATGATGCACGACCACTCAAATGTATGTTCATTCATGCATCAAGGGAAAAAATTATCTCTAGTTCCTCTCCCACCAAAAAGCAATGTGGAGAAGAAAACTAAGGGGAAGTCGAGTAACCCAAGGGATACGAGAAAATCCCAACCTAAGTCTCTCTATGTAATCAACGCCAAGGAGTTTGAGAGAGAGACTACAGTGGATTCGATGATGTACGCCTTAGTGGCGAGAGAAATTACACCCGAAGTTTAGTGTAGAGGGACCCCCTGAGGTGAAGCCAATTATGGATGAGTTTCACGATGTATTTCCAGAGGACTTACCAGATGAACTTTCACCCATAAGGGACATCCAGCATGCCATTGATCTTGTCCGTGTCGACTCTATCAAACCTTCCTCATTATCAAATGAATCATACGGAGCATATGGAGTTGAAGAGGCAAGTAGATGAGCTCCTCAGAAAGGGTTTCATTCAAGAGAGCATGAGTCCGTGTGTCGTGCCAGTGCTCCTCACGCCCAAGAAAGATGGCACGTGGCACATGTGTGGACAGTCGAGCCATCAATATAATCACAGTAAAGTACCAGTTTCCTATCCCACATCTTGATGATATGTTAGACATGATGACGGGTGCCACGATCTTTTCAAAGATTGACCTCAAGAGAATGTATCACCAAATACATATACACCCAAGAGATGAGTGGAAGACAGCCTTCAAGACGAAGGATAGGCTATACGAGTGGCTAGTCATGCCCTTTGGCTTGACTAACGCCCCGAGCACATTTATGAGAGTGATAACCCAGGTGTTGAGACCCTTTATGGGTAAGTTCCTTGTGGTGTATTTTGATGACATTCTTCTCCATAACACATCAAAGGAACAACACCTCCACCACTTGAGGCAAGTTTGCGGGGTTCTCAAAACTGAAAAGCTATACGCTAACCTTAAGAAGTGTACATTTATGTCAAAGACCGTTATCTTCTTAGGGTTCATCGTATCATCTGAGTGCATGAGAGTAGACCCCGAGAAAGTCCGTGCCATAGTTGAATGGCTTGAACCGCACAATATTCATGAGGTGTGAAGCTTTCATGGCTTGGCAACTTTTATAGGCAGTTCATTAGAGGATTTAGCTCTATTATGGCTTCCATCACAGATTGTATCAAGAAATGGGAGGTTGCCTGGACTAAAGCTGCCTTTAAAGCTTTTAAGGAGATTAAGGGCAAGATGAGAGAAGCCCTGTCATGCGCCTTCCATACTTTTTTAAAGTCTTTGAGGTCGCGTGCAACGCATCTGGGGTAGGAATAGGTGGTGTGCTCAGTCAGGAAGGGTGCCCCCATTGCTTATTTTAGAGAGAAGTTAAATGAGGCAAAGCAACGATATTCCACCTATGACAAAGAGTTCTATGCAGTCATCCAATCCTTGCGCCATTGGTGGCATTATTTATTACCGCAAGAATCTATCTTGTTCTTTGACCATGAGGCCTAACGTTATCTTAGTTCCCAAAAGAAACTAAACGATCCAATGTCTTCAAGAATACTCTTTCGTTCTTAAACATAAGGTTGGGGTCGAGAACAAATCTGATGATGCCCTTAGTCATCGTGTGGCGCTACTCCAAAGTACGAGAGTGGAAGTGACTGGGTTTGATCGGCTGAGAGAATAGTATCCTACATGCCCAGACTTTGGTGAGTTGTATGCGTCACTGCAAGATGGTCAGTCAACCGACAGTCGTGGGTTTGTCATCATCGATGAGTTCCTATTTAAAGGTAACGACTCTGTGTTCCTCGTACCTTCCTCCGTGATTTCCCAGTTTGGGAACTTCATGCAAGAGGGGTAGCTGGTCATTTGAGGAGGGACAAGACCATTGCCCTTGTAGAGGATAGATTTTATTGGCCAAGTCTCAACCGAGATGTAGCCAAGATTGTTGGGCAATGCAGGACTTTTCAACTGGTAAAGCAGAGGAAGCAAAATACAGGATTGTATACGCCTTGCTAGTACCCCATGCTCTGTGGTAAGATATTAGTATGGATTTCGTGTTGGGCTTACCGAAAACTATCAAGAAACATGATTCTGTATTCGTGGTTGTAGACCGTTTTTCCAAAATGACCCATTTCATTCCGTGCTCGAAAACGTCAGAGCTATTTTTAGAAGACACTATGTCACATAATGAGTTCCTATTTAAAGGTAACGAATGGCCCGTGATTTCCCACTTCATGCAAGAGGGGTGTCATTTGAGGAGGGACAAGACCATTGCCCGTAGAGGATAGATTTTATTGGCCAAGTCTCAGATAGCCAAGATTGTTGGGCAATGGTAAAGGGAGGAAGCTTTGAGGATTTCGCCTTGGAGTACCCCATGTCTGTGGTAAGATATTAGTATGGTCTACCTAAAACTATCAAGAAACATGTCGATCGTGGTTGTGATGTTTTTCCAAAATGACCCATTTCATTCCGTGCTCGAAAACGTCAGAGCTATTTTTAGAAGACACTATGTCACATAATGGGGACAAGGCTTCAATTTTCATCTGCCTATCACCCTCAAACAGATAGTCAAACTGAAGTTGTCAATAGGAGCCTTGGAAATCTGCTTAGTCTTGTGGGTGATCACGTCCGAACTTGGGATAAAGTTTTGCCTATAACTGAGTTAGCATACAATAGCTCCATAGGCATGAGTCCATTTAAGGTTGTGCATGGCTACAAACCTAGGAAATCTCAAGATCTCATACCTATGTTTGTTTCCCATAGGTCATTTGAGTCTCGCACATGAGTTTGCACGTCACATACATAAGTTGCATAATGAGGCCAGGAAACGAATTAATGTAAGTAATGAAAAATACAAAACGTTTGTTGATTCTCATCACAGCACAGGTTTCATGAATTCCAAGTAGGAGATTATGTCATGGTTCGCATGAGGCCTGAACGGTTCCCACATAGGGCCGTTAAAAAGTTACAAGCGCATAGCGCAGGACCATACGAAATAATGCAGAAACTGGGTCCCAATGCGTATGTGGTAGACCTTCCACCTACCATAAGAATTAGTTCTACTTTTAATGTGGAAGATCTAGTACAATACAAGGATCCTGCTACTTCACTTTTTGATCCATCCACAGACCATGACCTAGTCCCAAATCCATGGCCCTTACCTGACCAATCATCCGAGACATTACCACATTTACCTTCCATGCCTGCTCGAAGCGAACATAGAGAAGACATACTGGATACACAAGCAATTTCCACTCGACATGGAGGATTTCAGAAATTCCTTGTCAAGTTGAAGCACATGCCGATCTCCAACAGTACATGGATTACAGAGGACGAGCTACATCATTTAAATCCAGACATTTTGGAGCACTATAGGAGTTTCGGTTAGTCCGCCAAAGGCGAACTCTTCTCAGCCGAGGAGAGTTGATGAGGACATCACGTCACGTACACCATTATGTATGTATTAGGGGAGGCGGGCCGCGCCGATTTCCCTATGGCTAGGCGAGTACCCGTGATCATGCTGAAGACCCTATGTGCATGTACGAGCATTTGGAAGACCCCATACTGGAAAGATGCACATGGACTACTTTATGGAGTAATTTAGACCGTTGGATCGGAGGAACGCGACGATCAGGCAATTGGATTGCATGGATCACATGATCGAGTCATTGATCGTTGATCGTCCACATTAGTTTGACTTTATCATATTTTAGAATTTAGTTTTTTATTATTTTATATTTCGACACATTATGAGTGTTTTAGTTGATTTTATTTAGACTAAGGTAGTTTTCGTTAAAATTCACAAGACGGGGATTTTTATAATTTTTAAAACTTCTTGGATCTATAAAAAGAGGGGGGCGTGTGACCTCTCTCCCATTGGATTTTGTGATTAAAAAAAAAAATTTAATTTAAAATTTAAAAGAGAGAAATGCTCTTGCTTTTTTCTCCCATCTTTATGCGATTTGAAGATACTTCCATACGATTTGGAAGGAAGATTAATGCGAGGCCAATCGCTATCATCGGAGGTGCGAGGTCTCCATCTATCCCCACACCTTCTCTTTTCTCCCACATCCAGGTATTTTCTTCATGTTCTTCATTCTTTCAATCTCAGATCTTAGTCATCTCTTAAACCCTACTTTCCCATACCCATCCATAATCAAAACCCTAACCAACCTAAACCGATCCTCCCACGCCACACGTGTGACCGTACGGCCACACGTGTGAATCCCACCTGCCCCTTTTGGTTTCCCACCATCATTATATCAAAATTCCTTTCTTCAATCCTCGAAACCCTAACCCTAAACTTAAATTTCCTAATTTTCCTACTTTCCCAAATTACCCAAACCTTAATTTCACCCTAGGTTGTATTAGGTTTCCTATTTTGAAATAGATACCCAATGCAAATTGGATGTCCCTACATCCATTAGATCCTAATTTCTTTTTATTTAATGATCTTGTGTTACGATGTTAGTAGCTTAGGTCAGGATTATGCATGATTTTCATGATATTTGTGATGAATATAATGACGTTTGTGTTTTTTTATTAAATTTCTTAATTCGGTTATTTGATCTCACGTGTTACTTAGTTCATGCATCGGTCTTGCATCAATTTTGAAAAGATGGCTTCACGTAGTATTCAAGAAGCCAAAAATCCGCAAGAGAGTACATTAAACATGCTAAATCATCAGTTTGGGAATATGTTCTTTCAATAGTATCCAAATTTCTTTTGCAGTCATCAAAAAAAGCAGTCCACGACTGATATTAGGCAATATGTAATGAAGAAGCCATGAGAGCACTATCTTCAATCATTAGGGGATGGATCGTTTCCAGTTATTTACCTCAATTTTCTCTTACAACCAATTTACGTCTTAGCAAATTGGGACCATTCCAAATTATTGTAGCATCCAAGTTTTATCATGGTAATTTGTAACCTAAGATGATCCTAAATTCCTGATGAGTACATTCCATCAAGAATGATGTCTTTCGATCATTGATGCCATTTGTCATTCTCAGTAAGTAGTCCCTAGAAATAATTAAGTTTAAGAGGCTCAATTCACCTTGTGTTCAGATTTGAGTCTAAAAATCCAATCTACCGAGAAACACATGCGATCTTGAGAACCTGAAGTTCTTTGTGGGTTGGTCTAGCTGATCTTGTCATGCCAATGTGCCACATGTCTAGTTAATCATGCCGGTGGGTGATCTTGAATCCTGGAGAGCTTTATTATACCAAATGGACACATCGATGGGCTTATCATAAAAATCTAGAGAGCTCTAACCTGCTGAACATGTCGATTGGCTCTGTGAGGCCTGCTGGGAACTTAAGTCAGGTACTGGGGCTCATTGAACACTCTGGTCACAATTAGATTTTGTATCCCCATGTAGATACAATTAGAATCTCCCAAAAATAAAAGTGTGGAGATCTTACCTTGTACCTGTCCCTTTGATCACGTGATGACTGTCAACGCCGATTCTCCAACAAAGATCTCTCCCCGATCTATTCCTACAAAGAGATAGAGAGCAGAGAGCCTACACACACCCACTATAGGGTTGGCGTGCGCAACTAAGAGCCGTGTCCACAAGGTGGACCCCACATGTTGCACATGTAGTGGAAGGGATGAGAGAGAACTCTCTCTCTCTCTCTCTCTCTCTCTCTCTCTCTCTCTCTCTCTCTCCCTCTTCTTCTTCTTCTTCTTCTTCTTCTTCTTCTCTTTTTTCTTCTCCAATTGTCTTGGGGGTGGCTTTTTAGCTCTCTCTTTGGAATATGATCTATTTATTAGGAGTCAAGGTTTTAGAAGGATACACTTGTTATGGTGCACCTTGTTGGAATATACAAATCACTTAGTTTTCCCAAGGTAGCTAGAAACTAGGAGAAGGTTACTAGAAACTAGAAGAAGGTCAGTCTCCAGAAAGCATGAAGTCAGTGTGTAGGTAGTCTAGAAAGTTTCTTAGTTGGTTTCCATCCTTATAAATAGGGGTTTTGTCGGGAGGTTTTTGCTACAAGAGTTGTAAAGAAGTGTAAGTCTAGCAAGACTTGTATGTGAGAGAAGTCTAGTGTAATTGTCAGAGGTGTGGCCCATTATGATCCAGATGAAGAAGGGATATCATGACTTCATTTCAGACGTCTACTATGTCCCAGCAATGTAAAACATCCTAAGTCTCGGGCAACTTCTCGAAAAAAAGTATGATATCTCAAAGATCTCTCCCACAATTAAGAATAAATAAAACAAAGTAATCGCAAAGGTGGACGTTTTTAATAATAGACTGTTTACCCAACTTGGTGAAGTGTTTCAAGTCCATCTTAAAGGACAGCTCATGGTTATTGCATCTGTGCATCTACACTACAAGCATCTCGGATTCACTAGCTTGAATCTATTGTGGAAGACAAAAATGATAAAAGTTTTGCAGATATTAATCACCCAGATCAAAATGTGAAGGATGTATTAATGGCAAGCAAGACCTTTCAAGTTGGGAAATCAAAGAAAGCTACAACGCCTCTACAGCTTGTGCACATCAGCATCACAGAACCATTAATGTCACATCAAAAGAAAGCAACAGGTACTTTCTCACCTTCACAGATGATACAAGTAGAAAGAAGTGGGTCTACTTCATGAAAGAAAAATTAAAAGCACTCGATGTATTCAAGAAATGCAAGGCAATGGTTGAAAAGCAAAGTGGTTTTTAGATCGAGGTCCTCAGATCTGATAAAGGTGGTGAGTACACCTCAAAGGCATTCTAGGAGTTCTACAAGGAGGATGGAATCATACATCAACTGATGACCACCTACACACCTCAGCAGAATGCATATAGAAAAGGAAGAATCGGACCATTATGGACATGGTTAGAAGCACATTAAAAGGAAAGCATATGCAGGAGAGTTTCTACATAGAGGCAGTAGCTTATGTTGTCTACCTGCTCAACAGATGTCTGACAAAGAGAGTCAAATTCAAGACATCGATAGAAGCATGGAATGGTCAGAATCCAAGTTTCAGACATCTCAAAGTGTTTGGGTTCCCTCAGGACCAGAAGAGAATGAATTTAAAAGCTAAAGGAGAGAAGTGCATCTTCATCAGATACAACAGCAGGCCGAAGGCAGACAATCCATACAATCTCGAAAGCAAGAAGGTCATCATATCAAGAGAAGTGGATTTTGATGAAGTGGACAACTGGAGACGGAATGACGAAGAGAAGAGCATCAAGGGAAGGTTCTTTGAAGATGAAAATGGTGAAGAAAAAGAAGATGAGGATCAAACTCTTCCCACAAGTCCAGCTCCATCTTTCACCAGCCTCTACTCATTCAGGAGATAGCAGCAATTCAGGGTGAGCTCCTACGAAGACAAGAAGCCTATGTGAGAAGTACAAGGCCAGATTAGATGGAAAGGGCTACAAGCAATGTCAAGGAATCGATTACGAAGAAGTGAGTGTACCAGTGGCAAGGATCGACACAATCAGGCTACTTATTGCACTTGCTGCTCACAATGTTTTCCGTATCGTTATCGCTAGGATACCGATACATATCAGCTATCACATGGGATATCTCGATTGTATCACGTAATGTATGTATCGTTGTTGTTGGTAAATATGTGGAAATTTTGGGAAATTGGTAAAAAATTTCAATGAAACTTTATGGATTGTTAAAGAAGACATCAATACACACTTAGAAATTAAAAAATAATAAATAAATAAAAATCACAAAAAACAAGTGCACATAATAGGTTTCCTTTGTTTTGGGTCTTAATCTATGCATTGTCTGATTGAATGATGAAAGTATATTTAAGGTCTATTCATATAATTTATAGATGTAAGAAGACATGTATGGAAACACAAGCAATACATTAATAAAAAATAAAATTTAAAAAAAAAAAAAAAGTAGAAAACTAGAAATATACTAGTGAATAATGTGTGGATGTGGCTCAAACCCACATAAAGCCATGCAGTGGCTCAGACCCACATAAAGCCGTGCAGTGGATCAAAATCATCATCTCCATCTCGACAAGGTTGAGCATAGTATTGTTGCTTCACAAACCAACAATACTATACCCATGTCATAGTAGAATGATACTAGTGAAGACACTCTCCAACATAACACTAGTACTCGTCCTCTCCGATAAGAGAAAATTTGGGAAAATTTTGAATTTTTTTAAATTTTCAGGAAATCAGCCCTCTTCCCCAAAATCTCGAAATTTGAGTGTATGTGATGGATGATTTCATCAAACACTCTTGAAAACTCTGAAATGAGGGCCAATTGACCGCTGATCAAAGTGAAATTTCAAAAGAAAAATATTTTTTAACATTTATAATAATTTTCAATTAAACAAAAAAAAATTCCAAAAAATTACCAAGAATCACTAGATCATGTTACATGCATGTTTGATTTTGTATTAGGACACAGATTGCAACCGATTTTTAAGAAATTGGGAAATTTCAATTTTTCCTAATTTTCCACAACTTGGCCCATCTCCCCATCTCTGCCAAATCTCAAAATCAAAGCTCCTAATTCATGATTTTCCATGCAAAACATGAAGAGTCACGGATTTGTAACCACTTGACACTAATTTGACATGATTTACGGTATATATAAATAAAATAAAATAAAATAAAATAAAGAGTGTATCAAAAATTAAAATTGCTCACTAGATCGAATGGTTCATGCACATTTTATATCTCACAGGTGGGATATAAGATATATCGTAGGATATATCGGCCAATATCATCGATACTGAAAACATTGCTTGCTTAAAAATAAAAATAAAAATTACCAAATAGGCATGACATCAATATTTCTTAATGGCTACCTAGACAAGGAAGTCTACATTGGACAACCACCCGGATATATCAAGAGAGGACAAGAAGATTGAGTATACAGATTGAAGAAGGCATTATGTGGACTAAAGCAAGCTCCTGGAGCATGGAACACGAGAGAGGGTACATTGGACAACCACTTGGATATATCAAGAGAGGACAAGAAATTGAATTTACAGACTAAGAAAGCATTATAGAGCATGGAACACAAGGATTGATGCCTACTTTTAGAAGAATGGCTTCACTAAGTGCCTGTACAAACATGCATTGTACAATAAGGAAAACAAAGAAGGAGACATTATGATCATTTGTCTCTATATGGACAACATGATCTCAATAACCCAAGCATGACAACATGATCTCAATAACCCAAGCATGTTCGAAGATTTCAAAATATCAATGACCAAAGAATTTGAAATGGCCGATATAGGAAAATTTTCCTATTTCCTTGAAGTGGATCAAGAACAATGCGGAATCTTCATCTCACAAAGAAGTATGCAGGGAAAATACCAAAAAATAAATAAAGATGAGCAGCTGCAAGCCAGTGGGAATACCTGTTGAAATGGGTACGAAACTAAGGCCAGATGCAAAAGGAGAGTCGGTGGATCGTACACCATTCAAGAGCTTAGTTGAAACTTGGAAGTCTTTGGTATCTAACTTTCACAAGACCACACATCGTGAATGCAGTAGTCCTGATCAGTGAATACATGGAGACACCGAAGCGAGAATATTTCATAGCAGCAAAGAAAATCCTAAGGTACGTTAAAGGAAGCATAAATCAAGGCCTGTTCTATGAATCTTCAAAAGATTTGGAGCTAGTAGGCTATACTGAGTGATTATGGATGGAGGAGACCCAGATTAGAGGAAGAGCACTTCTGGATACGTGTTCCATACTGGCTCAACAGCATTCTCGTGATGATCGAAGAAACAAATGGTTGTTGCCATCTCACTGTGCAAAGCCACATTGCCACAGCACATGCATGCCAAGCAATATGGTTAAGAAATTTGTTGAATGAACTGCATCATCCCAAAGAAGCAACGACAGAAATCAACATTGACAAGATGACCGCAATCTCACTTGCAAAGAACCCAGTCTCTCATGGCAAAAGCAAGCACATTGACACTAAGTTCTACTTCATTCTAGGCCAAGTGATGAAAAACAAAGTACAGCTCATCTACAGTAGAACTGCAGACCAGATTGCAGATATATTCACAAAACCATTGAAGACTAGTGTAGTGTAATCAAGAAGTTCATAACTAGTATGACCAATTGAATTTGAGGGGGAGTGTTGGAATATACAAATCAATTGGTTTTCCCGAGGTAGTTAGAAACTAGGAGATGGTAACTAGAAACTAAGAGAGTCGATCGAGTCTCTAGAAAAAGCGTGAAGTCGGTGCATGGGTAGTCTAGAGAGTTCCTTGGCCAGTTTTACATCCTTTTAAATACGGGTTTTGTAGGAAGGTTTTCACGAGTGCAAAAATTACAAGAGTTGTAGAGAAGTACAAGTCTAGCAAGACTTCTATGTAAGAGTCAAGTGTAAGGGTGAGCGGTGTGGCCCATTTGTGAGATTGTAAACAAAGTGACTTGTAAAAGTCATCCATTCAATAAAAGTTAGATCTCTTAAGTCGCCCATCACTGGCATCCATTAAAGGAGAAACATCCAGTTATCTCCATCACTCCTCAACCCTATAGACTTTAGTATGTCCTACATCAAAGTCTGTAATCTTACATATCCATGAATCCAAATTGACCAAAATCCCACTATGTGTGGCATCCACATTTGGCCACAACCCCATGCTAGCCTAATAGATGAACCTTAAGATCTTAACGATTGAACATTCCTCAAGTCTGGTAAAAACATTTTTAGCAGTTAACAGTTTAAAAAAAAAAAAAAAAAAAAATCAATTAAACATCTGAAAACTATTAAGTGTCGAGCCTTGCTAGAAAACCGCTTGATGGATGATCCAATCACCAAGATCTAAGTCAATAATGAATTCCATGGTGAACCAATGGATCCCATAATATTGAATTCCATGGTGAACCAATGGATCCCATGTTAGAGCATGTGAACTTCAACTACATCCCAATGCATGCGCCAAAGCACAAAACACTGGGACAATGAAGTCCCAACATGACTTCAGGTCTAAGGATTAGTCAAAGCTTCTACTAATCAAGTCAATCCGATATGAACATGATGGATCTCCTGAATTAGGGACTTGATACAATCCTCCAATGCAAGTTCCCACTCAGGCCTAAACACAAGAACCTACAGGCATAGTGAAGAATCACTCCCATATGGGGTAGCGTCAGACATCAGTAGCTCAATGGTGAAGACTATCCAGCTTGATTCGCCATTGGTTCTCAACACACAGGATAACCACGAAAACTTATCATACATTGCCCAATCCCACTAATGACTAAACTGCGATGACCAATCTGATCTTTATCTCATCAAAAAGGAAGAGGGAAAGATCCAGCAAGGGTAAAGAAGAGAGAGAGAGAGAGAGAGAGAGAGAGCCCTCCAGAATCAATTCAAAGTCAACTAAGGTGAGTCACAAGTGAATTTAGAGAGTCTTCCAACCTAGATAATTTTCCAAAATCAATGGCAATTAAAAGATTTAATCATTGTAAACAAAAAATAATACCCTATTAAGGGAAATTTTATAGGATAGCCATATGAGCAGCCATGCTTTATGGGACAGAATGTTGGGTAGTACTCCATGTTCATAGAATGAGTAATGCTGAAATGAGGATGTTGAGATGGATTAGTGGCAAGACGAGGAAGGACACAATTAGAAATGAATTTATTCAAGGGAACTTAGGAGTAGCACCAACAAGTTATAAAAGACGAGGGTAAGTAAACTTAGATGGTTCATTCATGTGCAACGGAGACTAAGAACCATGCCGGTTAGGAGCGAGTTGGTAAAGTTGAAGGCCCAAAAGGATGTGGATGCAGATAGTACGAAAAGACTAGATGACCTATGGTTTAATTAAAGGTATGGCCTCACATGCCTCGGTGGTAGACTCACAAGAGTTTCAACACGATGTCATGGGTTTGAGTACCCGTTGTGGTGAAAAACCACTCTGGTGTAAGTGGGTGTGTGGGGGATGAGTGAGTGGGTGTGTGGGGCATGAGTGCGTGTGTAAAATATTTATAAAAAAAAAAAAAAAAAACCTAAAGGTATGGCCCTTGATACAGTGGAATGGTAAAACAGGATTCATGTAGCCAACCCTATTTAATTGGGATAAGGCTTAGATGATAATGTTGAAACAAAAATAATATCAATGACTGCTTATCAGTAGGTTGTGCGGCTTCTGAAAACCAATAGAACCAGCCATAACAGTCTATTTGGATACTGATTCCCGACAAGCAACAGCCTTCAGCATTTTGTTTGAAACTCTGAATATACACAAGATATAATGCAAGCCGTTTCATCATCTAATGGGAGATGTCCCATTGCTGGTTGATCAAAGATGATGCCATCAGATCACAGATTGAGCCCAGATGAGGCCTATCCGAGGTTCTAGATTGCAGATTAGGCACGTCCAAAGGTCCAAATTGAAGATCCGGACCACATTAGGGCCACATTGATCTTGACAATGTCAGCAATCCAGGTGCATGATTAGGACTGCATCAATGGCCAAACTGGACATTGGGAACCACAAATCCAACAATACACTGCTATATGCCTTATATGATTGGCTAAGTGTTTCTTTTATTAGCAAATTGCTTGGTTGGTCCATGTAAAAGAGAGCCAATTAGAGGGCAATAACTATATTGTTATAAGATTTATTGTGGCACATATAAACATGGTATTCAAAAACGGTTATGTGATGGTTGTAACAGCCATTATGTAATGGTAACAGTGAGAGCCGTTATGCGATATGAGGTTGTAACCAGTGTTCGAGTTGTCAGTGTCGCTACAAGTTTCGCTGGCCGGAGATAAAGATATAATAACGTTATCGCAGATAACCAGAAATGCGGGAAAAAGGGGGAAGCATGGGGAAAACGGTGGAATTTCTCAGTAAACTTCAAGACATGACCAAAAATACATATTGTATATTCAGGAATGAAAAAATTGCAAAAAATTAAATAAAAATGCATCAAATAATAAGTTTTCATTTAATGGGGTCTAAAACGCATGTGCTGGCATAAGAAATCACTCTAACATTAACCAAAATAAGTTTATATAATACAAATGCAGCTTACAATAATTCAAACATGTAAATGTAAATGAATTTCAAAAGTACACATTTCCAGCCATATTTCATCCCCACATGGAGTGACGAGGTGGCTCGTAGTTATCATTTGGATCCCGTTGCGGTCGGGCATAGTATTGTTGCCCAACATGTTGGCAGCATTGTTCCCAGATCATCCTCTGCTCGTACCAATTGAGGAACTCCCTTATGTACCTCTGATAGTCGTCCTTCCCGAAATGTACGAGTACGCCCAAACATGGGTATTGCAAGACATATGTCGACAACATTTGTTGAGTAGGATCCTAACGGAACAGATCAAGTCCAACCCCGACTCCCTAATAGTATTGCTGCCAGTCATACGGGTACCCCAAATATCCTCCTATTAAAGGGTCATGACTTGAAGAACTATTTGCCAGTAGCCCATATCTATGGGTAGACGAGTGTGACTGAATGTCCGAGTTATCGTGCCCATACCCGTGATATCCCCCATCTTCATAAGGTGGGACGTAAGTGGAACTCCCCTGCTTTGAATTGATGTTCATAAATGACAAGCTGCATAAGAGAGCGTCAGTCACTGCGCGTCCGACTATCTTCTTCGAACAACACTCGAACATATACGTGGGATCTGATACTCTCACCCAGGATGGTGGACGAGATTCATGGTCATCGTCTTGAGTGGCATGGTCAAAGTATTGCTCCTGAGTGAACTGGCCAATGGATCACTAACTTCGACCTGTCGTGTACCCCCCACCACTGTCACCTACCACCTACATTTGTGTCAGTGCCTCCATCCTCTCCCTCATCACCACTATTGTTATCATCGTCGTCCCCGCAACCAGTGTCGAGTGAGGATTGAGTCTGATCATCATCACTTACAATGACTTGATGATGGGGAGGGAGCTGTGAAGATGCTTCTTCACCATCATTGAAACGTGCTAAACTCCTCACCAAAGGATCAAAGGAGTCCGTATGTGCCCTCTGTTGGCTTACTACTTGATCGACATCGATACTAAGAGACGTTGCTCCCTCGGCTACTTGTGGAGCAGAGCCTCCCTCCGCATCGTCTAAATCAGCTGATTTAACCCACTCATAAAGTGGGTCCTCATCATCGTCACCTATCTATGTCATGGTACCTATAGACAACAGGTCGAGCGGATCAGATTTTCCTCCATGTCTCGGTCAGCCTGCAACTACCTCTCTCTTAACTTCATATTGTAGTGGCAGTAAACGGGTTTCTACAACTTCTCATATGCCAGCCTCTTCCTCTTGCTGGTGTGTATGAGTGACCATGTGCTCTAATTCCTCTCACACGGTGAAGAGGATACAGTTTGTGCGAGAACACGAATTGTAGTGCGGGCGTGTCGACTCCGTACATCACCCACCACTCGCATATATATCCATGAGGAGCTTGTTTTAATTTAAAATTTAAACGAAAAATGCAATTACCTAATTATGTTATCATACTCACACAGTAACATTATTTTTGTCGATGTTTTTGCTAGTGCGGATGAGAACGTACCCCTAGCATCCCTAAACCGCAACAATTCTAAACACGGATTCACAGGTCATTATTTTTAATCACTCATATTTCTAAAAGCCATAAGGAAGAAAATTTATTTTAACAATTTCCATTGGTGAAATGCTCAAATTGCATTACCTGGTTACCGAATTTTGCTTGCGCTGTCGATTCTGGGAACAGTCATTCAAACACCTCGTAGACGGCCATTGTCAAATCATTATTTTCATGGAGCCGACATTTGTGATGGAATTTGGGATTCATATAATATGATGAAACTCAAAGATTATTTACTCAGTTGCATTAACATGCAAACAGAAGTGATGCTTAAAGTGCAAGTGCAAGTGATAAAAAATACAGGTAAACGTAACAAACTTACCAGCTTGGTGAAGTGAATGCTCGAGGGTCCTGGTTCATCGTTCATCGATGATATCGATCACCCACTAATGCGAATTGGGGATTGCAGTCGTTATCCCCTCTCTCATAATTCTCATGAGCTCATACATTGACCCCATTGAAAGCAACATCTCATTATTTACGGCTCGTATGACCTTATAAATTGGATGCAGGATGAAAATGACGGTGTGAACTCGATCCTAGAAGGAATTAGAAAGCACCATATTCGAAACTTTCTTTGCACCTTCAGTCTTCTTCTAATTCCAATCCAGGTATTTCTCGGATCTGAACAAATTCCTAAGACCCACACGGTGCCTGTATAAGTTGTCGAGTGCAATGAAGTTCCTGAGGAACTGTGTCACGCCTGGTCTAACAATGTCCCATCCACAACACTCACGCATTGTAGCCAACAACCATGAGTGATTGTATTTAAAGTTCGTCACTCTCCTCGCATCCTAGATGGTCTTCCTGATAGAATCCCTCTAGCTTATCCCCTCGAGCATTAAATCAATGTTGTGTGCCACACATGGGGTCCAATAAAGATTGTACCTCCTCATCAATTTCTTTCCAGCCTTAATAAACGCACTGCCATTGTTTGTCACAACTTGGGCAGCATTCTGGGACCTAACATCTTTAATCACTTCTTTTAGGAGGTCATATATGTACTTGTGATTTTTTATCTTGGCTAATGCATTAATGGATTTGAGGAAAATGGGCTGCCCTCTATAGTACACCATGAAATTGATAATGGACAATTTTGTGGATCCCGTCCACCCATTACACATGATCGTCACCCCATACTGCTTCCAATTCGCCTTAAGTTCACATACCCAAGCATGCATCTCCTCGTACTCTCGATCGAGGTAGACCCTAAGAATCTCCTGTGGCGTCGGAGGTTTCATGCTAGGCCCGGCACGCTGCACCTCAATCATATTTTTTATGTGAGGACTGGTTGCAACATTTGCTGGTACATGGCTCGAGATGAACCACCTAGATATAGCGCCCCCCATTTTCTCCCTAAGCACCTTGTTCCACATATTTTTTAATCTCTTTTGATTGACACCTACAATGGATGCATCTATGACACGAGCACCTTATGTGCATTGTTGGGCATGCCCGCCATAACCACTTCCACCCGTACTGCCCCCCTCAAACCGTCTGCTGCTCCCACTAACCTCATGTCCGGACATCCCAAACGACGGCCTACTCTCATCAAACCGTTTTCTTTGCTCCTCATCCCACTTTAACGCATGAGACTCACGAATCACTTGTCTGAACTCCCTCCTATCACAAGTCGTAACAAAATCATCGAGATATGCGATTCCCTTGTCGTCATCGTTATCTTGCTCATCGATAACACCTAAGTTCCGTCCAGTGCCTCGTAGCTCCTCCCTCAAATCCCTCTCCCAATCCTTCTGTTGCAGCTTGTGTGACTTTGCTTCAGCCAACATTCTTCTCATCTCCTCTCTCACTGGCTTTGTTACACTTAGGTAGTCTTTCACATTCTTCTATCCCCCTGCCAAATGTTCCTTCAGCCTAGACACTCCCCTACTTTGTATCACTTGGACACAGTAGTTGCATATGGCTCCATATTTATTCCCCTCCACTGGTCGTCTATGTTTACACTAGGTGCTCGTCGATAGCACCTAGGCCCCGTCCAGTGCTTTGACATTTTGCTCCCAATTGATAGTATATATAGATACAACAAAGCAAATTGGATATAACTCTATAATAAAGGACGGATCGGATTGTCAAAATATTTTGCTCCCGGTTGACTGATCCATTCAGTCTCCAGAATGAAGGACGGATCAGATCGTCAAAATATTTTTGTATGTGGGACCAGTTTGGCGATGCATGACGGTAATCCTAAATCTTCAATATTATCGAAATTATCGCTGATAATATCGATATGGCTGGCTTACCGAAAATTGTAACCCCTTCTTTCGTTGCTCTTCTGGATATCGCCGATTTCTTGCCGATATTTTCATTTTGTCGACATTTCCTAAAAAATCGACGATAATCCCCTGTTCCCACCAACCACGGGTGGGAACGGTAGCCAACTACCTCCATTTTCTTCCGATAAAAGGGTGGCATTTTTTGCGATAACGAAAACAAGAAGAAAATACCTGTTTTTTTTCCCTCGGATCTGTTTGAGGAAGAATATTTCAAGACCCGACAGTGGTTGGATTGCAAATCGGCCACCGTTCTTCAAAAGGTACGAATCAAACCCTAAAAAATTCAAACTTTCCATCGAAAAATCCTCCAACAACAAATTCTCCAGCATCGCCAACCTTGGAACGTGTTGTTAGGGTTATGAAATTTCAGGGATAGTTTATTTTTGTAGAAAATTTCGAATTTTAGGACAGGGAGGTGGATTTTTTTTAGGTTGCAGACAGAGAGAGACGAAGAGTGAGAGTCCCTTTCCAATTTTTACCATGGCATCGGAGGACATGGATTTCATGTCAGAAAGCCTTTCGTAGTGAGTTCCTGCGTTAGTAACCTAGGTGGAGCCCACTATGATGTTTGTGAGAAATCCACTCTATCCATCCATTTTGTGAGTTCATTTTAGGACATGAGGCCAAAAATGAGCCGAATCCAATACTCAAGTGGGCTGAAAAGATGAGGATTACACATCCACAGTGAAAGGTATATCAAAGGAAGTTCAATTTTAATCTTCATGGTTACACCCTTCAACTAGATGAAGATGGGACTCTAAGTCCAGTTGAGTTCTTGAATCAAGCATAAGATCTCCCTGATCTCTACAAGTGGATCATCTGAATCCCTAGTTTCCTTCATCTGAATTCTCTAAGTTTTAGATAAATATTTCATCATTATTCTCTCAATTACATTCGATTTAGATTTCAGCTTAGTCTAGTTCTAGTTCAATTTAGTTTTAGATTACGAACAGGTTCCAGTCCCTTGGGATTTGACCTCGGTCTCACTGAGTTTATTACTACATCACAACCCTATACTTGGGGAGTGAACAAGTTTTGGCGACTCCAGGGAGCTTTTAATGGTAGGAATTTCCTTAACCACATTTTCCTTTAGTACAGACCACTTTAAGTCTTAGATCCTACTCACTTTTAGTCTCATATCCTAAAAGGAGCTCATAAAACGGGTGGACAGTATGGATTTCTTGAAAACATCATGGTGGGCCCCACCTAGGTTTCCAACGCAGGAACTCACTACGAAAGGTTTTCGCAAGAAATCCTCCCGATTATGAATATTGCGCGAGCGCAATACTACTAGCATACTGAGTAGACTCTGTGGGGCCCACCATGATGTATGTGTCACATCCACGCCGTCCATCCTTTTTCCATATCATTTTAGGCATGGTCCCAAAATTCAAGAATATCCACTACAATATGGAATACGCTACAGGAAACAGTGTGAATTGAATGTATATTGTTGAAAATTTTTTGAGGTCCACAGAAGTTTTGGATGAAGCTAATATTTATGTTTTTCCTTCATCCATATCTTTATAACCTTTTGAACGGGTTGGATGACAATTAAACATCATTGTGGGCCCTAGGAATGTTTCAATGGGGAACATCATTAACCCCATTGTTTCCTATGGTGTGGTCCACTTAAGCTTTGTCTATGTAATGCAGGACAATTAACCACTTGCTCCAAAAGCTCGAACTGTTAGAGTCTGGAGAATTAATCCTTTTATCTTATAGCCCAGGCCCCACATCTCATGGGTTAAGACCTCGGACGAACCCCCTTCGTGGGCCCCAAATTACATGGGCTCCCCGCATCCCACAGGCTACCCCACTCGAGCCCGATGTGAAATGCGCATTACTCACCCCTGGTAAGGAGTCTCGAACACGAGACCTCCCCCGTGCGCCCCAAATCGCATGGGTCACCCACCCCGAGTGTGCCCCTGCATCCAACAGGCGACCCCACTCGAGCCCAGTGTGAAAATGCCCCTGCATTAATCACCCCCGGTGAGGAGTCTCAAACACAAGACCTCCCACTCTGATACCAATTTGATGTAGGACAATTAACCACTTGCTCTAAAAGCTCAAACTGTTAAAGTATGGCGAATTAATCATTTTATCTCATAGCCCAAGCCCCACGTCTCATGGGTTAGGACCTAGGCCGAACCCCCTTCGTGGGCCCCATATCACATGGGCCGCCCACCCCGAGTGTGGCCCCGCATCCCATGGGCTACCCCACTCGAGCCCGGTGTGAAATGCGCATTACTCACCCCTGATAAGGAGTCTCGAACATGAGATCTCCCGCTCTGATACCAATTTACTGTAGGACAATTAACCACTTGCCCTAAAAGCTCCAACTGTTAGAGTATGGCGAATTAATCCATTTATCTCATAGCCCAGGCCCCGCATCTCATGGGTTTTAAGACCTCGGTCGAACCCCCTTCGTAGGCCCCAAATCACATGTCCCCTGCATCCCACAAGCGACCCCACTCGAGCCCGGTGTGAAAATGTCCCTGCATTAATCACCCCCAGTGAGGAGTCTCGAACACGAGACCTCCTGCTCTGATACCAATTTGATGCAGGACAATTAACCACTTGCTCTAAAAGCTTAACTGTCCTGCATCACTATGCTTCAATTTTGGGCCAAACCCTTAAAATCATTGGAAACAATGGATGGACGCATGGATAACCCACATACATCCATATTGTCCATCCTGTGAGCCCTATAGTCATGGGTCCCACCTGACTCAATGAATCTGGGGTCTCACCTAATCCGCTCTCACCCGATCCCTGCGAAAGGCCTTTCATCGGAAGTTCCTGCATTGGGATGCTAGGTGGGGTCCACCATGATGATTCTAAAAAATCCACCCAGTCCATCCATTTTTCCAGATCATTTCAGGACGTGAGCCAAAAAACCCGGTGGATCCAAAACTCAAGTGGGCCACAGGAGAGGAAATAGTGGAGATTCAGTGACCATCGTTTAAAAATTCAAATGGCCACAAAAGTTTCATATCAAGTTAATCATTTTGTGTTTTCACTTCATCCCAATGGGAATGAACTTATAAACGGTTTGGATGGCATATAAACGTCAAGGTGGAGCCTGGGAAGGTTTGAAGGATAAGAAACTCTTTCTTCAGTTTTCCTTCTTGCATGGGCCACTTGAGTTTTGGATCCACCTGATTCTTGGTCGCAAGTCCTAAAATGATATGGAAAAACGGATAGACGGGGTGGATTGTTCGGAAATATCATGGTGGGCCCCACCTAGCATCCCAGCGCAGAAAATGCCTCGTGTTCCATGTTCCCCGAAAACGGAAGGAAGTGGATTAGTTAGTGTACCACACACCACCGACTTGATTGGTGTGTTAACGTTACCAAGTTATGTGGGTCCCATCATAAGGTATGTGTAATATCCCAACCGCCCTTAGATTTGGCGAGCCCGTCCTAAGGCTTGAACCGAAAAATAAGACAGATATGGAGATCAAGTGGACCACACTACAGAAAGCAGTAGGGGATTGAACGTCTACCATTTAAACCCTTTTTGGGGTCACAGAAGTTTGGATCAATACGGTATTCGTTTTTACTCTTCATCTAAATCCGTGCGATCTAATGAATAGATTGGATGGAAAATAAACATTATGGTGGGCCCTACGAATGTTTTAACGGTCTCAATCATTGTCCCACTGCTATTTGTGGTGTGGTTCACTTAAGCTTTGGATATGAATTATTTTCGGGATTATGGTCTAAAATGATTTCGCAAAATGGATGAACGGTGAGGAGATAATAAATACATCATTTTAGGGGCCATGTAACTTTGATCTCCTTTGAACCGTCCGTACAACTCGGAGCTTAAGGAGCAGCAGCGCTCATCTTCGCACAACACGTACCTACACCAGTCAGATCAGTGGTGTGTGGTACACCAGCATTTTATCCACCCATTCTGTACTGAGTAACCTCTGTGGGGCCCACTGTGATTTACTTATTTTATCCACTCCGTTCATCCATTTTACCAGATACTTTTAGGGCTTGAACTAAAAAATGAAGTATATCCAAAGCTCAAGTGGGCCTTAGGAAGGTTTCATCAGTGGAAATCATTATTCCCAATGTTTTCTTTGGTGTGGTCCACTGGAACTTTGTTTAAGCTTTAATGTTGGGTTCAACCCCTAAAATGAGCTGTAAAATGGATGGACAGTGTGGATAAAGCACATACATTCATGGTGGGCCCAACAGAGTTTCCTGTGATGTGGCCCACTTTGATGTATTTATTTTGTATCCACGCCATCCATCCATTTTTCCAGATCATTTTAGGGCATTATCCTAAAAATGAAGTAGATCCAGTTATCAGATGGACCATCCCATAGTAAACAGTGGCAATTGGATGAAAGGAAAAAAATAAATATCATGTGGTGTGGTCCACCTGAATTTTGTATATGCTTCATTCTGTTCAGAGATTTAGGATTACCATCATGCATCACCAAACTGGTCCCGCATAAAAAAAAAAAATTTTTTAAATGACAATCTGATCTATCCTTCATTTTGGAGATTGAATGGATCGATCAATCAGGAGCAAAATATATTGACAATCCAATCCGTCCATTATTATGTAGTTATATGCAATTTGTTTCGTTGTATCTATATATAGTATCAATCGAGAGCAAAATGTCGCCTAGATCGGGAAAAGAGCAAGGGACATTGGGTGAAACACGGACAGCCAGTGGAGGGGAATAAATATGGAGCCATATGCAACTCCTATGGCCAAGTGATACGGATGGGAGGAGTGTCTAAGCTGAAGGAACATTTGGCAGAGGGATACAAAAATGTGAAAGACTGCCCAAGTGTAACAAAGCTAGTGAGAGGAGATGAGAAGAATGTTGGTTAAAGCGAAGTTACACAAGCTATAGGAGAAGGATTGTGAGAGGGATCTGAGGGAGGAGCTACGAGGCACCGGACGGGGACTAGCTGCTATCGACGAGCAAGATGACAACGACGAGGGGATCGCATATCCCGATGACTATGTTACGGCTCGGGATAGGAGGGAGTTCAGACAAGTGATTCGTGAGTCTCATACATTAAAGTGGGAGGGGGAGCAAAGAAGACGGTTTGATAAGAGTAAGTCGTCGTTTGGGACGTCCCGACATGAGGCTAGTGGGAGCAACAGACGGTTTGAGGGAGGCAGTATGGTTGGTAGTGGTTATGGGGGGCATGGGCAACAACGCACAAAGCGCTCATGTCATAAATGCACCCATTGCAGGTATCAATCAAGAAGCATTAAAAAATATGTGGAACAAGGTGCTTGGGGAGAAAGTAGGGGCACTATATCTAGGTGGTTCATCTCAAGCCATGTACCAGCAAATGTTACAGTCAGTTCTCACTTCAAAAATATGATTGAGGTGCAGCATGTCGGGCCTGGCGTAAAGCCTCTGACGCCACAGGAGATTCTTAGGGTCTACCTCGATCAGGAGTACAAAGAGATGCATGCTTGGGTACGTGAACTCAAGTCAAACTGGAAGCAGTACGGGGACGATAATGTGTGATGGGTGGACGGGACCCACAAAATTGTCTATTATCAATTTCTTGGTGTACTATAGAGGGCAGCCCGTTTTCCTCAAATCCATTAATGCATCCGTTAAAATAAAAGATCACAACTACATATATGACCTCCTAAAAGAAGTGATTAAAGATGTTAGGTCCCAGAATGCTGCCTAAGTTGTGACAGACAATGACAGTGCGTTCGTTCAGGCGGAGAAGAAATTGATGAGGAGGTACAATCTCTATTGGACCCCGTGTGTGGCACACAGCATTGATTTAATGCTCGAGGGGATAAGCTAGAGGGATTCTATAAGGAAGACCATCCAGGATGCGAGGAGAGTGACAAACTTTAAATACAATCACTCATGATTGTTGGTTACAATGCGTGAGTGTTGTGGAGGGGACATTGTTAGACCAGGCACGACACAGTTCCTCAGGAACTTCATTGCACTCGACAACTTATATAGGCACCGTGTGGGTCTTAGGAATTTGTTTAGATCTGAGAAATACTTAGAGTGCAATCAGAGAAAGACTGAAGGTGCAAAGAAAGTTTTGAATATGGTGCTTTCCAATTCCTTCTGGGATCGAGTTCACACTGTCATTTTCATCATGCGTCCGATCTATAAGGTCCTACGAGCCATAAATAATGAGATGTGACTTTCGATGGGGTCAATGTATGAGCTTATGAGAATTATGAGAGAGGGGATAAAGACTGCAATCCCCAATTCACATTAACGAGTGATCAATATCATCGATGAACGATGAATCAGGACCCTCGAGCATCCACTCCACCAAGCTGGTAAGTTCGTTACGTTTACCTGTATTTTTTCACTTGCACTTGCACTTTAAGCATCACTTTTGTTTGCATGTTAATGCAACTGAGTAAATAATCTTTGAGTTTCAGCATACTACCTAAATCCCAAATTTTATCACAAACGCCGGCTCCATGAAAATAATGATTTAACAATGGCCGTCTACAAGGTGTTCGGATGACTGTTCCCAAAATCAACAATGCAAGCAGAATTCGGTAACCAGGTAATGCAATTTAAGCAGATTTCACCAATGGAAATTGATAAAATAAATTTTCTTCCTTACAGCCTTTAGAAATATGGGTGATTAAAAATAATGATCTATGAATCCGTGTTTAGAGTTATTGCGGTTTAGGGATGGTAGGGGTATGTTCTCATCTGCAATAGTAAAAGCCCGCACTACATTTATTAGCAGTCCGTGTTCTCGCACAGACTGTATCCTCTTCATCGTGCGAGAGGAATTGGAGCACATGGTTACTAATATACACTAACAAGAGGAAGAGGCTGGCATATGAGAAGTCGTAGAAACCCGTTTATTGCCACTACAATATGAAGTTAAAAGAGAGGCAGTTGTAGGTAGACCGAGGCATGGAGGAAAATCTAACCCGCTCGACCTGTTGTCTATAAGTACCATGGCATAGATAGGTGATAATGATGAGGACCCACTTTATGAGTGGGTCAAATCAGCTGATTTAGATGATGCGAAGCGAGGCCCTGCTCCATAGGTAGCCGAGGAAGCAACGTCTCTTAGTATCGATGTCGATCAAGTAGTAAGCCAACAGAGGGCATATACGGACTCCTTTGATCCTTTGGTGAGGAGTTCAGCACGTTCCAATGATGGTGAGGAAGCATCTTCACAGCCCCCTCCCCATCAGCAAGTCGTAGTAAGTAATGATGATGAGACTCAACCCCCACTCAACACTAGTCGTGGGGACAACGATAACAACGATAGCAGTGATGAGGGAGGGGATGGAGGCACCGACACTACTGTAGGTGGTAGGTGGCAGTGGTGGAGGGTATGCAACAGGTCAGAGCCAGTGATCCGTTAACCAGTTCCCTAAGGAGCCATACTTTGACCATGCCACTCAAGACGATAACCATGGATCTCGTCCACCATCCAGGGTGAGAGTATCAGATCCCACATGTTCGAGCGTCGTTCGAAGAAGATAGCCGAACGCACAGCGACTGATGCTCTCTTACGCAGCTTGTCATTTATGGACATCAATTCAGAGCAAGGGAGCTCCACTTACGACCCACCTTATGAAGATGGGAGATATCACGGGTATGGGCACGACAACTCGGACATTCAGTCACACTCGTCTACCCATAGATACGGGCTATTGGCAGATAGTTCTCCAAGTCATGACCCTTTGAAAAGAGGATATTTGGGGTACCCGTATGACTGGCAGCAATACTATCTAGGAGTCGGGGTTGGACTTGATCTGTTCCCTCAAGACCCTACTCAGCAAATGTCGTCGACATATGTCACACAATAGCCATGTCTGAGCATGCTCGTACAATTTGGGGAGGACGACTAGGTACATAAGAGAGTTCCTCAATTGGTACGAGCAGAGGATGATCTAGAAACAATGCTACCAACATATTGGGCAACAACACTATGCCCAACTGCAACGGGATCCAAATGATGACTACGAGCCACCTCGTCACTCCATGTGGGAATGAAATATGGCTGGAAATGTGGACTTTTTTAATTCATTTACTTTTACATGTCTTAATTATTGTAAGCTGCATTTGTATTATATAAACTGATTTTGGTTAATGTTAGAATGATTTCTCACGCTAGCGCATGCTTTTTGGACCCCCATTAAATGAAAACTTATTCCTTAATGCATTTTATTTTTTTTGCAATTTTTTCATTCCTAAATATATAAATATGTATTTTTAGGCATGTCTTGAAGTTTCACTGAGAAATTCCACCGTTTTCCCCATGCTTCCCCCTTTTTCCCGCATTTCCAGTTATCGGCGATAACGATATTATATCTTTATCTCCAGCAGCGAAACTTGTAGCGACACCGACGACTCAAACACTGGTAACAGCCATCGTTACTGTTATTGAATACCTTGCATAAAAAGGCAAACCAGCCTTCTATTGGACTTCTTGATTATATAGATCAAACAAAAAGCTTTCTTTGAGAATTTTTTTAGCAGCAGTTGTTTTTTCCTTAAAATGGGTTGCTTCTTCGAGCATTAGTTGCTACTTAGCATTGGCTGCTTCCAATCTCTTTTGCATATACTAGTTCTGATTGGTAGATTGTAGTTTATACAAACAGATCATTATCTGAATATTTAATGTTGCATCTTGAATAAGATTAAAATCCTTAAAATGGTAATGCATTTACAGGTTGAATTCAACTCGTTATGATTCTTCCAATCATAACGAGTAAAATCCTTAAAATGGTAATGTATTTACAGGTTGAATTCAACTCGTTATGATTCTTCCAATCACTTAGCATTGACTGCTTCCAATCTCTTTTGCATATACTAGTTCTGATTGGTAGATTGTAGTTTATACAAACAGATCATTATCTGAATATTTAATGTTGCATCTTGAATAAGATTAAAATCCTTAAAATGGTAATGTATTTACAGGTTGAATTCAACTCGTTATGATTCTTCAAGTAGTCAACAAAATTTGACTGGAAAATAAATTATACTGTCAGATATTGAGGAAAAAAAAATCAAAAAATCTTGATACTGCCCAATGGGTTTGAACTTTATTATGCACACTTCAGAGTTCAGACTGCAACATCCAGGTTTGGCTGGTACACCACAGCAGATGATAAAAAATGCTGGAATGACCAGTCCCTTAAGATTTTGTTAAGCATCATGACATCAGACTCACAAGAGCCACTGGATACTTGTGCTACATAGAATTGTCAGCAATAGATTGAAGGAAAGAAACAAAGAAAAGAAAAGGTTTGGATGAACACTGAAACAAAAGCCAACCCTGACAATAATATAATTGTGCCTTCATGCTCCCATATTGGTAGTTGAATTCAATCAAGCGAAAGGATGAATTTCCTGGAATATGAAATTGTACAGAAGTGGCAGGTGATTCAGAGGTTGAATCACAGTTACGATTTCGGTTTCATATATTAGAGATCTCATGTGCTGGATAATGCATCAGCATTTAGAGAACCTAGCTTTGAATATGCAGCTGTGTAGATAAAATTAGCAGAATTCAAAGAAGCTTGATTAACTTCAGCATCAGATTCCAAGGGGAGTAATAGGCTATAATCAAGAACCAACAAGAGCTCTAACTGCATTCAAATAAAAATACAATACGACAAGTGAAGTTATTCCTTTTTGTTGAAACTTGTGATACAGCGACTTACCGGTCACAAAAAGTCTTTTTGTTCTTATATTGGGAGTCTGATTAGTATCTGAAGAATCAGTCAGTTTTTCATCACCTGGAAATTTGAAAAAGCATTAAGCTTTATACTAAAAACTTGTCAGCATAGATGGATGATTTAAATAAATCTGAATGAGATTAAACAGCATTCTGTGGATCATCCAGAAAAGGAGACCTCCAACCAGAACTTTGATGTATTTTCATGTGAACTATTTGAATCTTACCTGCAATTACAATTGGTCCAATTCTATATACTAGAAAAAGCTACCCAAGTAATACTTAATAGTTTGTATCCTATTCCTATGTTACCTACGGTGGGATGCTTTAGAATCTAGTAAACACCAAAATAATAATAATAATAATAATAATAAAGATAAAATAAATAAATAAATAAATAAAAACCACTATGGGGGCAACTCAAGTGCATCCCATCTCCGTCTCCTGCAGTACCACAATATCATTGTTGCTGATGCACTCAGCTTCCTTAGGTGGTGACTAACAAATCCTTCATCCAAGACTTCTAATAACATCTTATAGCGCAATAAGAAATGGATTTCAAAAATCTTGTGAGGATCTTTGAGGAGGCTTGCATCACAAGAGACGTGAAACATTGAAGAATTTGGTGTAGCAGATCCTTCTCTATGAATATCATTCATTCATTCTGCATGGAACTTGCAACCATGACAAAGAGGCTCCTCCATGTGCACAAGCATGGAGAAAGGCAGCCCCACCTACGGTAGTAACTTTTAGTTGGACTTCAAATGCTAACAAAATTCTTCACCGTAGGTTTGCTCCCTATAGGTGAGGGTTCGATTCCCCTCCTTGGCTTTACCCGATACACGTGGTTGTGGGTGATTGCGTGTATCCGCAGGGATTAATCTCACTTCAAAAAATGAGGTGGGGACACTGATGCAGGACATGAAATTTAAAGATGATATGCAAGATTTCAGGCTTAGATCATATTAATTCAGAAACAATAACATAAAAATTCCACATCCCACACAAAAGTCCAAACATTCAATTAAGGGGAATCTATACGGGTCCAGGCTTACACATGATAGGGTTGGATCAATAAAATTTATGAACCAAACGATGCTCAAAGATAAGAAATAATCATCCACACATGCATAGTAATCAGCCCCTAATCCAAGAGATTTACCAATTTCAATTCAAGGAATCCTAGGGTGAGAATAGGGATAGAATTTGGGGATTTAGAACCATGTAGGGTTAGGGTTTATGAAAAACAAATATGAGAGAGTAAAGGAAAGGGAACCCTGAACCAGAAGACGGTTGTCACGTGCGGACCACAAGTGGGACCTGATGCATGTGCTTTGGTGATCGGCCGCACGTGTGTAGGGCCCACATGCCCAAAAATTGTCTCCTTGGGGTTGGTCGGCCAGGCTTGGGCTTCAAAACTCCCAAATTTCACGTCGATCCGAGCTACGGCTTGGGCATAGTGCTCCGTCGAAATTTCAGCCCTCCTGCAGGGCCAGATTCTGCAAATCTGTTGAAGAGATGGAATTTGATGTAATAAGGGACAGATTTGTAGCGCAGATGATTATGGGAGATGAGAAGGGTAGATGGTATAAGACGGGTAATAGCGATGGCGATGGATGGAGGTGAATCGGGATAGATGTGGCTTCGCACCACGATAGTTAACCTTTCGAAGAAGGGAGGGCTTTGCACCCAATTAGGCTTCACAACTCAGAGAGTAGGAAAACGCATAATTTTTATTAATCTTCAATCCCTCGAAAAAGCTACAAGGATTGCCTATTTATAAGAAAACCCTATACCCCAAAACTCACGTCATGTGTGCAACCTATTACTTGACGATGAAGTAAATCAAAATAAAAACCAAACAAAGAAATCTAAAACGTTCATGATGTTCTAAATAATAACAATAAGCAAAACCTAAAATATGAAATCAATCCGACTAGTGAGCCACTATCATGAGATCTCATGGTGGGCTTTTTTTGACTATCGAGCCCACTCTTTTGAATCAAAACTTCGCCTCCTAACTAGGAGGCCCTCCCTGGACGATGTCATCAATCCAGATTGATGATGGGGTCCTTCTGACGTATGTGCGTAAGGAGCGGCGTGCATGCGCGTGTGCATGTGATGTCCCCCTCAATTCTCTCCGACTGCAAAGATTTCGTCACTAGCGAAATAAAACTCCTGAACCACTCCAGGATGTCAGGATCAAGTCTCTGAAACTCCTCAGTGAGCCGCGTGCTATCTGAAGTTGGGTATGACTTTCATTTAACCAGGTACTTCTGAAACCCGCCGTCCGACGTTGAAATTATCTAATGGTCCAGGATATCCTTTATTTCCTCTCTGGGTGTGTGAAGGTTAGGTATGGGAGGTAGAGGCAGGGAAGAAAAGTCAGGAAGAGTAGGTATGGGAGGTAGAGGCTGGAAAAATGGGTCGGGATGGGCAGGTATGGGACGTAAAGGCTGGAAAAATGGGTCGGGACGGGTAGGTATGGGACGTAGAGGCTGGGAAAATGGGTTGGAAGGGTCATGGATCAAGGGAAAGGTCTAGGGAATCAGGATGATTAGGCGAAAGGCTGGACAATGCATCGATTGCCCCTTGAAATGCAACTAGATCCTCCACATTGAATGTGGAACTAATTCCCATGGAGGGTGGAAGATTTGCCACATCCACATTGAGACCGTTTCGTTTTATAATTTTGAATGGTTCAATGTTATGCACGTGTAATTTTCAAACAGCTCCCTCAGGGTACCGCTCTAGCCTGATGCAGATCATCGCAGAGTCCCTTACATTGAATTCCTTGAAACATTTATGTTGGTCTGCAGAAAGTGAGTAATGTTCATTATTAGCCATGATCTTCTGCCTGATTTGTTGATGCCATGAATGAATGTGATGCACAAAAGACTCTGCAGGCCCTGACGGCCTATGGGACAGTGACATAGGGACAAGATCAATAGGTTTTCCAGGTTTATAACCAGTAACGACTTCATAAGGACTGAGACCTGTGGACCTATGACAGAACTATTAAATGCAAACTCGGCTGTAGGTATTACGGTGTCCCATGTTCTGGTGTGCTCTATATCCCTCCTATGGAGAAACTCATCTGGTAGCTCATCCATTACCGGAATGGCCTCGGTGGATAACTCTATACTAGTCTCTGGTACACTCTCTTCAACCACAAGGCCGCACATGTTGTACCCCCCAAAATAGTGGTCTCGATGTCCCTTATGGGGTGAGTGCACGGGTGCACGCCCATAATTGATTCCTTGACCAACTCCATTCATTAGTCTATCCTCCAGGCCACCTACCTAAGATTGGACATCTACCCCAATGGTGGGGTTTGTCCTGGCGATGGTCTTTAGTCGAGTAATGTGCACATCAAGCTGTTCAAAGCATCGGTCCATTTCCAAGCGCTTATCCAAAAACTCGATCTGCTGAGACAACTTGTTTAGTGACTCTAGCAGTTATCTCATGTTTAGTGTATGGTGCAAACCAAAATTCAGCAATATAGTTGTCAAAATATTTTTAAAAAAAAAAATTAAGAAACAACCTAGTTTCTAAAAACGAAAAAGGAAAGTTTCTGAAAATAAATTAGGAAAGTTTCTAAAAAACCAACCTATTTTCTAAAAACGAAAAAAGGAAAGTTTATAAAAACAAATTAGGAAAGTTTCTAAAAAAGCAACCTAGTTTCTAAAAAAAAAAAAAAAGGAAAGTTTCTAAAAACAAACTAAGAAAGTTTCTAAAAAAACAAATTAGGAAAGTTTCTATATAATAAATAAATAAATAAATAAATAAATAAAAACAAATTAGGAAAGTTTTTCAAAAAAAACAACCTAGTTTCTAAAAAAAGAAAAAGGAAAGTTTCTAAGAATAGAAAGTAAGTTAGTTTCTAAAAAGAAAAAGGAAAGTAAACTAGTTTCTAAAAAAGTAAAAGGAAAGGAAATTAGTTTCGAAAAACAGATTAAGAAAGTTTCTAAAAACAAAAAAGGAAAGTTTCTAAACCTAGAAATAGAAAGCTAAGTTAATTTTTAAAATAATTCAAATAAGAAAAGTTTCTAAACCTAGAAATAGAAAGCTAAGTTAATAAGTTTCTGATACCAAATTTGATGCAGGACATGAAATTTAAAGATGATATGCAAGATTTCAGGCTTAGATCATACTAATTCAGAAACAATAACATAAAAATTCCACATCCCACACAAAAGTCTAAACATTCAATTAAGGGGAATCTATGCGGGTCCAAGTCTACACATGATAGGGTTGGATCAATAAAATTTATGAACCAAACGATGCTCAAAGATAAGAAATAATCATCCACACATGTATAGTAATCAGCCCCTAATCCAAGGGATTTACCAATTTCAATTCAGGAAATCCTAGGGTGAGAATAGAGATAGAATTTGGGGATTTAGGACCATCTAGGGTTAGGGTTTATGAAAAATAAATATGAGAGAGTAAAGGAGAGGGAACCCTGAACCAAAAGACAGTTGTCATGTGCAGACCACAAGTGGGACCTGATGCACATGCGCTGGTGATCGTCCGCACGTGTGTGGGGCCCACGTGCCCAAAAATCGTCTCCTTGGGGTTGGTCGACCAGGCTTGGGCTTCAAAATCCCCAAATTTCACATCGATCCTAGCTACGGCCTAAGCGTGGTGCTCCGTCGAAGTTTCAACCCTCCTACAAGGCCAGATTCTGCAAATCTGTTGAAGAGAGGGAATTTGATGCAATAAGGGACAGATTTGTAGCGCAGATGATTATGGGAGATGACAATGGTAGATGGTATAAGATAGGTAATAGAGATGGCGATGGATGGAGGTGAATCGGGATAAATGTGGCTTCACGGCACAGTAGTTAACCCTTCGAAGAAGGGAAGGCTTCGCACCCAATTAGGCTTCACAACTTAGAGAGTAGGAAAATGCAGAATTTTATTAATCTTCAATCCCTCAAAAAAGCTACAAGAGATGCCTATTTATAAGAAAACCCTATACCCAAAACTCGCGCCATGTGTGCAACCTATTACTTAGCGATGAAGTAAATCAAAATAAAAACCAAACAAAGAAATCTAAAGCGTTCATGATGTTCTAAATAATAACAATAAGTAAAACCTAAAATATGAAATCAATCCGACTAGTGGACCACGATCCTGAGATCCCATGGTGGACTTTTCTTGGCTGTTAGGCCCACTCTTTTGAATCAAAACTTCGTCTCCTAACTAGGAGGCCCTCCGTGGACGTCATCATCGATTCAAATCGATGGTGGGGTCCTTCTGGCGTACGTGCCTAAGAGGCGGCGTGCGTGCGCATGTGCACATGATGTCCCCATCAAACACCCTGTGTCTTCATTAAAAAAAAAAAATGCTAACAAAACTCTTCACCCCAGCCATCTCCAACATCGGCACCACCACCTCTGCAGAATATACTTCATGTATTAAGTCCAAGGAGTAGGTAAACCACCTTTGTGTCAATTGCAGTATGGAAAGATATGTTTGGCGCATGTTTTTCAAGATATTTCAAATATTGTGGGTGCTACAAGGTTTGCTGGAAAACATACTCCAAGAATGGAGTAGAGGGTTTTTTGGGTTAAAGATAATATTCTTTTGGTTATTCTCCCTTGTGCCATTCTTTGAGGTCTTTATAAGGAGAGCAATAGATGAATGTTCAACAATAAGAAGCCAAGAAATGCCTCAAAGACCACTTTCTTGGGAATTACCAAAATCGATAATGTTGGTGCTCCTCTCCACACCATTTCTGCCACCATCTTGCATGCAGACAACAAGGTCTTGCTAAGTGGTGTACTTTTCAACACAGAATAAGAAATAATAGCTCCAGAGTGAGTATTGAGGCATTTTGACAAAATCAATAATATCCAAACACCACAGAATACTTTCCAAGAACATTGAAATGGCAAAGCAGTTTCACAAGCAAGCCGAAAGAGGTAAAATGAACATTAGCATTGCTGCCCATAAGCATTGCAACAATCTCAGAATATAAAATGCATTACGAATACCATGAGACTAATTAGAATAAAATGAAAGAAGAAAAACATACCTCCATAATCTTTGTTTGATGATCCATAGTTTGAATCAGGCTGAACAGAAAAAACTCCGGGTACACCTGCATGGCAGAACTAGTGTATCACTACCTCGATACAGTGGATATTGCAATACAGAATTGAATAGTGTAAACACAATATACTAACCAGCCAGTTCCCGAGCACATTCCTCTTCAATTTCACAACAAAACCCAAAAGGATTTTGCCAAGAAATGTGATATAGACACATTTGCGCATCTTTTTCACTGCACACACCCACTTTCAGCACAAATGAAAAAGAAATAAAAGGGAAAGAAAGCATGAGAACAAGACCAGATATCCATAACTTACTTCCCCAAAACCTTTGTAAGCATTTGCGCATAATAGTCCACCATCTGTGCCTTCGTGACAACTTCAACTGCCGGCTTTTCCATACGAACAAGCCAGTACTTGGAACTTTTCTCAGAAGATATTTGACTGGCTCCTCCATTAGATTTTGATAGGTGACCCAACAAAAGGTTCGAGAAACTGTAATCCTTTTTTACAGATTCAACATCTGTATCAGGCCTAACAGACAAAACCCCTGGCAGACCTAGAAAGAATTCCATTTGTCATCAGACTGAAAACTCAAAGCATCTAGACAAAATGATATATAAATTTCTTAACAAAGTACACAGCATTTCATGTTCAGCCAGCAACCATACAGGCAGGCCCAGCTCTGTGATCCATGCTACTCATCTGGTGGGACACATGACAAATGGGTTGTGCGCCTCAATATCTCCCTCACCAGAAATCTAACCTATACAATAAGTGCATTTTAACTATTCAACGTGGATCATTGCTGGCCACCAGTCAGACAAATTATTATTGTCAAATGGAGGATATTGTTCCTTTTTTCTCTTCAAATGTTGGATGGAGGATATTTACAAGAAGCAATGTTTTATGTATCAGCATCACACCATGTATGGCACCCTTGGGATCTGGAAACATCGTGTGAGACATCAGGAAATGTCACCACCATGAATGGATCATGCATGTGTGTGTATATGTATGTGTCATTGTATATATGCATGCATGGATGGATGGATGGATGGATAGTTAGATTGATCGATCATGCATGTGTGTTTGTATGTATTATGTGCATGCCTGGTTGGATGGATGGATGAATGGATCCACCATTTTCCACATGTTTCCCTAAGTCACTGATACATGCTTTTAGGCCCCCATTAAAGGGAAACTAATTATTTGATTTTTAAATATGCAAATATGTGCCTTTGTTACTATTATTTGATTCTTAAATATGCAAATATGTGTGTTTTAGCATCTCCTAAAGTTTCATTAAGAAATTCCACCATTTTCCCAATGTTTCCCTCAATCAGCAATACATTTCTGGGTATCTACAATAATACCGGCGATATTGATACATGTTTCCGTATCCCCAGCTGAGGATACATGTCACGATACCGATAATATGAACATTGTTTCCGATGACATATTTTCATGGTCTAATTCCAGTTCGGAAGCACAAAGGATTGAGAGTAAACTGGATAGGCTTCTCACTAACTCTGCTTGCACCAACTCCTTTGGAAACTAGAAAGCCTCCTACCTATATGGCTGCATCCAAATTTACCTGATCATTCTTTTATTTATTCACTCTTTTTCTTTTCTTTTTTTTTTTTTGGAAAGCAGGCGAAAAAACTCTTATTTCCTACCAAAGGGCAGGTGACCCAAAAAATACACGGGCCCATACCCTAGACCAGGGAAAGAAAAAGAAAAGAAGAAGGGACAGCCCACACCCAGGGCCAAGAAAAAGAAAAGGCTAAAAACAAGAGAAAAGAAGAGGAAGAAGGGAGGCCTTTCTACCTTTTCGAAGAAGGGAGAGGCAGAGAGGACTAAAGATCCAGGTCAAGTGGAATGAGCAAAGCCAATTCGGCTGAGGGTATGATGCAAGGGGAATTGTTGGAGGGGGCATTAGCTAGCTTTGAAATGAGGGCACTCTTGCATCTCCCAACAACCACCACATTTCCTGCATGTTTGATTTTCCAATTACAACGGCAATTGGCTGGAAATGGGTATACTTACCCAAGTGTGACATCATTTACATTTGACTGCAAGGATTATAATTACCATTGTCTATTTTACAAGGGCATCACTATAAAGATGGTAATTTTATAATGTAAAAAATGTAATGATTGAAATTTCCTTTACATGTTTACTTTATAGGTGTATTTGAACATTGATATTAGTGTCATAATTCTCTCTTGAATAAACACCCTGAAATGATAATGATGGCCCATTTACATTGAATTACACCAAAAATTGGAAAACTAAACAAGCCCCTAAGGGGCTGTTTGAATGGGAGTAAATGGAGGTAAATGGGAGGAATTGGGGTTAAATGGAAGTAAACGGTATATAAGGTGTGTTTGAATGGAAGTAAATGCATGGAAATGAAATGAAATGGGAGTAAATGGGCATGTAAATGAAATCCTCTCTATGAGAGAGGATTTGGAAGGGCCTGTTTGATTTTCCGATTCCGTCGTAAATCAACTGTAAATATGTCATAATGATATTTTACTGTCGTTTAATTTTCGTTGAATTTCCACCATTCATTTACATAGGCGTGGTTGTGAAAAATGGACTGGCTTCCTCAGGAAGTCATGAGATTTTTTTATCACCAAAATGGAAATCCTTGGAAGATTCTGGCATAAATACACCAGTCTGAAAGATATCTGAAAAGCATTCAGTAGTCCAATGGACCACCATTGTAAAAATTCTTCTCCCTTTGATTTTTATAAAGATGCATTACTCGCGAACGGTTCTCACCACGACTCTTCCACCATTTCCAACAGTGGATAACAGGTACTACCTTCCATCACCATAAACGATGACCTCTCTCATCCATCTACTTGCTACATTCGACGGAGAGGTTTCTCTTCTTTGTAAACCCATCCTAATACAAACTCACTAATTCACATTGTGAAACAGGCTCTCCATGGCAGCGCATTAGTGGGAAGCGACTCTTCCACCATTTCTGGCACTGAGTAATAGGTACCTCCCATAGCCAAGGATGATGACCTCTCTCCTCCATCTCATGTTACCTTTGACAAAGAAGTTTGTCCACCCACTAACCCCGTTCTAACTCGAACTCATTGATTCACCGTGTAAATACTTCTCCAGCACCACGCATCAGTGGGAAGCGGCAAAGGAAGAACAACGTCTACATTAGTAGGTGTTACGGTTCAACACTGCAACTGACATAGAGGTGGGTCTACAGTACCCCTGCTCAACAATAAAGGATGAAAGATGGAGTGTACTATCCTTGTGGAAATGGAGGTCATTGTGGGGTCTATGTGGGGTCTATGTGGGGCATACCAATATGCATGAGCCTTCTAGAGTCGTCCATGGAACCTCCATACCATCAGAACTTTCCACGGTGGGCCCTTACGAAGATTTCAATGGTGTGGTTGAATATCACCACTTCTTCCTGTGATGTCTACACTGGAAGTTTCGATCTGCATGCCCTTATGAAGGTTTCAATGCTGGGGCCACAGCAATGCTTTGTGTTTTCTCCACGTCGTTCCTCCATTATTCCTTTCGACTTTAGGGCATTATCTAAAAATTGTCACAGATCCAAATCTCATGTGGACCACAACAGAAGAAAATAGTGGTGATTTGATGCCCTCCATTGAAAGTTGCCTATGGCCCACTATAATGTTTACTTTCTATCCAAGCCGTACATTAGGTCCCCACTAAATTGGATGAAGGGAAAAGTCAACAATTGGCTTACTCGAATTTTTTTTTTGCATCCATGAAGCTTTTAACGGTAGGCGTTTGATCACCACGGTTTCTGTGGTGTGGTGTACAATATATTTGCTAATGCCTCATTTGTGGGCCGATGCCCTAAAATAATATGAAAAATGGATGGACGGCCTGGATGGACCACATACATCATGGTGTGGCACATAGAACAGTGTCCAGCAGTCAACTCGGTTCTATCAAATTCAATAGGCAATTCGTGTCCATATCACCAGAATCGCAGACCTTCCCATCCTTGCAAGTGGTTGGATCGACAACGTCAATCAATTTATCCAGATCATTGCAAGACAACAGTGAAAAAAATGGGCCACACCTTGTTAACCAAGTGAACCCCACCATGGGAAGTAGTGCGACTTTAATTGAACTAACATTGAAAACTTCACAAGGGCATTAGTTGGTGTGGTCTACTTGAGTGTATGTGCTTCATCCACGCCTCGAGTGTATGTTCTTCATCCACGTCGTCCATTTGTTTTACCAGCCCATTTTTGAGGTTGAGGCCAAAATTGAAGCATATTCGAAGCTCAGGTGGGCCACATCCATGTCGCCCACTGTAATGTAGTTGCCTTATATCCACACCGTCCACCCTTTTTTTCAAACGCATATTTGGATAAATGGTCCAATAAATTTTATCCAAATTAAAACTGCTAGGATGTAGTCCATTGATCGATGTCAACCCAGGTCAGTCAATCCGGATAGATGACTTGAAATCTAAAATCATAAATGGCAATGGGCCCATGGCGATGCATGCAACCCACGTAGTTGGGTCCGCGGATCCACCGAACCAAGTATATTCAACTTCATCTTTCATTCTTTGGAATTGTCTGGAAAAACAAACGGTGGGAAATTATAATCATGATATATTTCATGAATTTTTAAAAAATTTCAAACACCCGAAATTAAAAATGATGAAATCTGACATTTCATGTTATTTACAGTGTGTAAATAATAAATGTTATGGACATTTCATATACAGTGGAAATAAGAAATCGAACAGGCCCAAAGTAAATGGGGTAAAATGGTTTTTTGAGCTCCCATAGAGAGTCACACAAGTAAACAAAGGTGGCACTATGCACATGTCCGTCATACACATGGCATGCTAATGATACTCCGAAACAAGTCAATTACCAACTACATCGCTAAAATCACACCAATAGAATGATCTAAATTGTCCAAAGGTTGGCCACCTAAAAGGACGGTTAAAAAGAGTTGACAAGTTGCTTGTCTGTGATCCTTATGTTTATGGCCCACCCGAGTCTCAAAATTTTCACATTTTTGGTTGAAGTATATATTTTAATGGGCTTATTACAATCATTTTGTTAAATATAACATATGTACATTAATTTGAGATATTAAAGTTGATTTGGGATATCACATATGTTCCTGTGAATATATTGAAAAATTCCAATGCATTCCAATTCCTCCCATCCAAACAGAACATTCGGATTTCAAATGCATTCAATTTACTCTCATATAAACACGACTAAGTAAGTCATTTACTCCCAATTCATTTACCTTCAATTCCATTTCCCATTTACCTCCATTAACAAGCTCCCAAACGAGCCCTAAGAAGAATTTTAATATTCACATTAAATTGATTTTTTACCCAACTATGAAACACTTTAAAAATATAGTTAACCTCATGTATAATTTTCTTTAAATAAATTCACGTCATACAAGATGCATCATTAATAAACGAGACAATATTTAAATCCATTCGAAATAATAGGAATTGGACATCATACATTTGAATGAACCAAAGAAAAAATATCTACTAGACCGTTTCTCCCCAAGAGAATAAATAGGCTTATGGTGCTTGGCTAAAACACAAGCCTTACACTCTAAGTTTTTTACAGAATTAGATTTGACTGACGCAAGTAATAAAGACTATAAGACTAGACTAGAGGGATGACCAAACCTATAAAGCCAAATATAAAGGTCTTCTTTCTTAACACTAACATGACTTGAAGTATTTAAACAAAAAACATAAACCATCATTCCCATGTCCATCACCAAGCAGCTTCTTCATCTTCGGATCCTGGAAAAAAAAAAAAAAACGATCGGGATAAAACATGACACTACAATTCAAGTCCTTTGTAACCTTACTGACTAATAGCAAATTTAAATGCAATACTATGAACCAACAAGATAGATGACAAGGAGAAAGACGGAAAAACAGATACAGTAACCCTACCCCCAATCGATGTTAGGGTCCCTTCTCCTAATTTCATACAACCTAAATTTGGATTAGGAATAAATGAAGAAAAAGAACCAGATGTGCCTGTCATATAATCAGTAATCCCAAAACAGTAATCCAAGGTCTTGGCACGGAAGTAGTATGAAAGGTAATGGATGTGTTGTGTTACCTGTCTAGGCTAAGGAAATGAATGAGAAGGCCTTATACTGGGTGGCATCTCTTAACGAAGTATCATGTTCGGATTTTGAGAGATGAACCACATCCCCAACTGATGGAACCACAGATGAAGTTGTGTAAGGTATCGCTTCCCCAACAGTAACCTGAGAATCCCTACCATCCAAGGCAGCAGAATTGGCCGCTTTACCCTCAGGACGACTATCAAGAACCTAGCAATAAGTCAACAGTGTGTCCATATCTGCCACAATAAGTACACAACCGATCCATGCTACAACCATGACCAGGACTATGTCCACGACTTCTACCACCATCACGACCACCTCTTCCTATACCACGTCCATGACCAGTACTAGTATGATCAAAGTTTCTGAATCCTGTCACTAAGGCAAATTTTCAACCATAGTTAAACCCATAATTGTCTGATACTTCTCATCACGTAACAACAAAGCATACACACTATTAAGCGATGGTAAATAAGGTAATTCAAGAATCTGAGCACCAACTGATTCAAATTCAGCATTAAGACCCGCCAATAGCTCAAAAATCTGTTTCTTTTCAATGCTTTTTTTATATGCATCCACATCTGTAGAACACGCAAAATTGAAGATTATGGAGAAAGGATTATTCCTGCCACAAACCACGCATCTTAACATAATAATCAAGCATAGATTTCTCCCCTGTCGCAAATGACTAATCTCTTAATAGATGTTAGAAATGTGGGCCATATTGTTCTGATCGAAATACAATTCATAGGTCGTCAACCAACTCTCAAGAGCAGTGTATGGCAAAAAAAAAAAAAAAAAAAAAAAAAAAAACCTCACTAACTTTTGGTTCCATAGAGTTTAAGAGTCACAATATAACTAACAAATTATTTGATTTCCATTCAGCATATGAGGGATCAGTGGTAGAGGGTGATTCTTTTATACTACCATCTTTATATCCCAACTTTTGTTTGCCTCTAATAAACATCTCAACTGCTTTAGACCATTCAAGCTAATTACTTGACTTTGATTTGTGTTGTAATCTGCAAACCAGGGTTCTCATAATGAACAATTAATCGTTCCATTCTGGAATTGACGGGGTCTACAGTCTCATGTAGATGATGAAACCATATAGAATCTCAAACAACCAATGACAAAATAATGTTATAAACAACAATAACAATGAAAACGAATGACTGCAATAAGAAATTTCAATGAATGTCCAAACCCAATCACACACGAAAGGGGGTCTTGCGGCCAAAAAACAGGCTGAAATAATACTAATAACCCAATTGTTGTCCAATATGATTGCTGATAATTATGGCAAAAAATACCAACCTTCTACCCTAATAGGAAAAACAACAACAGACCCTATCCAAAGCAACATAAAAATCTGCTTCAACAAGGAAAAAAAATTCCAGCAAACCCTAGCCAAGGCAACACAAAAATCTGCTTCAACAACAAAAAAAATAAAATAAAATAAAATAAAATAAAATCCAACAAACCCTAGCCAAAGCAACCCAAAATATGCTTCAACAGAAAAACTCCAACACGCCCTAGACAATATAATCCAGTTTTGTCACAAGAAAACTGGAGAAAATCCTGAGGCAGAATCATCCAAACCTGGAATTGCAACAATCAACAACACACCATAGAATATGAATCATCCATAGGACCCCTTCAAAAATCAAATCATATAGTCAGCCAGACCATGCTGAGTCTCAAACCAAATCCCCGGAAAGAAAAGAAAAACAAAGAAGAGAAAGAAGAGAGAATTAAGAAGACAAAGGGCAAAATAAGAAGAGAAATCAGGAAGAGAGCTTTCCTAGCTCTGATACCATGTTAGAGTAGAAAACAATTTGAGAGAGAAGAAAGTATACTAGGGTTGGACATCAAACCCTCTTATTTATAATAGATAACCTTATACAATTACAAATATGCCCTTAATATTGAAGAGACACTAAAGATATTGGAAAAAGGAAAAAGAGGAAATAAAAATAAATAAATAAATAAAAACCAACTAAAGCCTAAATAAATAAGGACTAAAAGGCCATAACACAGAGGCCAACAAGAGGCACATTCGGGCCCACATGCAAGGCCCCACACACACCAAGAACTAGGCACACACACTCATAACACTAACAAACAGGCAAATAGCCACATGCTCCAAGAGTATCTATCAGGACTCTTAACCGCAACATGGCAACCTTCATTATGCGCTTCAAGCAGAAGACCTGAAACCATAGCAGAAATAGGTCATATTAGACCATACAGTAATAGGAAGGCTTTTGTCTCCAGGCCCTTAACCATCAACCTCAGGAATAGCTCCCAAATGATTCAGGAGGTGGGGTTGAATAGAGGAGACCAACCTTTGTGGAATTAATTTATGATCAAGAGAGTATCCAACAAGGATCAGGGTCGCTTGAAGGATAAGGCCTATCGTATGCAGGGTTGTGTGGTGAAAAGTTGTAGAGAGACTCTAAGCTGCCGAAATATGCCCCAGAGTAGCCATTGCTATGGAAGGGCCTTCAATGAATGCAGCATGAGATCTCACCTCCTCGAGAATTCATCTAAGGATAATCTCTTTCAGAAGGAAATTATTATTGAAAAGACGATAATTACATTCCCTCCAAATGTGCCAGGCAAGGGCAAGGAAACAGAGCCTACTTAACAAATTGCTAATAGGGTCAATCGAATTTTATAGGAGATGGTTACTCACTTAAACAAGGGAGGGAGGGAGAGAATATGGGACAGGCAGCTTTCGATGAATCATCTGCCAGACCAATTGGGTGTAAGGGCAGTTGAAAAAAATACGCTCTATCATCTCCATATGAAAAGGACAAAAGAGAAAATTACCATTACTACTAATATTGAAGTTAACTAGTATATCTTTAGTCTTAAGCCTACTTAGGAAAACCATCTAGGCAGTGATGGAGGGCTTAGGAATGTTTCATTTGAACCAGACTAAATCAGTCCAAGGGACATTAGTTCCCAAAGGTTAACAAGCCTGAACTGCCAAATTAAAGGATAGATAGCCCTTTAAGAATAATGTCTAGAAAATTTCGTCCTCAGTTGAGACAAGGCAGATCCGTCTCATTTGGTCGAAGATTTCGATTAAGTCTGAAGAAGTTGGGTAGGGGGTTTGTTATTCAACATCCTAAATAAAGATGTTAACCTTAACATCAAGCCCCAAACCCAATTTAGAGCCTACCTGCTCACCATATCGATCAATGAGATTGTCATTGCCAAGCCAAGGGTCACACTGGAAGAAAGTGAGATTCCCCATTCCAACCAAGAATATGGTATGTTTCTTGACAATATCTCGAACACTGAAAATATTGTGCCAAACTCATGATGCATAGGGGGATTTTTACATGCCATATAGATACATTTCCAATATATTTCTCCTATATCCATTTCCCCAAAGGCTTTCCTCCTTACAAATGATTTTCCAGAGTTGTTTCATGCTTTAGTAGAGGTTTCAAGGAAAATAATTCCAAGGCCCCCTTGTTGCTTAGGTTCACAAATTTATTCCCAACTAATCGAGTGGACTTTTGAGTTCCCCAAAAGAAAAATCCTTATTCTCCTTTCCAATATGTCAAAACAGCCTTGAGGAGAAAAAAAGCATGTGACCAAAAGATGTGAAGATTTAAGAGAGTCGATTTGATCAGTTCCACTCTTGCCAGCAAAAGAGAAAAGGCTAGCCTTTCATCTCCCAAGCTTCCTATTGAGATTGTCAATCAAAGATTTACAATCTCTAATGTGAAGCCTAGTCAAGTAATGGGGAAGGCCTAAATACATAAAAGGTAATTGGCCTTCCTCCATGTTGAGGATAGATTTAATGATTTGTTTTGACTAGAAGGATCAAGAGAAAACAACCACATTTTCTGAAGGCTAATCCCAGGGCATGAATGATCATTGAAATTGAAGAAAAGACATTTAAGATTCATGGCAATTTGCGGATCAACCAATGTTCTCAAATCGCATATGCGATTGTATGTGATCAAATTATGTTGTTCGCATATGCGATCGCGCACAATCGCATATGCCAAGGCATATTTTTTATAAAATAATAAAAATTTAAAAAAGGAAAAAAAAATTAATGAAAAAATTCTTTAAAAAAAGAAAAAAAGGAAAAAAGGAAAAACTTGCCTAATTAGTACACATGATTGGATTGGGTTATTTTATTTATTTCATTATAGTTTGAGTGTTTCATTAAGTTATATATTTAATTACTTATATTATATTATATAAATTTTAACAAAACAATCAAGCTACATTAAAAGAGAACTAATTATTATAAATTTCGAACAAAGAAATTTTACTGATAAATGGATAACTTGAAACAACTTACAAGTTATAGGGGGGTGAAATTCCCCAAGTGTAGGGAGTGAGTGTGTGCGTGTGTGGGGGTGTGTGTGTGTGCGTGTGTAAAAGAAAAAAAAGAAACAACTTACAAGTTATAACTTACAACTTAATTTACAAAAAGTACGCAAAACTTATAAAATACAAAAAATAAACATACTTGAAATAGTTGTAGAGAGATTAGAGTAAGAGAGAGAGTAGGAGATTTAGAACTTTGGAGTAAAGAATAGTGACAATGGAGGGGATATGAGTGCCTATTTATAGGCGAAAGTTCTCCAAATTGAAAAAAAAAAAAAATTTACTTCCACTCTGGCTATTAGGAAATATGCGATCGCATCCTCGCATATGCGATCGCATATAAAAGTATGCCATGGCATACTTGCCAGGATCGCATATGCCATCATGGCATATGCGATTCGATCCATGGTATGCACATATGCGATCACATATGTGCATATGCGATCGCATTTGACAACAATGGAATCAACACTACCAAAAATCATGGGGTCATCCGCAAAGAGGAGGTGTGATATGGAATAGAACCCTTAATGAAAGGGGAAACGATTAACCCATTTTCACAACATTTATACATAAGCGTTGAAAACATTTCCATGGCTATTGTAAATTTTCAAAAAAAAAAAAAAAAAAAAGGCGAAATGGGGTCACCTTGGTGAAGACCCCTATTACCGTTGAAAAACCTACAAACTTCCCCATTGACAATGACAAAAAAGTGGGTGAAGATATGCAAGTATAAATCAAATTACTCCATTTTTTAGGAAGTTTGGGGCCAAAGGCTTGCCAGGAGAAAATCACATCTCAAAGAATCAAAAGCCTTTATTTGATCACTCTCCTATGCTTCTAAACTTAGATGGCAGTTCTTTTGGCCAGAAAACCCCGTTTTGATCCTTTAACTACTGGTGTCAGATGGATGGCTTTTTCCAGACTATGGGAAGCTTGGTATATTCCTATTGATGGATTGCTTATGTTTGTGGTTGCCTCTAAAGCTCAAACAAATCAAATTAGCCCTTAAAAGATGGGTTGCCAATAAACATAGGCTATCCACTCATATCTACAATGCCAAGAAGAGACTCGAGCTAGCCTAGTTGGCGATTCTAGGGGACCCATCTAGCTCAAAAATTAATATTAAGAAAATTGTGAAAGAGGAGCTAGATCGCCTCCTAGGTCTGGAAATGTCTATGTTAAAGCAAAAGGCTAGGGAAACTAGGCTCAACTTGGGAGACGTTAATTCAACATTCTTTTTTACTCCTCAATTAAAGCTAGACAAGCATCATCAACAATATGGGGGATAAGGATGGTGTTATCTTTGCTAATCATGATAAGATTAAGGATGTCTTGGTTGACCATTTCAAGTAAATCCTTACCTCAAGGAAGGGCATAGTACTTAGATTGACATGAACTTGATTGACAACCATCAAAAGCTCTCTCAAGAGTAAGGTAAGGATCCCTACAGACCTATTACCATAGAAGAAATTTAAAATGTCATCAAGTATGCAAATCCCAATAAGGCCCCCAGACGGAAGGATTTCAATGCCCATTTTTATAAAGTTTGTTGGCCTATCATTAGCAATTGTTGGCCCTTCCATAGCAATGATTGCTCCGATGGATATTTCAACAGCCTAGAGCCTCCCTATAGCTACCCACCATGTCTGCAAGCAACCCATGTATAGTGGGCCTAATCCTTTAGAGGATCCCGGCCCTTATTGGACCCTTTCCTGCAATGAAATTAATTCCACCAAGGTTTGGTTTTTGTGCTTCACTCTGCACCTACAAAATTGTTTTGGGAGTTAATCTCTGAAGTTGACAATCAAGGGCCCGAAGACAAAAGCCTTCATGTTTTACTATGTCGCCTTAATAAAATTATTTCCACTCATTGTTTGGAGTATTCCCGATATTATCCATATCTCCAACTTGGCAAAACCGATAACACTGGTACTATCAGAAATTCTACATATCGACGATATATCGCCAATGTATTGATATCGCCAACATTTTCTTCTGTGTAAATTCCATGTGTCTCTTATATCACCAATGTATTGCCAAATTTTTTTAATATGTAAATTTTAGGGGTCGCTTGTATCGCAAGTGTATCGGCGATATTTTGATAGTATCAGCGATATTTCGATATCACCAAAAATCTATTTATTAAAAAAATTACATTTCAACTTTTATGGGTGCATGGTTGTATGATGAAATGCATGTATGTATGTGTGTATATGTATGCATGAATGGATGGTTGGATGGATGGATGGATAGTTGGATGGACTTTGATGGATGGATGGATAGTTGGATGGACTTTGATGGATGGATGGATGGATGAGGTGTGTGTGTGTGTGTGTGTGTGTGTGTGTGTGTGTGTGTGTGCACGCATACATGGATAGATGGATGGATCATGCATTTCTGTTTTTATGTATGCATGTACACGCATGCATGGATAGATGGATCCACCATTTACCCCATGTTCCCCCAATGTTTCCCTATGTCAATGATACATGCTTTTAGGCCCCATTAAAGTGAAACTCCTAAATATGCAAATATGCATCTTTTTCATTATTATTTGATTTTTAAATATGCAAATATGTGTATTTTAGCATCTCTTGACGTTTCACTAAAAATTCCACTATTTTACTCATGCTTCTCCGTATTTTCAGGAATTGGCAATAACGATATTGTTTTCGTATCCCTGGCCAACGAAACTTGTAGCGATACAGATACTTTGAACACTGTTTCTACTATGGTTTCAAGTCTTGTGCTTGAAGTGCATAATGAAGATTGTCGTGCAGCGATCAAAAGTCCTGACAGCTCCTCTTAATGCAAGCAGCTTTTTGCTTGTACCTTGCACACACAGCTCACCTTTCTAGGAGGGAATGTGGTGATTGTTGGTAGGCGCAAGAGAGCCCTTATTTCAAATCTAGCTAATGCCCCCTCCAACAATGCCCCTCACATCATAACTTTGGCAAAATTGGCTTCGTTTATTCCCCCTAATCTGCATCTTTAGTCTTTCCTGGCCTCCCCCTTATGGGAGAGTTAGAAAGGCCTCCCCTCTTCCCTTTTCTTCATTTTTTTCTTAGCTTCTTCCTTTTACCTAGCCCGGGGTGTGGACTTTTTTCCCTAACCCGATGTGTGAGTGCTTTTTTCTTTTTTAATTCTTCCCTGGACCAAGGTGTGGGGCCCCTGTGTATTCTTTCGGCCGCATGCCCTTTGGTAAGAAACAAGAGTCTTTTCTGCTTACCTTCCAAAAATAAATCAAAAAAAAAAAAAAAAAATAGAGAGAGAGAGACTTAATTATTTGGGAATTAGTTCCCCAATCAAATGGCCCAATATTGTCAACATCCTTGATGTGTGGTCAATGATTACACATCATGGAAATTATGCCCAATATCTTATCCATTGGAAGAACATACAGGGATCTGAAGACACATGGATTGATGAAAAAGACCTACATGCTACAGCGGCTTAATAAACACTTATTGGAAAGGTTACAAAGCCAAACTCAAGGTCAACTTCCTTTCATGGAAGGAGATTAATGCAACACTATTGGACAAGTAAAAACAGAGTCCTACATCCAAGCCCACCAAAGCTTTCGGGAGGCAAGAAGATTAGGAATGAGTGAATAAAGCAATATGGCAGGCCTTAGAAAATAGGAGCACCATAAAGTAAATGAAGAATTTCTATGATGATTGGAAAAGGTTGGCAGAAATTCAAAGATGACTTGGAGTTTCTATGCAGGAAAGTAATGAATCTTAGTGATGAACCCTCTCTTCCATACATATCCTAGTGTAAGCTAGCAAAGGCATCCAAGCATATATATCCAAACTTGACAACCTTTCATAGCTTCTTTTGAAGAGTTGGAGGAGTCCTCTCATTGCAAAAGGGTATCCCCAACTTTGTTGAGTGAGTTCCCTTTCTTTGGGTGAGTGAGTCCCCAATAATTACATTGTTTGCTAATTTCAATCTTTGTACTTGGTTTCACATAACATCAAAATTTCTTCCATTTCGTTGTCTTTTTACTTCCTCTTGCTTCATTGATACTCTTCTAGGGAACATGTACGGTGTCTGCCTACATCCCTGTCCATACAAGTGGAGACCTGTCATACAGACCGCTCATTCAACGGGCCCCACCATAGGAAGTTCTTGTATTCTACAGGGAATATATCACAATAAATTCACTTGAAATACATAAATATTTTTCTACTGTTATATGGCAACGTGATGGAAAATTACACTTTGTATCAGTTTATATTGTTGACACATTCTGATACAAACAGATAGCATCAGAATGGATCATCACTACATTACTTGCCAAATACTTTTAATGAAATTCAATATTACAAAAGGATCGATGAGATTAGAATGTATCCTGTTGCATCGCGATAAATTCATACGATGTACAAAATATATTCAAATGATATTTTAGACCTTCATCCTAACCATCCAATCTTTATCCTTTCTCCCATTGAAAGTGGACTGTTTATGTACTATTTCTTAACCATGTATTTCAAAGGCTATATGAGGAACAAATCAAAAAGAACATTCTCAACTGAAAGAGCAAATCTGGAAATTGTTGTCTGAAGCATACCAGAAAGGCGTCGAGAAGTCTCCTCATCAATATCACAACAAAAACCAAAGTGGGTCTCCCAAGAAGCGTCATAAATGCACATCTGCGCTTCCTTCTCACTGTCCAAAAAAAAAAAAAAAACCCAATAATCAATTCAAGAGAGTAAGTACAAGCAGGGCCACCAATTACACCCAACCTTTTGCTATTTGGCACAAGAATAGTACAAAAGCTGTACCATTTTGCATTATCAGAAGAAGAAAAGAAATGGTGTATCTATCAACCAGGGTGGATAATAGATATTAATTCAAAGAGCAAGAAGAAAGACCCACCTTCCTAAAACATTAGCTAACGTCCTGACGTAATAGTCCACGACGTCGGATTTTGAAGAAACCCCATATGCGGGTTTGTCCATGACCACCATCCAATGGGTGCATTGAGAAGCACCAGACTCGAAATCAGATGTAGTTGTAGCCGTTGATGATGATGATGATGATGGTGCTGATGGGCCATTGATGGAGACATGGATTGGAATGGGAGTCTTTGGGGTTTTGGTGGGGAAGAGACTGGAAGAGAGGAAATGGGTTTTGAAGGAGGTGGTGGTGTTAGAAAGGAGGAGAAGTTTGTTTATCTTGGCTTTGGGAGGAGATGGGATGGGAAATAAGGGAGTACGGATGGCGGTCGGGAGGAGGAGCACCATACTACACCAGCAGGAGTTTCCACCACGGGCTTTCCTTATTCTTCATAATTTCAGATTTTGATTTTTGAATTTCCACAGTTGTCTTGCCTCCCTACAGGAGGTGGTATTGCCGGCAACACCCGGCCCGGGATGGAACCGGATAGCGTAAACTGTGGGTAGTGTACTGAGTGAACTCTGTGAGGTCCACCGTGATCTCTATGTATTTTATCCACTCCGTCCATCAATTTCACCAAGTAATTTTAGGGCTTGATATATAAAATAAGTACATCCAAAGCTCAAATGGACCTCACCATGGAAAATAGTGTGAAATGAAATTCTACCGTTGAAAATTTACTGGGGGCCACAGAAGTTTTGGATAAGCTGTTATTTGTGTTTTACCTTCATCTATGTCTGCCTGATCTTATTACGGGATTGGATGACAAATAAACATCACCGTGGGCCTTCGAAAGGTTTCAACGGTTGAAGTCATTATTACCATTGTTTCCGGTGATGTGGTTCAGTTGAGCTTTTGGTATGCTTCAATTTTAGGATCAACCACTTAAATTGTATGGAAAAAGCATAAATGGCATGAATAAACAACGTACATTCGCGGTGAGTCTAAATGAGTTTACTTAGTACAAATAAAAGTTTACTGAGTAACTCGGTAGGCAACTCGATTTCCCTGGATATGCATGTGGCACGACCGGCCAAGCTTTGTGAGGACCAGCGTCATGTATTCATTATATCCACACTGTTCATCCGGTTTACCAGCTCATTTTAGAGCATGGACTCAAAAAGATACATATCCAAAGCTTAAGTTGACTACATCACCAGGAAACAGTAGAGATTGAACAGTCACCATTAAAACTTATCGGAGGCTAAAGTGATGGATTGAACACTCACTATTGAAAACTTATTGGACGCCACTGTGATGTTTATTTGGATGCTAATTGGTAGTAACCTGCCACTAGCCAATGGCTAGAGGTCAGAGTTCCATGGGCCCCACTATGATGTATGTCTCTCATCCATGCTATGGGTCCATTTTTCCAACCCTTTATGGTATGAACCAAAAAATGAGTGACGAGATCCAAATCTCAACCTATGACTATCCATCTGATTCCTCGGCTCATTTTAGGAGTTGAGTTCAAAATTGAAGCATATCCAAACTCAAATGGTGCATACAACAGGAAATAGTGGGAATAATGATTTCCACAATTGAAACCTTCCTGAGGCCACACTGATGTTTATTTTTCATCCAACATGCTCATAAGATCACAGAGACATGGATGAATGGAGAACACAAATATAAGATTGATCCAAAACTTATGTGGTCCCCCAAAAGCTTTTCAACCGTAAACCTCCAATTTGCACTGTTTATGTGGTGTGGTCCAATTGAGCTTTGGATATGCTTTATTTTTTGGAAACTAATACTATTTAATAAAATGGATTGACAAAGTGCATAAAATACATAAATCACAATGGACCTCACAAAGTTTACCCAGTATGCAATCTACTTCCATGTTGATTGAACACCCACCTTTAAAAAAACTTTTTGGGGCCACCAAAGGTTACCAAAGTTTTGGATTAAGCTGATATTTATTTTTCCCTTCATCCATATTTGTATGACTTAATTAACAGGTTCAATGTCAAATAAACGTTACAATGGGCCCTAGGAGGCTTTTTAATGGTGGGCATTCAATCACTACTACTTTTTGTGGTGTGGTCCACCTGAGGTTTAGATCCCCTCATTTTTTGGATCAAGCTTTAAAATGATCTGGAAAATTGTATGGGTAGCATGGATAATACACATACATCATGGCAGCCCCATGGAGCACCGACCACTAGCCATAGGGCTAGTGGCAATGTTGCTCAAACCACGTCAATTTTATTTTCCATGCACCCTGTTTATAAAAGTCACACAGATCTTGATGAAAGGAAAACACAAATATACAGTTGATCCGAAACTTTTGTGACCCGATGAGTTTCCAATGATCAGCTCTCAATCCCCTGTTTTTCTAAGGTGTGATCCCCTTGAGCTTTTGAGCCGAATCCTTTTTGGGATGATGCCCTAAAATGAGCTAGCAAATGGATGGACAGTGTGGATAAAACATATACATCAAGGTGTGTCCCACAAAGCTTGGACAAAAATTGGGCCACAGGGATATCCCTCTGGCGGGTGCTGCTGCCAATCCGCTTCATTACTAAACCGCCTATACATACGCCTGAACATCCGCATGCAAGCACCCGCCCTTACGGGAGTCAATGGGCAGGGACTGGCTCCCCAGACTGATCACTAGGGTGTGTTTGAACGGTGGGATTAGGTCTAATGTGATGTGCTGAGGGAGCAGCTTCCGTGGATTCCTGGATCCACCGAGCTAAGTGGGATCCCTGATTATGGGGGCACCTAGATGTATGTTCCTTACATTTATCCCACCAAACAGTCATGACAGCTCATTTTAGGGTACGATCTCAAAACTGAAATAGATTCAAATCTCAGTTGGACCATACCATACCATAGGAAATAGTGGGAGAAATTGACCACGGTTAACGTCTGCTTTTACCCAGCGTCTTTTTTGAACCCTATTAAACTTACTTTTCCATACTAAACTTCTGACTCTTTCATGGACAAAAATATTCCTACTTTTGAAACCCTGTAAGCAGTTTGCCTCCCTCCATTTCTAAAAACACTCTTTCTCTAGACGAAAATGCCCCTGCCTTGGATTGCACCATCTTTTCCACTTATGCAAAACCCCTTTATTTGGATGGAAATACCCCTGCATTGGATTGTACCCTCTTCATACAAGAATATTTTCTAGATTTTCTGAAAATGGTGCCTCCACCAAAGAAAGTACGTACCACAGGTATATTTTAATATATTGCTCTAGACCGAGTAAATTTTTTGTGGGCCATCAAAGTGTTGGATCAAACTTGCATCTTGGTTTTCGGTTCATCCATGTATATATCATCATATGAACATGATGGATAACAAATAAAACATCATTATGGGGCCTAGCAAGGTTTCAATGGTGGAATCATTGTTTCTTATGGTATGATCTACTTGATATTTAGATATGCTAAGATTTTTGGCTAAAACCCTTAAATTAGATGGAAAAAGGATGAACGTCATGGATAGTCCACATACATTGAAGGCAGGCCCAGCTCAGTTAACTCAGTACGATAAGAGCGTACTAAGCAATCTGATTTCCAATTTGTTAGAGTTCTCAGTCTATTTGACCTACTTCTCGGTAATATACTTGAGTCATCGCCGGAATTTCCAATACATGATTGGTGAAATTCCCCGAACAATTCATGAATTTGACAGAGAAATGATAAAAATATGACCGGGAACTTCCACAATTTCATGTAATGTAACAGTAAATTTTATGAACCGCTCTATCAATTTCATGAGCTGCTCAGTCAACTTCACCGAAGTATTCATTGAATTTCATGTGAAGCTCATTCAATTATGTGTTAGGTTGGTTCAATTTCACTTGAAATTCATTCAAATTCATGTTAGCCTCACTGAATTTCATGTTAGCCTCGCTGAACTTCAAGTTAGCCTTGCTTAATTTCATTATAGGCTTGTTCAATTTCATGTTAGGCTAGTTCAATTTCATTTGATGTTATCCTCGCTCAATTTCATCTTAGCCTCGCTCAATTTCAAGTTAGGCTCGTTGAATTTCGTGCTTACCTCTTTCAATTTCCTTTGAGGGTCGTTGAATTTCATGTTTTCCTTGTTGAATTTTATATTTTCCTCGCTCAATTTCTTGTTTGCCTCGCTTAATTTCCAGTTTGCATCGCTGAATTTCTTTTGATGCTCGTTGAATTGCATCTTTACCTCGCTGAATTACACGTTTGCCTCGCTGAATTTCCTATTTGCCTCGCTGAATTTTCAATTTCCCTCGCTGAATTTTATGTTTGCCTCGCTCAATTTCCTTTGATGCTTGTTCAATTTCCTATTTGCCTCGCTGAATTTTATGTTTGCCTCGCTGAATTTCTAGTTTCCCTTACTGAATTTGATGTTTGCCTCGCTTAATTTCCAGTTTGCCTCACTCAATTTCATGTTTGCCTCGCTGAATTTCCAGTTTGCCTCGCTCAATTTCCAGTTTGCCTTACTTAATTTCCATTTTGCCTCGCTTAATTTTTAGTTTGCCTCGCTCAAATTCAATGATCCAAACTATTGATAATATATGCCAAATGTTACTGGTCTATGGACCAATAGAAGTCGATAATATATGCCCACCCCTGATACGCGATGTATTTGTAACCCAGGACATTCAAACACTTCATCTGGCTTGGATGAATAGTCAGGACGATTATCAAGCTATTGTACTACTCATGGAAGCCCGAGTGCAAATCAAGGGTGAATATTCCTTCCTAACTGGTTCCTTTGTTGTGGCCCACCTGAGTTTTGGACTGATTTTATAAAACTAGTGTCATCATGAGGTCACATATCTGATGAGAGGGTTGGATGTGTTGTACACATCAAATGGGCCCCACAACATCCCGATAATTCTGTTAGCTTATGGTAGTGCCAATAGGTTAATACACCTTGAAATGCCCTTACATATTCTAACTTAGAGACCGGTGAAGAAAAAGAGAGAAAATATTAGGGGAGAGAGAGAAGAGTAAATTAGGGGATAGAGAGAATAGTAATTAGAGACCGGTGAAGAAAAAGAGAAGGGTTTATATTTTAAAATTATAGAAAATAGGAAAAGAAAAGTTTATTACTTTAGAATGAGAGAGAAAATGGGATTTATGTTTTGAATTTTTGAAAAAGCTAATTGGCTAGGCTGGGCAAATGGGCTTTTAGACAACTATATCCAGGCTCGGCTTGCTTGAGAAATGAGCTGCAGATTTAAGCTTCAATCCGGTCCTCGAGCTCGATACTTCAACCCAAGCCCATTCTAAATTGAATCAAGCTTGAAAGCCCACTGGGCCAACCTAGCCCATCGACAATCATTTCCTACTTTTTTGTTGAAAAATAAACAGCTATATCCAGGCACCCACCTAAGTATATTTTGAATTTCCAGTTTGCCTCACTCAAATTCCATCCTGCCTCGCTGATTTTGCAATTTGCCTCGCTGATTTTGCAATTTGCCTCGCTGAATTTGTAGTTTGCCTCACTTAATCTCTAGTTTGCCTCACTCAATTTTAAGTTTTCCTCGCTCAATTTCTAGTCTGCCTCGCTGAATTTTCAATTGCCTCACTCGATTTTCAGTTTGCCTCGCTCAATTTCTAGTTTGCTCGCTCAATTTCTAGTTTGCCTCACTCAATTTTCAATTTGCCTCGCTCGATTTTCAGTTTGCCACGCTGAATTTCTAGTTTGCCTCACTCAATTTCTAGTTTGCCTCGCTCAATTTTTAATTCACCTTGCTCAATTTCTAGTTTGCCTCGCTCAATTTTCAGTTTGCCACGCTCAATTTCTAGTTGGTCACGCTTAATTTTCAGTTTGCCTCGCTCATTTATAGTTTGCCTTACTCAATTTTATGTTTCTCTCGCTCAATTTCTAGTTTGCCTCGCTCAATTTCTAGTTTGCCTCGCTCAATTTCTAGGTTGCCTCGCTTAATTTTTAGTTTGCCTCACTCAATTTTCAGTTTGCCTCACTAAATTTGTAGTTTGACTCGCTGAATTTGTAGTTTGCCTCGCTCAATTTCTAGCTTGCCTCGCTCAATTTCTAGCTTGCCTCGCTCAATTTCCAACTTGCCTCACTCAATTTTCAGTTTGCCTCACTGAATTTCTAGTTTGCCTCGCTGAATTTTCATGTTCCCTTGCTCAATTTCTAGTTTGCCTCGCTGAATTCCTAGTTTGCCTCACTCAATTTTCAGTTTGCCTCACTCAATTTTCAGTATGCTTCACTGAATTTATAATTCGCCTCGTTGAATTTTCATGTTTCCCTTGCTCAATTGCTAGTTTGGCTCATTCAATTTTCAATTTACCTCGCTCGATTTTTAGTTTGCCTCGTTGAATTTCTAGTTTGCGTCACTGAATTTCATGCTTCCCTCGCTCAATTTCTAGTTTGCCTCGCTCAATTCCTAGTTTTACCTCGCTCAAATTCCAGTTTGCCTCGCTCAAATTCCAACTTCCCTCACTCGATTTCATGTTTCCCTCACCGAATTTCTAGTTTGCCTTGCTAAATTTTCATGCTTTCCTCGCTCAATTTCTAGTTCGCCTTACTTAATTCCTAGTTTTGCCTCGCTCAAATTCCAGTTTGCCTCGCTTAAATTCCAACTTCCCTCACTCGATTTTGTAAGTGTTGTTATGTTTAAAGCACATTTTACACCTTGTTTGTCAAATTTCATCTTGTCAACACATCTTAGCAAATAATCTTCAAGGTGGCTCAAGATCAAAGTTCTAGTCAAGCTCCAGTTGAAGTTTAAGTCAAGCTCATATTGAAGTTCAAGTCAAACTCAAGTTGAAGTTCAAGTTAAGCTCAAGTTCTACTTGTAGACTAAGCTCGATCTACTAAAGTTCCAGTAGAAGATCAAGCTCCTTAGAGATGTTCAAGTCTCTAATATACTTTAAAGCAATGCAGTTCAGTCCAGACAAGTATTATAAACCTTAGAAAGACCTTAGGGTTAGGTGCTTTCAAAATATATTTAAAATTGAGTTTTTATACTTATATATGGTTGATTTCAACCAGCCTAAGTTGTGGCTCGACCAGTCTTGGAATTTCTCGACTAGTCCTAGTTCTAGCCGAAGTGAAACAGAATTTTTGTTGCACCTTTAACTAGTCGAGTGGATTCCTCGACCAGTCGAGCGTTCCTCGGCTCGAAGTCCAACAACTAAAACCATTCAGATTTTGGTATCCTCGACCAGTTGAAGACCACCTTCGACCAGTCGAGCATGGCCTTCGACAAGTCGAAGATCTGTTACATCTTATCCCGTTGAAATATGATAATTTGTTGAAACAAAATTTAATGCTTAAACTAGTCGAAAACTGTCTTAGACAAGTTGGAGCAACAACTTCTTTGCCTATAAATTAAGGTTTTTTCTCAATCCGAAAATATAATAGTATATTAAAATCCTTTTACAAGAGATAGAAGCCTCGGTTATTGTTAAGCTATCAAGCGGTATTTATAAATTATTTTATAACTTCTTTTATTTAATTCCTTAATCTCTAATTCTATCATTCTGATTATAAAAAGACAGGAAATACTCTTCTTTTTTAGATTTAAAGAAATTAATACAAGTAGCCTTTGGTTTAAATTTAATTAAAATCAATAGAACCCGGGACCTTTTCTATTGGACTGAACATTGAACATTCGTCATCCAAGAAAAGCAGTTCTGTGGCTACATTTTCTTCTACGGTGAAGATAAGTATACATTTACATTTTGTATTTGGTTTTTCTGAGATAACCAGAAAATCTCAGGGAGGAGTTTCTTTGTTTGTGATAGCCCAATAAAATCATAACTGTATCAGGTTTTCAAGGTGACCCTGTGAAAAACCTTATTCATAGTGAAAGCCGAGATTACGTGGTTAGTAATCTTGGGAGTGGAGTAGGTATGGTTGTTTGAGAACAATTGTTAACACATTAAACCACTATAATTCTTGGTGTTTTGGTGAATGCTTTTATTACTTTTGTGGTGAATGATTGTAATTTCTTTTATGCTAAAGTGGTGAATGTTTGTAATAGTTAGTTTTTTATTTACTCTTGCTTAGTTTGGAATTTTGATTCTTATCACATTCGTGAAATAAGGTTGTCTTGCCTGAACTTGTTTGGGTGAAGATTATCCTACGAATTAGTTTGAATCAATGTTTCAATACTAGTGCGATTGAGATTTCTGATTTATTTAGTTATTCAGTATTTTATTCGATTATTTGGTATAGTCCTATTCACCCCTTTATGACTTCTTAAGCTCACCTTTTCAGATTTCATGTTTCCCTCACTGAATTTCTACTTTACCCTCGCTAAATTTTCATGCTTCCCTCGCTCAATTTTTAGTTTACCTCACTCATTTCCTAGTTTTGCCTCGCTCAAATTCCAGTTTGCCTCGCTCAAATTCCAACTTCCCTCGCTTGATTTCTTGTTCCCCTTGCCGAATTTCTAGTTTGCCTCGCTTAATTTCATATTTCCCTCGCTCAATTTCTAGTTTGCTTCGCTCAATTTCATGTTTGCCTTGCTTAATTTCTATGTTGCCTCGCTCAATTTTCAGTTTGTCTCGCTCAATTTTCAGTTTGCCTCTCTCAATTTCTAGTTTGCCTCGATGAATTTCTAGTTTGCGTTGCTGAATTTTTAGGTTGCCTCGTTCAATTTCCAGCTTGCCTCGTTCAATTTTTAGTTTGCCTCGCTCATTTTCTAATTTGCCTTGCTCAATTTCATGTTTCCCTCGCTCAATTTCTAATTTGCCTCACACCTACCCTCGCTCAATTTCCAGTTTCCCTCGCTAAATTTCCACTTTGCCTCGCTCGATTTCTAGTTTGCCTCGCTCAATTTTCATGCTTTCCTCACTTGAATTCCAGTTTCCATCGCTGAATTTCCAGTTTGTCTCGCTTAATTTCTAGTTTGCCTCGCTGAATTTTCATGCTTCCCTCTTTGAATTTCTAGTTTGTGTATGATTGTTTGTTTGTTACCTGTAAATGATACTTGTCGTAGGCATGGGAGGAAGAGGGAATTTTTGTGAAATGCTGTATTATATATAGTGTTTGATATACCCTATACAATTTATACTTAATGAAAATTTATAACTTGTAAATGTTGCCTTTCTCAATTTCTAGTTTGCCTCGTTCAATTTCTAGTTTTCCTTGCTCAATTTCCAGTTTGCCTCGCTCAATTTTCGGCTTGCCTCGCTGAATTTCATGTTTGCCTTGCTCAATTTCATGTTTACCTTGCTCAATTTCATCTTAGCCTCACTCAATTTCCTGTGAGGCTCAATGAGTTTCAACTCTAACCGAACACAATGACTACACAACTCGACCAAAACTGATGTTGGCTCAGTAGGGTTCGGGTCAAACTAAAGCCAAGTTGCAGCCCTATTTCCTACAAGATAAGATAAATAATAGTATAGATTGGATAGAAGATTATTACGAAATCAAGCAATGTATCTTTTAGGGCTTGTTGAATTTCATGTTAGCCTCGCTGAATTTCCCTTGAGGCTCGTTGGATTTCATATTAGCCTCGCTGAATTTCATGTTTGCCTCTCTCAATTTCTCTTAAGGCTCGTTGAATTTCATATTTGCCTCGCTCAATTTCCTTTGAGGCTCGTTGAATTTCATGTTAGGCATGTTACGTTGGTTGAATTTCATGTTAGGCTACTCAATTTCATGTTAGCTCGTTCAATTTCACGTTAGGCTCGCTCAATTATCGATAATTGAATGTCCTTTTCGCTACAAAATCGATGGCTACAGTCTATATCTATAACATAGAACAAATGGCTAGGAATTTAATGAAGCAATGGCTTCGCTACCAATGGCTACGATTATAATCTGTAGCCATAGGTGTTTAGCTACAACCTTTGACCTTTTTTATAGTATTGGACGATGCCACCGTGATATCCATGGTGCCACCATGGACAAGATAGCATTCCATGGTGTCACCGTGAATGCAAGCTCGCAATGGCTACGCCTTCAATGGCTAAGGTTATAATCCGTAGCAATAGGTATTTAGCTATAGCCTTTGGCCTTTTTCTGGTATTGGATGGTGCAGCCATGGACAATATTAAGTTCCACGGTGGCACCGTGGATGCAAGCATATTTTCGAGTATATCTCATAAAGTAAGGGTATTTTCGTCTTCAAATAGTGTGTCCGTACATAATCGGTTTAGTCCTAGAAGTAAAGTTTGGGAGCATTTACAAAAGTCGCTGGGTAAAAGGTGGAGTTTACAGTGGTAAAAACTCAAATAGTGATGATTAACCGTTAAAAACTTGTTGTGAGCCACAAAAGTTTTGAATTAAGTTGATATTTGTGTAGGCCCTTCATGCAGGTCTTTATGACCTTATGAAAAGGTTGAATGGCAAATAAACATTTTGGTTGCCTCCAAGAAGTTTTTAATGGTGAGGATTCAATTACCACTGTTTCATGTGGTGTGGTCCACGTAAGATTTGAATCTACTTCATTTTTGGGATAATACCCTAAAAAGAGCTTTAAAAAAGGATGGGCAGTGTGAATGTAAGCTACATACATCAAAGTGGGACCCATACTCAGGGATCCCACCCACCTTGGTGTATCCAGGGATCACTAAAGTCGTGCCATGTGCTTCAACATTGAGGACTGGTTGCCTAGTATTTTTGTAGTATTGTTGAATCTAAATGCTAAGATGTTTGGATGGAGGTTGAGCGGTCCTATTTCAACGTCTGTTAGCATTTGGATGGGAGGTGATGAGACTATATGATATATGAATGGAGGTTTAATGCAGAAGTAGGGCTGTCAACGGACTGAGTTAGGGTCGGGTCAAGCTCTGTCCAAGCCTAGTCCGTATTACTCAAACTATGCCCATACCAGGCCCAGGCCCGTGATGGGCCACACTAGTGCAACCCCAAACTTGGCCCACAATACATATGTAGGGTCCAACTGGAGCCCAAGCCCGAACCCGCCCATTCAAAGAGAGAAGAGAGAGAGAGAGAGAGAGAGAGAGAGAGAGAGAGAGAGAGAGAGAGATATCAAAATGGTTGTTATTATAAGTGTATTGAAACATGAAATGGAGGAAGATGTAGCATTGGTTTTGATGCATTTACCTTGAATTTGGAGAATTCTCAGGTTGAGAGGCTATTAAGTCCCGGCTTCAAATCAGTGTTGAAATTTCTCTTCAAATCAGTGTTAATGTAGTTTTCTGTTAGACCCTTCTTAGACCCTTGGTTACCTGCACATAGAACAAACAAGGAAGACCCTGGCTAATGCTGAGTACCCTCCAATGCCAAAGTCAAGGATCTAGGTCTTTGTAAAAAAGGTTTAAGTGTGTAAAAGTCTATGTACCTTTCACCATTGAGGGTTCCCTATTTATACTAGAGGGAAGATCACATCGTCGAGCGATCTTTTCTATTTGGCAGTTACGTGTTGAATTAGAATTCTTATCATGTTAGAGATCTTCCCGAGATATTCGGGATTTTGAACTTATCCCTTCGTGATCCTCGGAGAGATCTTCAGGTTGTTTCCCTGGATAAGGTTAGTCGTTAGTCAAAAGCCGATAACATCATCCGACCTATGGGTAAGGTCGGACTCCATGTGTAATAATATCTTAAGGGTGCTCTAGCAGAGCTATTAGAAGTTCAATGTCGTTCTGATGATAATACCGACAAAGCATGCATGTAATGTCCTTGTGATCATTAACTTCAATAGCCCTTAGCTTCCTCGCCGGGCTTGACAACCCTATTAAATTGTTCTTCTGGGAAGCCTGTTGAAGGTCACGCCAACCTAATTATACTTCGAGTAGCTTGGCCCATTTGTTCGTGCTGGTTGCTGGTCCGACCTTCTCTCATGGATCGACCCATTATTCCCGTAAGAGTAAGCCCCTTACTTTCGTGTCAGTAGCATTGACTTGAAAAGTAGGTCTGAAGTTCCTATGTTGGACTGTTCCACCATAAATGCTGAGTATGACAGTCAACACGGGAGTCGAGGCATGTCAGTAGTCATGTACGGTGTAGTCAAGGTGACGTGTCATGACTTGAGGCTACGTGACCTGTTAGGTTGCCTTTTTGGTATCAGACCAATAAGAGAGCAACACGTGGTTGTTTCTCAGTAACGGGGTCGAGCAACAAGCGGGGTCGCGCCATGTGTTAACATAGGGTAGTCGAGGGGGAGCCGTACGGGTTCTCATTAATGGGAGCATTTAAACGCTGCCACGTGGCTTTTCTATATAAGAAAACCCTAACGCGTTTTCGAAGTCCGTTTGCATCTTCCCCCTTTTCGCTCGCACTCTTAATCACTGCTAAAAGAGGCGATTTTTGGTGAGCAGCCCTTATGAAACCACCGGTAATAGGGTGAGATTCTCCCTCTGGTGAGCCCTGCTCCTCAACTTACCCCCACCCCTTTTTTTTTTTAATTACTAATTTCTGGCATCTTTGGGTTAATTGCCATGTCGGAATTGCTAAGTTCACAAGAGGGGGCCTCCGGCGGCGACAGTGGGGCAAGTAGTCTTTTTTTGATGTCGAACCCACCGTCACCATTGTTGATGATGAGCGATGCTGATTTCTAGGCGTCGCAATCACTGTGAGCATTGGAGAGGTCCCTGGCAGAACGACCGGTTAGGGCAAAACGCGATCTTCCTATTGAAGGGGAGTTAGACGAATCCCCTGAAGGGGAGGATGAGGAAGAGGAGAGAGGTCTGAAATAGCGGTGAAGACCGCTTGAGTTGAAGTCGGAATATGCCAATATGTCCTAGAGGGGGATGAATAGAACTTTTTAAAGATTTATGAGTTATTTAAAAATCCTATCACTCTAATCCTATCATGTATGCAATTTTCAGGATTACTCAAATGTAACTCTACTGGCTTCCAAGCCAAGTAGAGAATCCAATCACAAACTAATCAAGATATAGCAATATACAACTTAGTCTATGTTGGATGTGATTAGATATATAAATAGATTGTCATGAATCACACATAGAGAAAGCAATCACAAACACAGTCATTTTATAGTGGTTCGACAATAAGTCTACTCCACTCCCGGTTGTCGCACTCAACCCTTGAGTGTATCGGATTTCGCTAAAGAGGTTTCCCAGGGTTCACCTCAAACCTAAGATTTTAAATCAGGTTCACCTTCAACCTTTACACGGATGTTTCTATTCGGTTCACCTCTAACCCTGGAGTTTCACTGGTTCACTCCTAACCAAATGTTTATGCTCTCCATAGAGCAAGAGTCCACATAACGCACCCAGATGTTTCTACTTGGTTCACTTCTAACCCTGGAGTTTCACTGGTTCACTCTTAACCAGATGTTTATGCTCTTCACAGAGCGAGGGTCCACACAACGCACCCACAGCGTACACTCCCGCCGGAGGCCTCCTACGAGGGCTTCAAAGGGTGAGAACCACTTAAGACCCAATCCTGGAAAGGAATGATCGCAAGTGTCCTCCTGGACTCTAAATACTTACAGATAAGTTGATGAGTCTCGTTAAGCACAACGCCGAAGATCTCCTCTTCCTTGTTGACGAAGAGTCTTCTCTCCCTTGATCCGCAATACAAAAGATATACCAAGACTAGGCTTAGGGTTGGGTCAAGGTTAAGATGGAATCCTACTCTCTAAAGGTTTACCTATAAAGAAGGTAGAGTAGTTCCAATCTTATGCATTCAAGGCATCCCAGCATAATGATTTGTCATTAAGGTAGTAGCTGGAGGATCCTTGGATGCGGAAGTTCATTCTCCAATCCACTCTATTGAATATCAATGGTGAGGGTGGATTGGAGGATGAACTTCCTTGAGAGAAAAGGCTTTAGATATAGGATATAAGTTGAAACACACAAAAGCTCTCTCTTCTTTCTCTCACAGCAACAAAAGACAAGTCCTCTATAAATAGGCAAAAAGTTCCAACGGATATAAAACGGTCACATTTATGATAGAGTTCGATATCATCGAGCAGGTTCAATATCATCGAGCAGGTTCGATATCATCCAGCGTATACTCTCGATAACATCGATGGTCCACTCGATGACTTGGACTCGATATCATATGCATTTAAAACTCTTTGCCAATTGGTTGATGAATCGAAGCTATTGTCAATGTTATCAGATTTCGAACTCCGATTCCGTTAATGACAGGTTCGATCCATCGACACTTGAAAAATGAGAGAGACTTGACTTTGAGATATTTCGGGTTTTCATAAATGATCGGGGGAACCGTCGAGGTCATCGGAATTTGAATGTCGATGATATCGAGATCAGAGTCGAGGCATCGATAAATCCAGCTGATTTATCTTTAAACTTGTTAGACAGTTTATGGCTTAGTTCGATGCAATCGATCTAGTGTCGATACCATCGATATTTGAATATCGATTAAATCGAAGGGCCTCTGATCATAGTTAACAAACAACCTGAAATAACTACTGTAAGAAATGCACGCCCACTATCGATATCTTCGAAGGACCTTTGATCTTATCGATATTTGAATTCAGATCATATCGAACGGTCATCGATATATCGAGGAATTTTGAGATTTTCATTAAAAAACAGGGACGCCGGAAATCTGCCTGTCGATCTTATCGAGCCACTCTCGATGGTCTCGAGATTTGAATATCGATGATATCGATAATTCGTCTAGATATATTGTGAAGTTGCTGGACATATTTAGTGCTTTTATCGATGATATCGATAGGTATATCGATACATCGATAAATCCGTCCAGATGAATATTTACTTGCTGGACATTTTGGTCCTCTTATAGATAATATCATTCGATATACATCGATAAATTCGTCCAGATGAATATTTACTTGCTGGACATTTTGGTCCTCTTATAGATAATATTATTAAGGTATCGAGGACATCGACAGTGCAGGTCGATCATATCGAGGGTGCTTCGATAAAATCGACAAGGCAAGAAAAACTTAGAGATTTTCCTATTTTGTGAAAAGTTTTCTCACCTTAAAAACCCTAAGATGTTTATCTTGTTTTAAGGGTTTTAATCACCTGATGTTTTGGGACATGGGATGTGAGGCTATGATTTACCTATTGCGAGCTTCCACACATCCGGTTGAGGCAGACGCTTGAAATAATTTCCTATCGAGTTCTGCAGCTAGTCTGACTCACCACACACGTAACTTGACAAACCAAGGCACTAGCAGGTACACTTTCAAGGTCCCATGAGATCGACTCTTAAGGAAACAGACTTAGCTCGGATTAGGTTAGGATACCATATACCAGAGTCAATAATCCTTCGAGTTCCTTTGCCGAACGAGGTTCTTACTCATCCTCCAGAGAGAGCAGTTGCCATTTTTTAGGTCGCCCTTCAGTGCGGCCCGAGGCTCCCTCTACAAAATATAGTAGGATGGGTGCTTGCTCGTCTAGAGTTGGCCCCGAGGCAGCTGATCCCCAATGCGTGGAAGGCATTGATTGACTGCTCCATCCTTTGGTCCGAGCTCGAGCAACCCGAGCTTACTGCCAACGAATTCCTCCACATTTACCAGTTGAAGCCCAACCGTTTTCATAGAGGCCGGTACTATCTCTCTGCTTGGAGGGGGATAGGAGGGGGCATGATTATAGATGTCTCGACTTCCAATAAATATTGGAAGGACATGTGGTTTGGGGCTTCTAGTAGTTGGGAAGTACCAGGCTTGATCTTGCGTCATGGTTTGGTCCTCATCGCGTTTACTGCTCCTAAAGGTGTACACGAACCAAGCTAGCTTGGTTAGCTCGCTCAACTCGACTCGAAAAAGCTCGATTCGACTCGGTTCGAAGCTGAGTTTGAGCTAATTTTTTGAGCTTGAAAATGAGTTCGAGCTGGCCCCAGCTCGACTTGACTCGGATCGAACCCAACTCGAATTGAACTCGGATCGAACCAGTTCGGTGACTCAATTACTTTGATATTGATTTTGCTCACCAAGTGTTTGATGAAATGGCTCAAAGAAGTGTGGCTGGTGGCAAGGAAGGTATGTGTATGAAACCAACACCCTTTTTTCTTGATTTTTATGTTGCTTAGAAAATGTTTGATAAAATACCTACTTAATCATTATTGTTGTCTCAAATACAGTGAGATTTTGAAGGCGCAGTCCAGATGTTTGTGAAAATGCTGTAATGGCGAACTCGGCTCGATCTCGGCTCGAACTCGGCTCGAACTAGCTAGAGCTGTTAATTGAACCAAGCCGGGCTGGCTAGTCAGGCTCAAGGACCGAGTCGAGCCGAGTTTGAGCTGAGGTCAGTTAGTGGCTGAGTCGAGTTGAGCTAAGGCCAGCTTGACTTGATTCGACTCGATGTACACCCCTAATTGCTCTAGGTTGGCTTTCTTTAGGCTTAGCTCTTTTTTGTTGATTATCGATTGGTCGATCTTTAACGTTCTTAATCGTTTGTGCATGCCTCCTTTGATGCAGCTATTCCCAAATATCATTTCGTCCTCGAAGCTAAATCTCTTGCTCGGATTCAGGGAGCAAGGTCATTAGGAGAAGAGAATAGATTTTGGAGAAGACTTCTTCAACTAGAGCTCCTGCTTAAGTCGGTTCTTGATACCAAGCTTATAGGTAAGAGCTTTGGCCGACCTTAGGACTTAGAAAATTTATGAGTTTGTAACTAAATCCCTTTTTCATTGTAACTGATGTAGAAATGCCTGAAGCTTGTCCCTTGTTGAAGCTCGTCTCAAAGTGCAAGGCACCTCTCCCCGAGGAGACTGTGTCGATGAAGAAGACGAAGAAGACAAAGACGACCTCCAAAAGTAAAGGGAGAGTCAGTCCTTCATCTCCCATTGTCGTGGAGATTGAGGATGATGCGGCGGTTACTGAACTTGCCCTTGTTACTGCTGAAGTCATAGTCGAGGCGACCATTTGTAAGGGGGCTCGTCCCCCAGAGACCCAGGGAGCTGTTGAGCCTTCTACCGAGGCTAGGCCCATAGAGGCTTGGGAGACGAGCGGGCCTTCTGTTAGGCCTTTTGATGGGCCTTCTGAGGTTCGAAAGGAGGGACAACGTCCTTCCAGGATGAAGCATGGAGTCACAGAGGAGCTCATGCCTTGGATGGAACAACATATACCCAATGCTGAATTCCTCACCATGTTGGACTCTTCATTAAACGCGATCCTCGCGTCCGTGATGAAGAACTTTTTTGGAGTGAGTTGATACTTTAAGTACTTGTTGTTTTCTCTTTCTCTGTTCAACTTGTAACATATTCTCTTGCTCCTTTGGCAATTTGCCCTTTGCCTATTGAGGGTGCACCGTAATATTGTACAGTTGCGGAAGGAGTCATGGGAGAGCGAGAATAAACTCTTGTAGAAGGGAGCTGAAGCTGAAAAGTTCCGCATTGCTACCAAGGAATCTCGTGCTGTAGCTGTTGTGGCCGACTAAGCTACTCTGCTTCTGAGGCTCGAGCTATAGATTTGACGATGGAACTAGAGGAGACAAAGAAGCTTCTCGCTGAGGTTTTTGATAGGTCGGCTCGATGGGAGGCTGACAACGCGGAGCTGAAGGCAAAGCGCAAGGAGGCTGAAGTAGAGGCCAAAGCAGCTATGTCCTTGTTCGAGCGGCCATCGTTAAGGAATTCAAGTCTTCTGAAAAATATTTGGAAGACAGGGATGCCTTATACCGGATGGCGTTCCTGAAGTGCATTGAAGAGGTTAATGAAGTCTATCCACAACTAGACCTCTCTGGCTTTGAGGAGGCTAGCTCTGAATTTGAGGCCCTTGCTGAGGATGTGCCTTCTGAGCAGCCCCCCAAGGCTTAAGGACGAGCCCCTTTTATTTCTTTTGTTTTTTAGACTAAATGTAATACGTTCCTTAGAGCTTTATCAATATAATTCGAATTTTCTGTTTTTAGAATAGTGTTTGTATGGGAATTTTTCTAAGTAGATAGGTCGAATTCTGGGAAGAGGATCGGTTCGTCGAATACCTCAGTTGTAGTAGCCGTCGAAAGTTTGCTCCTTTCAAGATCTGATCAGTTGATTAGGTTTTTCACCCTTATACTAGGGAGAACCCTTAGTAGTATTCTACTCACTAACTATATATGTAAGTGCTAGTACTGTAGAACCCAACCTCCACTTGGGGGGTCGGCTCATTAATAGGGGGTTGTTCTTCCCAGTCATCTTGGGAAGCCCTCTATATATTTTTTCGACGAACGGTCATTTACAAGTACGGAAGTAGGAAATAGACTGCAGGATTTCATTGCACTATCTTGAACGTGACCAGTACATAGTAAACTATGTAATTGATATGGATCGGTTCCTTAGGAATGATAAATCTTAAAATGTTCAGCATTCCATGGATGAGGTAGGAGCTGACCTTCCAGATCTTCAAGTCGGTACGATCCAGGTCGGCTTGTACTTGTCACCATGTAAGGTCCTTCCTAGTTAGGGGCCAAGGTTCGCGAGCTATGTTCCTTAGTGTTTTGGAAGGTTCTTCGAAGGACTAAGTCCCCAGCTCGAAACCTCCTAACTCTTACCTTGGTGTTGTAGAAATGAGTTACTTGCTGTTGTCGAATTGCAGCTCGGATTTGAGCTTATTCTCTTCTTTCCTCGAAAAGGTCGAGATCCAATGCCATTAGCTTGGAATTCTGTTGTTCGTCAAAGGATCCGGTCTGAGCAGTTGGTAGCCGAATTTCGATTGGAGTGACAACTTCAACTCCGAAGGCTAAGGAAAAAAGAGTTTCCCCAGTGGTCGTCTGGGCTGTAGTTCGGGACACCCAGAGAACATTGAGGAGTTCTTCTGTCCATGCGCCTTTGGCTTATTTGAGCTTGGTTTGGAGATGGTGTTTGATGATTTTGTTGACTGCCTCGATCTGCCCATTTGTAAATGCTATCTTAGATTTGTCAAATTTTGTAGTGCCAAAACCTCTTGGAATCTGTATCTTGTGTAGCTCAACTTTATATCATCCTTGCCTACATTTAAGAAGTTCAAATTTAAGATCAAGCATCTCAAATTCAAGTTCAAGAAGTTCAAGTATAAGAATAAGAGATTCAAGTACAACAACAAGTACTACTTCAAGTTTTTAAGCTTCAATTATGTCAAGACAGTGTGCATTACTTAAGAATACATTCTCAACTTCAAAGTACTTCAAGATGACAAGCTTCAAAGTACTTCAAGATAAACTATCAACCGAAGCGAACAATGTTTCAATGTTCAATCTTCACCAATACGGTATGAATGACCCTAGATTGACCATAAGTTGGTCATATTGATTGCATACTTAAATTGGGTCATTATAATCTTATAGGCTTTTTCTTGACTAGTCCATGCCTATGTTCGACTAGTCTAAGCACTGGCTCGACCAATCCAAGAATTCCCTCGACCAGTCCAAGGTTTGTTACTAATTTTCAGGATTTTCTGTTGGACCCTTGACCAGTCCTGGAGACTGCTCGACTCAAAGTCCAGCAACCATTCTTTTTCCCACTTGACCAGTCGAGTGCATGGCTCGACCAGTTGAGCAAGGCACTCAACCAGTAGAGGAACAGTCTTATCTTATCGCACCCGAAATATTTGAAATTTTGTTGGTCCTTCGACCAGTCGAGCTGACCTCTAGGCCAGTTGAGTGAACAGTATTTGTGCCTATAAATTGAGCACGAATTTTAGAGTTTGGGAAGTCATTCAAGCAAGATCAAGATATCACTCTGAGAGATAAGTCTGTGATATTCTTAAGCTATATTGTCTTCATTTAATATTTTCTTTAATTTAGCTTTTTGCATTTGATTTTGAATTCTCTATTTCATTCTTAATTAAAGAAGGGATTTAAGTTTTTCCCTTTCTTGAGATCAAAATCAAATCAAGCTAGCCCGAGGTGATTTAATCTAAAAATCATTTAGAACTTAGAACCCTTTCATAAGTGGGTGTGGACATTGAACATCTACTCCAAATTAGTTGTAACGTTTAGAAAAATTCGTACAAAGACCCGAATACCACCTCGGGCAGAAGTCCCTAAGGACCGTATTCTTTAGAAATTTAGATGGAAATTAATTAAGTACTAAACTAAATTAATCGGTGGGTTTAGCTGAACCACTATTTATACAAATGATAATACCCAAAACCATCAAAATGCACTACTTAAAAACCTAGGAAAAATCTCAAAAGCTTGTTGCTCTCAGGAGCATATTAAAACTCCGTATCGGACCTGGACAACACGTCGAAAGTCCGATGACCACAAAACTATAGGGATATGTGCGTCTTATTGGGCTTAACAACCAAGGCGGGAATTGAGCCCAGATGATATCCAGAAACGCACAACTTGAGCCCTGAGTAAAGTGTGTGAGAAACACGAATATCTTTAAAAAATGTATTGAAACTTAAGTGAATTAGGTCATTCATTCACAGGCGAAATTGAAGATTTCAGACCATCAGTTTCTGACCAAACTTCACCCACGGGAAAAGAAAATTTTCCTGCTCATATCTGTATACTCGTGGCTTTGATCGAGCAAGTTCGACCGTTGATTTGACGCGGGTCTTTCACAACCGATCGACCTATCTAAATGCGCCAAAATCACGTCCTGGCATAAATCCATTGTCAGGAAACTTACTCTATGACGAAGGTAAGTAATGGACCTCCTGATGGGCCCCATTCATCAGAAATAGTCGCCCTTGGGGACATTTAAATCAGGTATACCATGGCCCTGGGGCCATTTGTGTCACGCTCTAAACTCAGAAACCGAGCTCACAAAATTCCTGATCGCCGAATCCGGTGCCGACAGCCTTCGTAGTTATCCATTCTCGGCTCTCGGTGTCCATACGCCAGATTCCGATCCTGGGATCCTACAAGGAGGATTTTCAAACTTATATTTATCTCATAATAAGCATAACCACAAGTTTACCCAAATCACAAAAGGCAACATCAACATCATATATCCACTAATATAATCATTTGAGTACAATGCTGAAAGGAAAATACAATATAGAAATATCAAAGAAAACTCCATAAGCTCAACCCCACGCTCTTACCTCAGCTCAGCTATATCATAATGTCACCTGCACACATCTATCGTGCATAAGCTTATAGAAAGCTTAGAGGGTGGTGTAAGTATGTGAGCAGTATATGCGTGCTCAGAATGTAATATCAGAGTAAACGGAGATACAGATAAGTCCATGAACCATACAATATTAGAGTAAGCAAAAATACTGACAAGTCCATAAGTCATACAGTATCAGAAATACGGTAAGATCATAAATCATACGATATCAGAGTAGTGCAAAAACATGCTGATAGGCCTATAAATACCATCAGCCTTATCCAGCCTATGCGATGCAAAAATATAATAAAAACAATATCATATACTGATGAAGCAATGTAGATTAGCTATGCAATGTGAGGACAGTAAGCCAAATATCAAATGCTGATGATACAATGCAATATGCAGTGCGAATGAAATGACCAAGCAGGAGTGAAGTCGGGATGATAGTACGCAGTATCGCAGGCTAGGGGGTCAATTACAAAGGACTTCTATCCAAACCAGTCTCATACCTAAATTTGGATAGCCAGACTCAATGTAGTAGACTCTTGATCTCAGGTTAGTCGTGCGCCCAACCGAAATCCTTATTATTACGAAGGTACACAACAATTAGTTATGCACCACCAACCCGAGTGGATAGTGAATGAATGAATATGCAACTCCTACTCGATAAGTCCACATATTAGTACAGTTTCTTTTTGGGATCATCACCGGGGTCTAGTATACTACATGCAAATCGTCACCCACTGACGCATGACCATGCAAGTGGAAGAGACCTCACCATCCGCCTGGCTAGTAGTCAGCTAATATCTACCCGATATGTCAGTGGGTGAATGAATGAATATGCAACTCCTACTTGATAAGTCCACATATTAGTATGGTTTCTCTCTGGGATCATCATCGGGGTCTAGTACGCTACATGCAAATCGTCACCCACTGACGCATAACCATGCAAGTGGAAGAGACCTCACCATCCGCCTGGCTAGTAGTCAGCTAATATCTACCCGACATGTCGATAGCGGACCCATTCACGAGTCGGTTAAACGACCCTCATGCAATGCCCCCTGCCCTTGGGGGGAAGGCCCACCCCACCCGGCCTCATGACAAGTGGGAGATGCGGCCTCCTGGTATTCGACCCTCATGCGATCGGCCTCGACAAATCGGAATTGGCCTCGATATTCAGCCTCGACAATCGAAATCGGGTTATACAATCGGCCTCTATAAATCAGAATCGGCTTATACGATCGGCCTCAATAATCAGAATCGGCCTATACAATCGACAACGACAAATCAGAATTGGCCTATACAATCGGCCTCGACAAATTGGAATTGGCTTCGACAATCAGAATCAACCTATACAATCAGCATTTACAATTGAAATCGGCCTATACAATTGGCCTCGACAAATCAAAATCGGCCTCGATACTCAACCTCGACAATCAGAATCAGCCTCGATACTCAGCCTCAATAATCAGAATCGGCCTATACAATCGGCCTCGACAAATCGAAATAAGCCTCGATACTCGGCTCGGACAATCGAAATCGGCCTCGTTACTCGGCCTCGACAATCGGAATTAGCCTATACAAACTCTGATATGCAGGATCCGGCTTAGGATCGCACGTAAATGTTGGATACAGGTCAAGGGTTGCCGAAATTCGGCCGGAAGGACCGTGGAAGCTTACGGAATAGTACGGGCTAGGATACAGGTCTTACAATTTGCATCAGTTCTGGGCCTATATAAAGCCCTTAAACCACCCATTCTCTACCACATACGAATTTCCTAAAAACCCCAAGGGAGAGAGAGAGAGAGAGAGAGAGAGAGAGAGAGAAGGAGAGAAAGAGGAAGGAAGGAAGAAGGATTCTTGGAGATCCTTGTTGGGATTCTTTCCCATAACTCCACAACTGATTCGCCTCTTTACTATGCTACTCAACCTGTTTCAACTACGATTTGGGTAAGAAATCCAAACACTAATGCCATAGTTAAGATCTAGAATAGTTGTTTGTCAACCTCGCTAACGGATTTCATGATTTAGGTACCCATTATTCCATTTTCAGGAACATAGGATTCGAACCGAGTTCGAAACGAGTATTTCGACAAAAGGTGCGGACTATAAATGTTTAGGTTATGGTTTTTAATGCTTTCAATGTTAACAAATGCTTTATGTCTGACTTGATTGTAACCATATCATCTTAGACACGTCAGTTTCGCTGTATTATACTGTAACGCCCTGAAAATCGGGGGTCGAGAAGCAACTCAACTCCCGAGTTCCAAAACATCACTTATGCAACATATATGCTTATAATTAAATGTTGACTGTGTTAGTGCATTAATCATGAGTGGGATTATACCAAAACAATAATTCATACTCCAGATCAAGTTGTTTTCAAGACAGGGGAAGACTGGAAATTATATAAAATACATAAGAAACATATAAACCGAAATCTATCGCCAGAGTATGAATATAACACTGAGTCATTGTGTACATGTAATATTACAAAATTCAAAAGTATAAAAAATGGTTTAATTGTAATAGAACCACAGCCCCAGCCGACCGGGGAGAGCCTAAGTGAAGCCGTCGGAGAACTATATATAAGAGTATTCCTCGATTATCATAGAAGTTCGGCTTGCTTCTGAGTGTACGCCATCACCTCTAACTAAGACAGGAATGCGGTTGGTGTTTAAAACACCGTCCTGTAACGTGGGAGTGAGTGATCAACTCAGTGGAACAATAAAGTATAGGTTAGCATGTTATCAATTCAATTAAGTAGTAATGATAAAGCAGTAAATCACACATCCCTAAGTACTCTTGTTAATGCAAGAATGGTATGAATATATGATGCATGCCCTCGCCTATGCTCCCTCAGCGACTTCATCTCCCGTTCGCGCATGAACAACACAGCCTCAGTGTTTGACCTGCTACGCCTGAACGCACGCGTAATGCGGTGCATGTATATGATTACCAAGTTCTTATTAGTCCTTTTCATATAGCAGGGTTGGGAAACTAAGGTACCTCCCTTATATCAATACCCAAATAATGATCCATTCAAGGGTCGTCAATCCTAGTAAATCTCATACGAAGTTACAGTTCTAGGTCACCACCACCAACGCCTTACCAACCGGCGGTCATTTATTTTCGAAAGGCACGTCACCGACCCGGCCCGGGGACCACGGCCCGGTGCGATGGGGTAGGCCTAACTTATACTCTTGTTCTTTATGGAAGACTCGTCGCCTCAACGTAGTCTCGAGTATGCTCGAGGTCACTCTACAAAGGGCTCGTCACGATCGGTGTAGGCGACAGCTCGAATACAGTATGTCCCATACCACCGTATTCGGCTCATGAGGCGGTGTTGCTCACTGGTCACTATGGGGAGGCTCGTCACCCCAGTGTAGGCCGACAGCTCAACCACGGTGTCCCATACCACCATGTCCGGCTCATGAGTCTTAGCGGATCGAGGTACCAAGGTTAACGGGGTTTCCACTAGTGAGTTTGGTACCTTAGGTTTAAGCAGTAGCGTCCAAACATGGTGAAATACATAGGGCCAATCAGGTTACTTGACGAGCTCGACTAGCATGAGCGCACATCGAGTTGATCGACATGAAGTGCGTAAGCACTCTGTGTGGCCTAACCACTGTCGATAATCGAAGTACGTCTCGGATTCGTCGAACACATCCTGTGTGGCGAAACAACATCATCCACCAATCTAGGCTCTGTTACCGATTGCCTGGACTATACAATAGCCCCAATCACATTCAATTACAACAAAATATCCTAGGGGCCTGTTTGATTTCGAGGGATTTGGGAAATACCCATGAAAAAGGTTATTATTACCCTTTTCCCGTGTTTGAATTTTCAAATGCACTTTCGCCTTGAAAATTGGTCCGAAAAAGCTGACTTGCATTTGTGGACCCCAATGTGATGTGCAGGACATATCCACATCGTCCATCTATTTTATCGGAAGAATTTAGGTCCTAAGGCCAAAATTGAGACAGATACAATGCTCAAGTGGCCCATATCACAAGAAACAATGGCCTTAAACGTCCACCATTAAAAGTTATTTTTTTATTGGGTCCACATTAATGTTTATTTATGATCTAACCTGTTCACGAGGTCATAAAAACATTGATAAGGGATAAATACAAATATTAGCTTCAGCCAAAACTTCTAAGGGCCACAAAATTTTTTATACAGTAAACATTAAATTTCCACTGTTTTCTGTGGTGTGGTCCACTGGAGCTTTGGATATGCCTCATTTTCGGGTTCATGGCCTAAATGAGGCTAACGTATAAGATGAATGGTGATTCATCACTTACATCACAGTGGGCCCTATATTCATTTGGCAGCCATCATCGGTATCAACGCCAAAAAGTAACGCTTAGTTAGCGTAAGTAGTGACAACGATGGGGAATTCTCTGGTAAGTAATTATTACTTATTTACCGGGTATTTTCCATTTCCTTCGCAAATCAAACATGCCCTAGAAGATAGTTAAAGCAGTAATGGATCAAGATTTCAAATCATACAATCATGTCCGCTTTAGGGCGCCAGGGCTGTTATATGGAATCGTTACACCACTCCCCCATCACCCTTCACGGCTTTGTTTTTGTATTTTATGGAATACAACTTAAACATGGATTTATACATATGCATTACATAGATAAATAGACACTCTAATATACGGTACATGGAGGAAAGCATACACATAGTTAACGTAGTTGAGAATCATATCTCAACACCCTTATACATTGCAATTTACTAACTACTTACTCATTCAGACAATTTTACAAACACTTAGACTACACCTTCCAACATACCTGTAATATGCTAGTTATAACAAATGTCATAGCGAATCCTTTCACAAATGAGTTGCTACATGAACCACGATCATGCATTCACGACCAATAGTCATGGTAAACATAAATCATAGTTCCATATTCATTTGAACATTTCTACAAACACTTAGGCTACACGTTATAACATAAACAACGTATGTCGGGATAACATGTATTAGGCTAATCCGTTCACCCAGAAGTTGATACACATACATCTAGCATACATAGACAGTAATTAATCATGGCAAGCATAAATTCAAATTTTATATGTATCTTGTATTTTTACAATACGAGGAATACAATATATTCAACCTAGTTAACATATAACTGAAAAACAAAATGGACATTACTTTATACATGTGAAATAGCACACACATCAAGAATAAATCATTAACCGACATTGAAAGCCTTGAAAACCATAACCTATACGTCTATAGTCCGCACCTTACACCATAGAAGCGTAACGAATTCAGTAGAAACTCTAAGGCTTCGTCAACGAGGGTATATTAACCTATAACATGAGTTGGGTTAGTTATTTCATAACCTACACTACTTGAAACTCGAAAATAGATTAGGGTTAGGTTTTCTTACCTAAGAATGGGATCGGTATCGCCGGTAGAGCGGTACAGAAGGGCTGATTCAGTCCGTGGAATGATGGGATTGAATCCAAGGGATGAACTCCAACTCTCTCTCTCTCTCTCTCTCTCTCTCTCTCTCTTTCCTCTCTTTTCTCTCCTAGTGTTTCCCAAATTCGTATGGGATGAGAGAGTGAGGGCTTAAGGCCCTTATATAGGCCTAAAACTGATGGAAATGACCCCAAGGCCAAGGTATACTTAGGTGATGTCTAAAGAGCGTCTGTTTTAGCTCAACGGAGCACTTCTGGAGCCCCCCTTGAGCCAAAGGTCGAACTTAAGCTCCCTGACTATGGATCTAGGTCGAGTTAAGTTTTCATTCCAGTCGGGTTCCTAGATCACACGTGGTAGACCAGTTTCAGTTCAACGGTCACCGGAACTCGATCAAGGTTACAAGTACAACTTTGCCATGTGTATGAAATTTCTACGATCCGAAGGTGTATTTGGGTCGGTCGACGGTCTGATTGCTTATATTAGGCCTGCAAGCGACAAGTCTCAGATTACTTAAATTAGATTTAATTTTTAAAGAAAACCATATTTTCTCACACACTTCACTCGAGACTCAAATGAATAGCTTCGAGACACAATCTGGACTTGATTTCCGAGGTGGTTATCAAACCCAGCAAGGCGGTCCTAAGCGCTTAGTCTCGTGGCCATCGGACTTTCGACGTGCGGTCCAGATCAGATACGAAGTTTCAATATGCTCCTGAGAGCAATTGGATAATGAGATTGATTCTAGATTTTAGGGTAACCTAGCGTCAATGATTCTACAAGTTTTGGGTCTTGCAGATCGTATTTAAAGTGGATCAAGTGGATTTCGTAGCTAATCTAGTTTAACACCTGGTTAACTTGTCTAATTTCTAAAGGATTTGGTCCTAAGTGATTTCTGCCTGAGGTGGTACTTGGGTCTTAGTACGAATTTCTCCGGGACGTTACAATCTAACCCCCTTAAAGAAAAATTTTGTCCCCGAAATTGTCTAAGGGTAATAAGTAAAGGTTTTCAGGTTAGTTCTATTGGTTTCAGGTATATAACAGCTACACTAGCCTAGCTCATATCGGTCTACCCCCCTTACAAGTTTTTACCTTTGAGGTTTGAAGATAAATGTCCAAGTCATTATTATCATGCTAAGTGTCTGATGTTAAAGTTTACCTAATGGTGGAATGTTCTACCATTTATGATTGGGCTAATACGGAATGTCAGTTGTGGTAGGCTCGAACCCGATACGTCGATTGCTCGCCTGACCATGGTAGACAACACATTGTATCCCTTCCTAATCCTAATGGATCCTGGTCTTCTGCTCGGTCAAGCAGTGAGTCCTTTGGTAATCACCTAGGATTGACAATTGAGTTAAGCCGCGAATGCCTCGTACGGATGTGGTTCTGAAAATTTGAAATCGGATCATCCTAAGTATTTAAGGAGTATTATACTTCACTAAGAGGTTCAAGCCTCATGTCTATAAGGTTATCCTTTTGATCTTGTTCAACGAGCATTCTTCTTTAACCTATGTTTAACTTGGTGGATAATAAGTTCTTTCCTGGTGCTGATAGTCAAAGACTATACTAGAAGGGTTTTCAATCTCCTAATATTATAGTTGTAGGTCACTATTTCAATCATACGGCTAGGGGGTTATGAGCAGATTTGTACTTTGGTTTCATTAACTTCGGGAGGTAGGGAAGAGTCGGGAGTCTTAAAATATTGCAGAAGTTTGGAATGCTAGCAACATAAGGCCGCAGAAAGGGAAAGAAAAGGGATATCTCCTCGACGCGGTATGAACCTTGAATTCACAAGGGAAATAAGAAACTTATAACCTTACTGTGGTCCGCCTCTTACATGATCTTACCGAGTATTAAACTATGAAACTCAATCCTACTCGAGGGTTTAATTTAATTATACAAAAATAATAAAAATATATATACATCTTTACGTATAATCAAATTTAATCACAGGATAATTCCTAGTATGAATATAAGAATTCCTAAAAGATATGACAAACCTATTAGCAACTTGAAGTTGTAGAAATTTTTCGTTTCGACCTTTCTATTATTTACAACATATTTGTCCCCTCTAGTTATCATATTATTATTATTTTTTTTTTATAATGAAGGTAGTAATCCATTGTTAGGCCTATTCTTTCATACAAATCGGTTTAATAGACCCAGTGTCTGCCAATAGGAATACAGGTGTACCTTGAATGTGAGCAGTGACCTCAAAGGTCAAAGGCGCTGTTGTTGTTGACTCAGGTGCTTCAACTATAAGTGCATGCACATAGGCTTGTTGAGGATGGTTTGGTTGTGCTATCATAGGTCTTTGAGGCGGCCTATTCTGAGGTACAGGTGGTCGGTACAATGGCTGCGCTGGGGATGTAGATCGTAGAGGTGGAGTTGCCATATCACGTGGTGGCCGACTGTCGATCTTCTGAGGTGGCGTGACATCGTTGTCTTTCATCTTGGTGAAACAGAAGGGGTTAGTGTGTCCGCCTTTATCGCAATAAGTACACCAACGTTTCGCTCGTTTTTCCTAGGTCGGCAGAGCCATGGGCCTCGGAGGCAAGTCTACATGTGGCCTTTTACCCAGGACTGACCGGTCCTGTGATTCGGGTTGAGGCCTCGGGCCCATTGGTATACATGTTTGAGAAACTCTATCTCCATCTTGCTCAGCTCTTAGAGACATGTTGACTAGCTCGGCGTAATTAGAAATGGTAGCGCAACACGTCTGAGTGCGGATATCGGGCTGCAACCCATCTGAAAAATGCCGCATTTTCATCAGTTCATCAGTTAGTATCAAAGGAGCATATCTGGATAGCTCCGTGAACCTGTTCTCGTACTCTGCCACTGTCATGTCTCCCTGTCTGAGGCATAAGAACTCATTCCCCTTCTCGTGCCGGTACGTCTGGGGATAGTACTTCTCATGAAAGCGGAACTCAAAATCTGTCTATGTCCATATATAGCCAACTACAACTGTCCGCAGAACACTATCCCACCACAAGCTAGCCTCCTTTTCAAACATGAAGGTGGCCAACTCGACCTATGCCGTATAATGTAGCATCCTCGAGGAGACCACTGCGTCGAGCCAATATTCGACCTCGTGGGGTAGCAAGGTAGGAGGTGCGCGGAATCGCTCGAGGAGGCACACCCTCATTCTTCTGAGTGAAGGCACACCCTCATCCTGAGTAGAAGGCCCTACAGTCTCTGCAGGACGTATAGTTGGTGAAGGTGGAGTCGCACTTCCACCCTGAGCTAGGGCCCTTGCAATAGTAGCTAAGAGTTGCTGGTGCTGCTGGTGCATCATTGTCATCAACTGTTCAACCTATCCGTAGGTGGGGCTGACAGAGGCACATGCTGTGTCGAAGAAGACGCACGGTTCTGCTCACGAACCGGTGGTGTGTACGGTGGCGGTTCAACTGCAGGACCAATAGAAGGCTGAGACTCTGGTATAGTCTCACGAATCGGGCCTAAACCAGGGTTGGTACGACCATCACTCTAGGGAGGTGCCTGATCCATCGAACCAGTAAGTGCAAGGCATGCCGTGTTCCGCATGACCATAGGTGGCCTACCCTATATTCAACATAGGGTGCAACCCAGGTCAGATTCAACATACTCACAAACTTATTTACGTAGCATTCCTACACAGGTTAAAGCAACTTCATGCATTTCCTTTACCAAAATTGTCATAATATATGAGACACAGTGTTACATGAATCATGACAGAAGATGCATGTGAGCTAATACAACTAAGACTTCAAACATTTAAAACACTTTACCAACTACTACACTACTAGGCCTATCAACATAAAAACATAAAGATCCTAACACAACAACAAAACCAACACACAGGGCGACGTCGTGGATGACTAGGCATCTGAGTCTGGCGAAGGAGGAGGGGCACCCTTATCCTACAAGTAGCACAAGATAGTCTTCAAAGTGCAAATCACTTTCTTGAACTTGTGTTTCATGAGGCCCCGAAGATCTATAATATCCTATCGTAGGACAGCCTAACCCTGTCGTAGGACAGCCTGACCCTCCTCAAGTTGAGCTATACGAGCATCCCTAGCGGCCCGATCAATGTCCTGCTCCGGTGGCGTAAGAGGGGAGCTCTCCTCCGTATCCTAGGCCTCCTCTTCTTCTTCTCTCACTTCCTCTTCTATTTCAGCTCCACCCTCTTCCTCACTCTCTTACTCCTCACTAGCCATCTCATCCTCACTCTCATCCAGTCGGGCTTGCCACTACCGTGGCCCAATTTTCATCTGATTGAGAGTAGTTTCGTCGATGAAATGCTGTGGTACTGGGAGTTCCGCGGCAAGATTGTAGCCGAACTCGCGTGCAATCTTGCATATAAGCTGGCCGAAGGGGAGCGAATCAGTCATTCTATTGGAGCGTGCGGTAAGAACTATCTGTCGTAAAACATATGTAGGCATGAATAGCTTCACTCCCTGCTCCGCTTGGTATAGAAAATCAACCATCAAACACGTGCACTCACTGCGATTACCCCACACGGGGTACACGTTAAACGTGCAGATATGGTGGAGTAGGCGGAAATCATCTGTCATGTTTGATGCCAGGAGGCTATTATTTGGCTGCCATTGCACCAGTCGACCGCAAAGGAAATGTGTACGGCGATCCCTTTCTTGTGTGCTGTTTAGATTTTTCTCGCTCGCATGAAATTGGCCAAGCAGTATTCCCATGAGTCGAGCTATCAGGCCAGTGTCAATTGTGGCCTCCCGACCTCTTCCTGCGGGAATCTTAAACTGCAAGGGCTCCAATGTAGGCTCTTGAATGTGGGCATAGAAAGCTCGAAAAGTACCTACATTTGCATGATCTTTACCCTCAAACACAGGGCCCCACCCGGCTTCACCCAGGTGCTCCAATAACAGATACTCCCCAAAGAGCCGCCCATTCACCTAGGCTTAAAAAAGGACCCTACAGTCCACGTATCTTCCATGGGACAACTTCGCCAGTAGAGCTCTTGGGAGAGGAACCTGGGGATCGAGGTCCCACTTAGTCCGTAGCTCACGTTCAACGCCCGTGCTTGTGGTGGCGCCTCTCAGTCTCCTTGAACAAGTGGGGCGACTAGGCTCGGCTTTATCCACGACACCCTTTATCTTTCCCATGAGAGAGACAAAGGTTGAAATCGAGAAATATGACCGTAATAAACTAGAATAGGGCTATGAAAAAGTGGAGAAAAGAGAAAAAATGGATGGGATCATTGGTTCTCCACCGATTTGAGCCTCCAAGGGGTGTGTAAAGGCTCAAATGAAAGGGAATAAAGAGGGAAGATGAAGAAAGAGGATGGGTTAGTGGGTGTACACAAATTTGAGACTCAAATGGGGGATTTAAGAGCTCAAATGAGAGAGAATGGAGTGGGTAAGCAGCAATGAAGAAGAGGTTTCCAGCAGGGTAGTGGAGAGAGTACCCGAAAATGAAGGAAGATGGGCTTGGAGAGGCGATTTGAGAGAGACAAGAAGTTTTGAAGAAAAGGGAAAGTTTAAAGGGGTGGTTTGTGAAGGAGAGGTGGGTTTGGAGGGGTTTAAATCAAAATCCTGTGGACAAGTGGGCCATACAACCCCCAAAACACGGTCGGTTCGATCGGCCCGCCCGGTCGGGCCCGTTTGGCTGCGAGGCCTCGCCGATCCCTGGAGCTTCTGGTGAGGGCTCGCCCATGGGGCGAGGTTCTCCCCTCCCCCTTGGTCCGAAAACATGTGGGGCCCACCGAATTGATCGTTTCGACCCCCCGACTCCGATTCGAGCCAAATCAGGTCATTTCAGGTAGTTTCTTATGTACATTCACAAGTATTGATTTTCAATAGCTGGGATGAGGTAAATTGTGGTCTAAACCCATCAAGTGACAGTCAAGGGGTTATTTGGGATCGACTTATGCGATCATGGATGAGTACGGATCCAAACAAAATGGTCAATTTTGGCGAAATCGGAAAAACCTAAGTTCGTTTCTACATTTCTCTCACACCCACCTATGTCAAAAGCGTCAACGTACGTTGCGTGACCATAACCCAGGTCCGGTTTAATCCAAATCATGATCTGATATTAACTTGTAACGCCTTGAAAATCGGGGGTCGAGTAGCAACTCAGCTCCCGAGTTCCAAAACATCACTAATGCAACATATATGCTTATGATTAAATGTTGTCTGTGTTAGTGCATTAATTATGAGTGAGATTATACCAAAATAGTAATGCATACTCCAGATCAAGTTGTTTTCAAGACAGCGGAAGACTGAAAATTATATAAAATACATGAGGAACATATAAACCGAAATCTATCGCCAGAGTATGAATATAACATTGAGTCATTGTGTACATGTAATATTACAAAAGTCAAAAGTATCAAAAATGGTTTAATTGTAATAGAACCCTGTAGCCCTACTGACCAGGAGAGCCTAAGTGAAACCGTCGGAGAACTGCATATAAGAGTACTCCTCCTGATCGTCATAGAAGTTCGGCTCTACTTCCTGAGCGTCGCCATCACCTGCAACTAAGACAGGGTCTAGTTGGTGTTTAAAACACTGTCCTGTAATGTGGGAGTGAGTGATCAACTCATTGGAATAATAAAGCATAGGTTAGTATGTTATCAATTCAATTAAGCAGTAATGATAAAGCAGTAAATCACACATCCCTAAGTACTCTTATTAATGCAAGAATGGTATAAATGTATGATGCATGCCCTCGCCTACGCTCCCTCAGTGACTTCATCTCATGTTCGCGCATAAACAACACTACCTCAGTGCTTGACCTGCTACACCTGAACGCACGCGTAATGCGGTACATGTATATGATTACCAAGTTCTTGTTAGTCCTTTTCATACAGTAGGGTTGAGAAACTAAGATACCTACCTTATATCAATACCTAAACAATGATCCATTCTAGGGTCATCAATCCTAGTAAATCTCATACGAAGTTACGGTTCTAGGTCACTACTACCAACACCCTACCAACTGACAGTCTATTTTCGAAGGCACATCACCGACCCGACTGGGGACCACAGCCAGGCCGATATGGGGTAGGCCTAGCTTATACTCTCGTTGTTACGGAAGGCTCGTCGCCTCAATATAGTCTTAGAGTATGCTCGAGGTCACTACAAAGGGCTCGTCACCGATCGGATGTCGGCGACTGCGGTCGAATACGATGTCCCATACCATCGTATTCGGCTCACTTGGCGGTGTTGCTCACCGGTGGGCACTACGGGAGGCTCGTCGCCCGGTGTGAGGTAAACGACGGTCGACCACGATGTCCCATACCACCATTTCTGGCTCATGAGTCTTAGCGGATTGAGGTACTAAGGTTAACAGGGTTTCCACTGGTGAGTTTGATACCTTAGGTTCAAGCAGTAGCATCTAAACATGGTGAACATACATAGGGCCAATCGGGTTACTTGATGAGCTCGACTAGCACAAGCACACATCGAGTTGATTGACATGGCCTAACCACTGTCGATAACTGAAGTACGTCTCGGATTTGTCGAACACATTCTGTGTGGCGAAATGACATCATCCACCAATTTAGGCTCTATTACCGATTGCCTGGACTATACAATAGCCCCAATTACATTCAATTACAACAAAATATCCTAAAAGATAGTTAAAGAAGTAATGGATCAAGATTTCAAATCATACAATCATATCCGCTTTAGGGCTATCAAGGCTGTTGCACAGAATCGTTACACCACTCCCCCATCACCCTTCACGGCTTTGTTTTTGCATTTTATGGAATACAACTTAAACATGGATTTATACATATGCATTACATAGATAAACAGACACTCTAATATACGGTACATGGAGAAAAGCATACACATAGTTAACGTAGTTGAGAATCATATCTCAACACCCTTATACATTGTAATTTACTAACTACTTACTCATTCAGACAATTTTACAAACACTTAGACTACACCTTCCAACATACCTGTAATATGCCACATGAACCATGATCATGCATTCACGACCAATAGTCATTGCAAGCATAAATCATAGTTCCATATTCATTCGAACATTTCTACAAACACTTAGGCTACACGTTATAACATACACAACATATGTCGGGATAACATGTATTAGGCTAATCCGTTCACCCAGAAGTTGATACACATACATCTAGTATATATAGACAGCAATTAATCATGGTAAGCACAAATCTAAATTTTATACGTATACGGTATTTTCTACAAATACAAGGATACAATATATTCAACCTAGTTAACGTATAACTGAAAAATAAAACGGACATCACTTCTAAGGCTTAAATCAATGAGGAGTATATCAACTTATAAGCATGAGTTAGGTTAGTTATTTCAT